>CM060707.1:48593419-49022975 GCA_030686995.1 Artemisia argyi
TGGCGCCGTTGTTGGAGTTTTGGTTTTTGTTCTTTGATGTTTGCTTGATTGCTTGTGTTTCATATTTTTTTTAAAATCTCTCATTTCAATATTTGCTAGCTAAATTTGCTCGAAAAGTGTTTGCGAAAAAAAAAAAAAAAAAAACCACCAAAACCACCCAAATCATTTGTTCCATTTTTCTTCTTTGTTTTTCTTGTTATGTGAGTTTTAAGTTTTATATGTTATGTGATCTCTTGCATGTTTTTGTGTTTCTTTTTGTTTTTGTTATTTTTGTGTTGATTAGTTTCGTATTAATTTTGAATAAGACTATCTTGTTTTTGATCATCTTGTTTTCATTTATGTTACGTGACTAATTGTGTTTGTTTGCGTCTATGTGATTTTCATTTTTTGAGATTGTGCTTTTATTTGTTTATGCTATTATTTTTGTTTTTAGTGTCATGTTGTGTTTATGTGTTTTATTTGCTTGTGTTTATTTTCGTGTTTGTTATGTTAAGCGTTCTTGTTTTATTTTGTCAATAAAAGTTTTTGAGTAAAACTTGTTTTCGAAAAAAAAAAAAATGTGTCACTAAGTGCCAACTGAATCGGATGGAATCCATGCTGATCGGTTGGAGCTCTCGGTAAAATATTTTGCATTCCAACCGAACCGGTTGGATGTCCAACCGATCGGTTGGATCCCTCGGTAAAATTTTAAAATTGTGTCAATTTTCAACCGAATCGGTTGGATGTCCGACCGATCGGTTGGACCAATCGGTAAAAAAAAAAGTTATTTTTCATTTTTCGTATTGTGTTCTTTTGTGTTTGTTTTTAAATGTCTTTTTGTTTTTGCAAGAGCGTCATTTATTTTATTCTACTTAAACTCGGTTTTGCTATATATATATATATATATATATATATATATATATATATATATATATATATATATATATATATATATATATATATATTTAATTTTAGTACGTTGTAAATAAATAAGTACGTGTTTTTAAATAATAAATGTTTTGAACTTTGTGGGTATGTTCACTGGAAACCCTCACGAGACTTCACTCGTCCACTCGGGCCACCGAGGGGTTTAAAAGGCTTGTTGCATACGCTAAATGCAATAGTGATACCTACGAAAGTGAGTTTTAGGATTTTGCGCGTTTTTGTAGTTTAGTTTATTTTTGCAGATTTAATAAGCTCTTGGAGATTGGATTATTGGTGACATTGTACTTGGTGTGTTGATGTTTTGTTGGAAGCGAAATTGATTGATCTCACATGCTTAGCATCTTATCATTTGGAGTTCGATCGCGATTTCTACGGCCCGGGAAGTTTCGTTTCTCTTTGACTATTTATTTATTTATTTTCCCCTATTTTACATACTTTGAAGTTTATTTTTCACCTTGAGTATAATGCATAACTTAAGTGTGGGGGAAAGTAAAATATTGGAAAACGAAACTAGTTTTTTTTATTTTCTAATTTTTGGGCCAATTTAAATTTTGTATACTTGTTTGCCCTTGTGATCTAGTTGTTTTCACGCTTTTAGGAAAATATATTAGAATAACTGGATCATTCCACTAGTGAAATCAGTAATTTTGAAAAATTTGAGATGTGTCCCGATTAATATTGCAATCCATTCTGGGATTGATAACATTTGCTAGCAGATTTTATAACTCTTTCCACTAAATTGAGAGGATTTAAGCCTATTTCATATATAGCATACATTTTTTATGCTTGAATCTTTTGTTATGAGTGTGCCGGTGATTTTATTTATTCTAGAACTTGTACTTGTAAATCATTACCAGACCGCTGTAAGATCGCATTCGTGTGATATAATTGTATTCGTGTGATAAAGAGGCACCTTAGGAATAAAACCAAATGGCCATCCGTTTACAAAATAATTTTTGCTAACCACATTGGTTAGTTACCCTCGTATTTGGAACCCATTTGTTAGCATTTATCTTTAATGCTAGATACCCCTAGTTTCACCCTCCGAGCCATCCCATTTCTTTTGTTACATCCAGAAAAATACAAAAAGATTTTACACTTTAAACCTTAGCCTTACCCCTTGTCAAAGTCTAAACAGTGGGTTGCTAGTTGCTTGGTATGTTGGATTGTTTTTGATGATTATTAGTTAGCCACACTTCACCAATCATGTGTGTGCCATTCCGACAAAGATGGAGACTGCAGCTTCTTATTTGTATTTTTGTGGTGATGCTTATGCGAAGTGTGGGGGAGATCTGAGTTTATTTTGGATAAAAAAAAATTAGAATAAGTCATTGCAACTATAAGGTGACAATTAAAGAAAATGTGCTATATGTGAAGATGAAGTTATGTGATATGTTGTTAGTCAATGTGCTAAGTATGAAGAATATTGTTATGGCAAATCGATGTATCGGTATTTGAAGAAGAAAGATTGTAACTATAATCATTTTTAGGTTCGTGGTTTGTTCGGTGACTAGCAACAATGGACTTAGACTTGATTTTATTTTTCTTTTAAAACCAATTTCATAAATATTCCCTTGCCTTATCCTTACCTTTTTGACTTAGTGTAATTATTTTGCACGAAAGTTTATAAAACCCTTAGCCTAAACATTACAAACCGAATAAAAGACCTCTTTAGATGTTTACACTTATTGCTTACGCCTCGTCGGTGGAGTTTTGTTTCTTGTACAAGCCTATGGTAATAAACAAATCATGACTGAGCAATGAGTGTGATTTCTCTTATATACTCCATTACCTAAAAAAATGAGTGTTGAGTGAATTATACTTGATTCCTTTTTTTCGTGAAGTGTTTAGAAATGTTAATCAAGCAAGAAAATTATTGGGTATTGTCAAGCATCTCGGTTTTTCACCACTAAAGCTTAAAACGATGAATCTTATCTTGTACTTGTACTTGGTAGATTTGCATCATATTTTTCTAATCATTCTTGTGCACCATGTGGATTTATTTTCTTTAATTCTAGATTTGCTTGAGGGCAAGCAAAGTTTAAGTGTGGGGGATTTGATAACACTCAAAATTAACATGTTTTTAGGAGCGTTATTGTGGATTTTATGCATATATTTTGGTCACTTTTATGAACTTATGGTACTTAATGAAGTATATTCTCTATTTTAGGTTCATGGAAGGAAAATGAAGGAAAAGACGTAAAAATGATCAATAATCGAAGATTTATGAATGTACGGAGGAATTCCCGACAAATGAAAGACTCTTGGAGTATATTCGAGAAGATAAAGTCATGAAGATTGTCACTCCAAGGACTCAAGAATAAAGCACAAGAAGGAAAACGAGAAGTGAAATTAAGAAAAGAAGCTCAAACGAAGAATTATTGGAAGACTCGTTGTTCCCGACACACCTTCACCATTTTGGCCATATCTTGAGCATACGGACTCCGTATGACCCCCCGTTTGCGGCCACGGAAAGCTAAGAGAAAGATCTACAACTTTCATGTTTATCATTTTCTGCCAAACTCATCCATCCGATCGGTAGGAGCCCGCAACCGATTCGGTTGGAAATTGACCTTTTCATCCATCCGGATCGGATGGAATCCAACCGATCGGATGGACTAATCTGACCTCCCCAAGTCATTTTTAATGCATAATTAAGTGTCTTTAAGTCCCAAGTCCTATCATGTCTCCATAATAACTCCTAAACCTGGCATTTTATGACAACTTAGTGCCCAAGAAACTTGCTTGGAGGCTAAGGTTGATTTCTACTACAAATATGAGTGTTTAGGCTTAGTTCTAGGGGTGCATCCTAGAGGAAGGATTGTCAAAACCGGTGTGCATTCCTAAAGGAAGGATTGTCACCAAAACAAAGGTGCACTCCTAGCCTACACCTTAAAGGAAGGATTGTCACCAAAACCGGTGTGCATTTATAAAGGAAGATTTGTCACCACCTTACCACAAACTTCTGCCGTTCATGGAGGACGTATCACCAAATATTGGAGCGATTCTCTAGTTTGGTTAGAAGTTGTAGTTGATTGGAAACTTTGTTACGTTGATGGGGCTTGAATGTAGCTATAACCTTTCACCTTTACCTATTTGTAATTCATACTTTTGGTAAACTTTGTTACTTTTATATTTCAAGATGTTTGTTATTGATGTGATTCTTGTGATGAATGTTCTTTGTGTGATGTTATCTTATTATTTTTCTTGTGGTTTGATCCGTGACAATCATAACCACCAACTTGTTACTCGCTTAAACAAACAAGTGACACTTGAGTGCAACCAAGTCTCTTGGGACGACCTTGACTTACCACTACTATACTACAATTGACTAGGGTATACTTGCCCGAATGTGTTCCTAGTTAACCGGTAATTCTTGTTTCTATAAATTTAAAACATGGTTGCTAATTAGCACATCTATAAGTCAAATGTCACTTTGCGTAAACGAATCCTTTCGCACTTGGGTTATGTTTTACATTAACGCAAAACACTTAACTTGTTTGAACCAAGGTATTAGTTGAGAACGTCGAGTCGTGAAAAGTCACGAGATATGAAACTATGGATTCTCGACGTTGTGTTACTTGAACTAATAAGTAACTTATGATTTTCTCAACTTATAATCTTAATTGTCAAAACCTTTTCCTCTTAATGACAATTAGATTATTTTCTTCTTAATTACTTTTCTTAATTATCTTCTTCATCAAGATACCACTCAACCCAAAACCATCAAATCCAATACCACCAAATCTCCTACAATATTTCCCAAATATTCCTTTCCAACATTCCCTTACACCACTTACACAAAGTGTACCTTTGTCCCCTACACACTTTTGATCCTAGCCATTCATTTCAAATCCAACTCATCTCAACCATCCATTCCCTTACAACATCACATCTCTTACACATGTCTTACACATTTCTTATATTCCTTACAAATCTTCAATCTCAACCATCCAATTCAAATTAAACACATCTCAACCATCCATCCAATCTCCTCTTTATTCCAACATATGTGTTTATCACAACCATCCATTTCAAACCCAAACCAATCTTAACCATTGATCACACTTCCTTCCCAAGCAAAAAGGCCCATTTGATCTCCATCAACCATTTCAAATTAAAACCATCTCAACTATCCAATCTCTTACAACACATCTTAACCATCCATTTCAAACTAAACTCATCTCAACCCTTCATCCATCCTTTTCCCCCAAGCAAAGGAATATACCTTTGGAATATTCCCTTCTTAACCCAACCATGGTTCACCTCATCCAACCATGGTTACTTCTCAACACTTAACCTTTCTACTCCTAACCATGGTTAACCTCTAAACCTTTAAACCTAAGCATAGTTACACCTTAACCCTTCCCTTGAGGAATATCCTATGGCATATTCTCTTCTCTATCATGCCGTGTGAGGAATACCATTTCTACCCCTACCAAACTACCCTTTCTACTCTTCTACCATTGGTATTTGGTTTTCTTATTAACACTTCACAAATGATTTTCCAAATTGGCTATTTGAGTTGGTAAACCTTAGATTGATTAATGTTAAGGTTTAGTGTGAAGTACAATTGGGGGTTTAGCAAGGTAAGGCATTTATAATGCCAAACACCCAAAGCCTCGGGAATATTTTCCCTGGGTGTCTGGCGCGGCTCCTACGCGTCTACGCGTGGGTGACGCGCCGGCCTCGATAAAATATTCCCAAGATTGGGTTTTGCCTATAAATACCATGCCTTGCCTCTTGTATTCCTCACCCCTTGCCATTATTCTTTCTCTCTACATTCTTTCTCTCTAATCCTCTAATTCTATCTCTTGTGTTCTTAATCTTTCACACTAACATCTATTGGAAGAACACATCTCATTGCAAGGGAAGAATCACAAGAACCTAATCCACTCTTGTGATTGTGTCGAGGGTCTTCTTATCTTTACCCTTTCTACTACAATCGAGTCTCTAGGTTAGGTTAGGGCTTGGTTGAATAAACAAACAACTTATTCTTTCTATTTGTTTGTAAGGGAAGTCTTGTGTCTTAGTGACCAAGCCTAGATCATTGGGGATCTAGATTGAAGTCTTGTGTCTTGGTGACCAAGCCTAGATCATTGGGGATCTAGTTAGGGTTTGGTACTTCCAGTGGGAAGTCTTAGTGGTCTTTGTGGTTAAGTCGAATCACGAGATTCTTTTGGGTGGTTTCCGAGGGCGGAATACCGTTGGGGAGTAGCTCTTCTTAGTGAGCACCGATCTTAGTGCATATCGGTGGAGTGAAGTTGTAACGGTTTGTAATCCACCAAAAGGATTATACTAGAGTAATAGTATCGGTGTCATGGATTCGTAACTGGACGTACGGATGGTATAAACCCCCATCCCGAACCAGTATATATCGTGGTGTCATTTACTCGCTTTATATACTTTGTTGTGGTTGTGTTTGTGGTTGGTTTGTTATACAACCACTTGGCATTCTTCTTGGCTTAAAGTTTTTAAACATCTAAAAAGCCGAAGAAACCGTATTTACCCCCTCTACGGTTCTACAATTGGTATCAGAGCGGAATACTCAAGTTTTTGAGCGTTAAAACCTTCCCGAGAAGTCGTTTTAAGTCAAAAACTTCTTTTCCAAAAATCTAAAATCCTAACAAAGAGTTTTGGTAAAGTTGAGTATCGATCCATGGCTCAAGAGAACTATGTTGAGGGGTGCTCTATGCAAAGACCACCTTTGCTAGAGACCAATGGGTTTTGTTTTTGGAAAACCTGGTTTGAGACCTATGTTAGGTTCAAAGATCTTGATTTGTGGGAAATCATCCAAAATGGCAATTTTGTGTTTTTGGTGGAAGACCCCGAAACAAAGTTGTTGGTGAAAAAGCCACATTCGGATCTAAAAGATGATGAGAGGAGGAAGCTTGGCAAAAATGATGAAGAAAAGATGTTGATCTACAATGCTCTACCTCGAAGGAAGTTCGAGAGAGTCCACATTTGCAAGACCGCCAAGGAGATTTGGCACTCACTCATCAATACTCATCAAAGCAATTCACAAGTTAAGGATTGCAAGATCGACTTGCTCATCCAACAATATGAGAAGTTTTCGATCTCCGACGATGAAACCATTGACAATGGTTGCACACGGTTCAATGCTATTATCAGAAGCCTCACGGCTCTAGATCCTAGCTTCTACAACAAGAACCATGTAAGAAAGTTTCTTCGAGCACTACCGGTGAAGTGGAGGCCAAAGGTGACGGCTATTGAAGAAGCCAAGAACTTAGCGGAACTTCCTCTTGACGAGCTAATCGGCAACCTTAAAGTGTATGAAATGATTTTAGAAAACGACAAGGTCGTTTCTAAAGAAAAGAAGAAAGAAGTTAAGTCACTAGCTCTTAAAGTTAAAGTCACTAGGGAACAAACTAGTGAAGACAATGATGAAGACGATGAAGAGCTCAACCTTATGGCAAGGAACTTTAGGAAGTTCTTTAGACAAGAAGGTAACCCTAGGCATGGTAATCGGTTTGATAACCAAGGTGTTAGTAATGGTATAAAGGTTGGAAGAGATCGTGGCTATAATAATAAAGGTGGTGGAAGCTCAAGGCGCGAACGCGAGTGCTAGAATTGTGGAGGCAAGAATCACTTTATAAGTGAATGTCCAAAGCCTAAAGAAAATAAGGCATTCGTCGGAGGAGCTTGGAGTGATAGTGAAGACGGGGATCATTTGGAAAAGAATGCAACGTGTCTCATGGCGTTTGAAACTCAAGAGGTTTCTCCGAACTCTTCTACTTCTAATAAAGATTTAAATATTCGTAATTTGCAAAAAGGGAATGAGGAACTTTTTAAAACTATTGAAAAACTTGTTGAGGAGAAACACTCTCTTAATGACAAGGTGTTTGAACTTGAACGAGAAGTAAAGAGACTTACTCAACGCAAAGAGGTGGTTGAACCTTGCACAAGTTGTGAAAAACTTGTACATGAGGTTAACTCTTTGAATGACAAAGTATCCAAACTTCAAAAAGAGTCATTAAGTTTTTCTAAATTTAAGAAAAGTAGCAATGATTTGGATGACATGTTAAGTCAACAAAAATTGTCCCAAGATAAAGAAGGTCTTGGATTTTCAGAAAATGAGAAAACTACTTCCGTAAGTTTAGGCAAACCAATAATGTTTGTAAAAGAAGGACAAAATGGAAAAACAAATGTTTTGTCTAAAGTTCTTGTTAAACCAATTGTTCCTCAAACTCCTTTTGTAAAAACTCGAGGTACTCAAGCGCCCATTACAAGAAGAGAAACCCCAAAACAATTTTACAACCCGGTTTCACTTAATGGACTTGGATACACACAAGCTCTAGTCGACCATAAACCTATCTTGCCCACACCAAATATGAAACCGTCATATAGCCAAAGACATTCCTGTCAAAGGAATCAATCATCGTCAAGAAGAAATTTTAACAAAAATAAAAGATCTTCACATCATGAATATAACTTATCTCAAAGGAGAGACAACTCCTACCCAAACCAAAGATATTTTAGACCAAACATTTATCAAAATATTAGACCAAGTTTTCAATACCAAAGTAATTTTCAAAATAATCATTGGTCTATGTTCTCAAGGTATGGTCTAGAAACACTTAGTGTCTTACTTCAAGACCCAAGGATGTTCAACTTGGGAATGCTTTATACTAACCACAATGGACCCAACAAACATTGGGGACCAAGTTTTTGAGTTATATGCTTGTTAGGTATAAGCTTGGACCAATCTATTAGATCGTTGAAAGTGGTTGTTCCAAGCACATGACGTAGTAGAAGAGTGTTTACTTCATAAGGATCATGATGGTGTACATAAGTAAACTTTGAGGAAGGTCGTTGGTAGTCTTAACATCAATTGTGAATCTTTATCTCGTGGTCATGAAACAAAAATCATTCATTAAAGTTGAGCTAAGTTTTCACTTATGCTTATGAATCTTTATGTGCCTTAAATGTTAGTTATTAAAAATGCTATGTGTTTAGGAAATATAGTTATGTGCTTAAAACTTGCATAACTTGAACACATCATAATCTAAGTCTTAGATCTTTAAGAACATCTAAAAACAATCAACAACTAAACCTAAAGAAGAAATTAAGTTTTAAAAGTTGCTTTAGTATTTTGATCATAATTTCTTCATCCGAACTCCGATTTAGTTGATTCAAAAGGCCACGGAAAGAGAAAAAGGAGATCTACATGATGAGAGTAAGTTGGAGTCTGTTCCTGGCGCGTTAGTGGCATGTTGACGCGCCAGCCTCGGTAAAGTTTTGCAAATTTTTTGAAAAACTTTCGTTTTAAGTTCGTGAGTCTTAAAACTTGTTTTACACACTCCATTGGAACCCTATTAAGTCTTTCTAAACATAAAACAAGTCAAAAATAAATTGGTAAACAATCTTTCAAACTGAAGTGAGATGTCTAGTTAGTTATTTGTAAGGTCCTTTTGTGTGCTTTTAGAGCGTTTGTGCTTATATGAGAAATATGTTTTGGTGCTATTTGCTTATATGCCCACTTGCCATGATGCTAGATGATTTAGTGCATATTGCTAACATGTTAATTGCTTGCAACTATTAAAGATAGTAGATCATGTCCTCACAACTTTCAAGTATTATATTAGACACTAAATGCACATTTACGTAATACTTAGGCAAACAAGGTCTTGCAAGCGATAGGATTAGTAAAGCAATTTCGACTAATAAAGTTTTAGAATTGCTTCATATCGATTTGTTTGGTTCATCACATATATGAAGTTACAAAGGCAACTTCCATACTTTCATGACAATTGATGATTATTCACATTATATATGGACTCTATTTCTAGGTGCTAAGGAAGTTGCCCTAGATATGTTTAGGATCTTAAGAAAAAGATTAGAAAAACCTATTTGAGCTTTGATTCAAGCTAATCATGGTAGTAGATTTGAACGTAGGGTGCAATTTGGGAATTTTGTGAACAACATGGAATCTCACATAACTTCTCGGACAATAGTCCTCCTAAATTCAATGAGGTTGTTCAAAGGAAGAACAAGAAGTTACAAGAGATGTATCGTGAATTTAGCCGAGCAATTCATTTCGCAAAAGTTTATGTTTCATGCCTTAGATACTACGTGCTACACTTTGCCTTAGGATGTTGAGTCACTTAGAGTTTTTGAAAGACAATGATTGCTTGATATTTACCAAACTATTAAAGCTTGGTTAAATTATGTGCTAAGGTATTAGGTGAAAAGCATGGGATGAGTTAGAACTAACTTGATTCCCAAGAAGTAGGAAATGTTGTTGTCTTTATAGTAACCTTTACATCATATTGGTGTTTTCTTTGAAAGGTTGTGTTAATCTGGGGGAGAATAATAAACGGTGTCAATCACCCATTTAGGAATTTTGCTATGTCATGACTTGTTGTTAGTAACCTGAGGATAGGCCATTCATATAATCGGCATTATTAAGGTATTGCATATAATTGCCTTGCGTATAAACGAGGTATGCCTTCTCATGTGTTGAATCAGATTGCGCTAGCTAACATAGTATACAATCTAGACTTTTGATTAGTCTTCTCACCCTATGATTATTTATGATCGTATTGACATGTTTATTTGTGAAACTATGTGCTCTTATTTGAACATGCATTATGCTTATTTGAGTATGCGAAATTTTGATGCATAATTGATAAATTTGTCCCACGAATAACTATATGATGATTTTGTGCATATGAGTGCTTGATTTTATTATGTGATATAGTGGTATAATTGGACTAACCCATGTTGCAAGTATCCAAATGGTAACCTAACCCATTTTGGACTTCTACATGTGAGGATTTCTCGTTTGTTGTATGTTGTGATTTCTATGTGTAGCTAGGCCACCGCAAAGGTGAGGCTCTTGACCCATGGATCCCCGCCTTGAAAGAAGGGGGAGTAACGATCTAGGGGAGCTATGATCAAGGGGGAGCACGTTCGGGTGCTATTGGAACAAGCTACTTTCCCATTTAATGGAAGTCCCACCTTTTTGATTCGACAAAAGGGGGAGAAAGAAAGCAAGAGGCATCAAGACCATTCAAGAAATGTTAAAGGCTTCACCAAATTACGAGGCAAAGGTCAAGACGCAAGCTACACCAAAGGCGCGCTTTGTCTTCGCTAAGTTTGATAATTTTATTTGCTTTCGGTTTTTATTTGTCATCATCAAAAAGGGGGAGATTGTTGAGGCAACATGATCAAGATCTCTTTATGTTTTAATGATGACAAATAAACCATCGAAACACATAAAATAACAAACGTTAGCCAAAATTCCCCGATTCACATGTCTGCTGCTGGCGCGTTACCCACGCGTGTCTGTGAATTTCGGGATGAATTTTGAAAGTCGGCTTTCCCCTTACCCGAAAAATGTGGATCTTTCAATACAGGTATGAATATGTTATGTGCTTAATTGAGAACACTCGAAATGAGTTTTAGGATTAAAGAGATCCAACTTTTAAAGCACCCATTTATGGGAAAACACCAACTCATGTTTTCTACCTATCGCCTCTAGCCAAGGCTTTTCTAAACTTAGGGAGCTTATATATTTCACGTAACATCATGTGAAAGCATCCATATGCTCATATCCCGTGCTTACGTCTTCTCTAATTACGTAACGGGTTTACTCCTTTATTGGTCAAAATAAGTCAAAGGTCACTTTGCGTAAGCACATCCTTTCCCACTTGGGTTATGCTTTACATTAAGGCAAAGCACTTAACTTGTTTGAACAAACGTATTAGTTGAGAACGTCGAGTCGTGAAAAGTCATGAGATATGAAACTATGGATTCTCGATGTTGTGTTACTTGAGCTAATAAGTAACTTATGATTTTCTCAACTTATAATCTTAATAGTCTAAACCTTTTCCTCTTAATGACAATTAGATTATTTTCTTCTTAATTACTCTTCTTAATTATCTTCTTCATCAAGATACAACTCAACCCAAAACCATCAAACCCAATACCACCAAATCTCCCACAATATTTCCCAAATATTCCTTTTCAACATTCCCTTACACCACTTACACAAAGTGTACCTTTGTCCCCTACACACTTTTGATCCTAGCCATTCATTTCAAATCCAACTCATCTCAACCATCTATTCCCTTACAACATCACATCTCTTACACATGTCTTACACATTTCTTATATTCCTTACACATCTTTAATCTCAACCATCCAATTCAAATTAAACACATCTCAACCATCTATCTAATCTCCTCTTTATTCCAACACATGTGTTTAATCACAACCATCCATTTCAAACCCAAACCAATCTGAACCATTGATCACACTTCCTCCCCAAGCAAAAAGGCTCTTTTGATCTCCACCATCCATTTCGAATCAAAACCATCTCAACCATCCAATCTCTTACCACACATCTTAACCATCCATTTCAAACTAAACTCATCTCAACCCTTCATCCATCCTTTCCCCCCAAGCAAAGGAATATACCTTTGGAATATTCCCTTCTTAACCTAACCATGGTTCACCTCATCCAACCATGGTTACTTCTCAACACTTAACCTTTCTACTCCTAACCATGGTTAACCTCTAAACCTTTAAATCTGACCATAGTTACACCTTAACCCTTCCCTTGAGGAATATCCTATGGCATATTCTCTTCTCTATTATGCCATGTGAGGCATACCATTTCTACCCCTACCAAACTACCCTTTCTACTCTTCTACCATTGGTATTTGGTTTTCTTATTAACACTTCACAAATGATTTTCCAAATTGGATATTTGAGTTGGTAAACCTTAGATTGATTAATGTTAAGGTTTAGTGTGAAGTACAATTGGGGGTTTAGCAAAGTAAGGCATTTATAATGCCAAACACCCAAAGCCTCAGGAATATTTTCCCTGGGTGTCTGGCGCGCCTCCCACGTGTCAACGCGTGGGTGACGCGCCGGCCTCGGTAAAATATTCCTAAGATTGGGTTTTGCCTATAAATACCATGCCTTGCCTCTTGTATTCCTCACCCCTTGCCATTATTCTTTCTCTCTACATTCTTTCTCTCTAATCCTCTAATTCTATCTCTTGTGTTCTTAATCTTTCACACTAACATCTATTTGAAGAACACATCTCATTGCAAGGGAAGAATCATAAGAACCTAATCCACTCTTGTGATTGTGTCGAGGGTCTTCTTATCTTTACCCTTTCTACTACAATCTTGTCTCTAGGTTAGGTTAGGGCTTGGTTGAATAAACAAACAACTTATTCTTTCTATTTGTTTGTAAGAGAAGTCTTGTGTCTTAGTGACCAAGCCTAGATCATTGGGGATCTAGATTGAAGTCTTGGGTCTTGGTGACCAAGCCTAGATCATTGGGGATCTAGTTGGGGTTTGATACTTCCGGTGGGAAGTCTTAGTGGTCTTTGTGGTTAAGTCGAATCACGAGATTCTTTTGGGTGGTTTCCGAGGGCGGAATACCGTTGGGGAGTAGCTCTTCTTAGTGAGCACCAATCTTAGTGCATATCGGTGGAGTGAAGTTGTAACGGTTTGTAATCCACCAAAAGGATTATACTAGAGTAATAGTATCGGTGTCGTGGATTCGCAACTGGACATATGGATGGTATAACCCCCCATCCCGAACCAGTGTATATCGTGGTGTCATTTACTCGCTTTATATACTTTGTTGTGATTGTGTTTGTAGTTGGTTTCTTATACAACCTGTTAGCCTTAAAAGTAATGTTATATTCGGGAATAGCATCTCCTTCTATGTACAAGGACTAGTTTAGACAATAGTGCTAAGTTAGGCTTGTATTCTAGTATAAATACCCCTCCTAGTCTCAACTAGGAGGGTTGGATGTCTCATTGTATTTCTAGGTGTGTGTGGTTTCCTTCTTTCTTTCTCTAAAAAACACACACACCTTCCCCATTCTTTTAATCTAATAATACCATGTCTATTCTTTATTTCGAGCATCCCGACCTCCTGAAGGTGTTTCTTGATCATAACAAGTGGTATCAGAGCTAACCGGGGGCGAATCGTGGTGTTTTTGGGTGAAAAAAATCAGATCTGGTACTGTTCATCGCCAGTTTATCGAGGTAGGATTTGATGATTATCGAGTTTGGCTGATGATTATCGAGTTTGGGAGATGATTATTGAGTTTGGCAGCTTTCTATCGAGTTAGGATATCGAGTTAGACGCTCGTTATCGAGTTTGGCCTGTTTTTTTTGGCGAGTTAGGCCTGTTTTTTTGCCTAGTTAGGCATGGCTCATCCTTATCGTTCATCGAGTAAGGCCTCTCTTGGGTACACTTTAGTCAAAACTCTGCCCAAATTTTTCCACATTACCGAGTTAAGGATTCATCAAGTCTTATCGAGTTAAGTTGTTGGTTTACCGAGTTAAAGACTTTCCAAGTTACAAAGGTTACCGAGTTAGGGAGATTATCGAGTATGCCAAGGTTACCGAGTTAGGAATGTTTATCGAGTTAGGATGATGTTATCGAGTAAGCAAAAAAAAAAAAGTTCAATTTTACGCGAAATTCAAAGTTTGGGATAACGTTGAAAATTTTGGCCCGAAATTCAATTTTTTAGGCCAAAATTCAAATTTTTTCGGTGAAATTTGGCGTAAAAGTTTTCAAAACTCAATTTTTTCAGGTAATCTTAGAATTGCATTTCATAGTGATTTCCAAATTATGGGCAAGAAATTTTCCAATTCTATTTTTTGGAGGGAATATACGAAATCACTACGAATCTATCGAGATGGAATTTCATGCTTCACCAAAAACACACCGCGTTTTGCTTAAACGATCCTGATCAAGAATCACAATCAAATAACAACGGCTAGTATGGGATATTTGTGAAAATGGGGATAATTCGTTATTATTTATTCGGGTTTGAAGTAACGTTTTACGGGTGCGTGTACTTATTTCATCTTCTTTCTTTCTTCACTTCCGCGAAAATGACTTGTTTGGGCATATATTAATGGTGACAAAGACTTGGATATCTAGTTACTTTTGTGATTCTTTCTCTCTATATTCACAAAGTAGCTATCACTTTAAGGAGTTACGTTGTAGTGCTCAGTGTCTCACGTAGTTGAGGATATGTTAAGATGGATTGTCCTTATTACACTTCTTTAGGGGTATAAGGTACACCGTTCTTAGTCACAGGATTGTACAAGCTTAAGTCACAAGTTTGAGGGATTTTACTTCATTCTCAAGTTCGTCATATCGGGTTATCTTCATATGGGGTTACTACAGAGAGCCGTTGTTGATTCAGAGGTTGATAAAGAGTATGACAGTTTCAAATGGTATTGTTAGTAGATTGGGTTATCGACATCTTCTCACGGGCTGATATGATTTATGATAGACTGCTTCCAGTTAATGATTCACGTACACATTCTTATGCTGATTCCGATAAATCGTATCCATCAGGGGAGAGAAATGTGTACATCGAGGACGCACAACAAGTTCACGTGATCGGGCTTAATGATTTATGAAATGATTTGTGTCAGAGATTGGTTGATTCTATATCCTTATCCTCTCAACTTTTTCTACGTACTTCTACCTTATCCACCTTCACCAATTTCGGGCAACAAATTCAAGATGATCAATGTTTCAACTTCTTACTTTGGTGTTATCATTTCATGTGTACGTTACAGGCTGATTTGGTATATGCAAGATAACTGGAATGCATTTGGTGAGATGAAGATGTTGATATTCTGTTCCCCCGAATGGACAATCTTGAAGAAGGTCAAGTCTACAGTCTGTTCTACATTTTCCGCTGCGTGTTAGAAGACTGAAGACGGTATGCATTTAATTATCAAAAGACTTCTTCAGAGTCATGGCATTCATCAGAAAGGTTGTCAGTTTGGGGGAGAGCACTAATTAGGGGAGAGTGTTAAGCCAGATTTAATCCCTAATTAGATTTGCTTACATTGTTCTTCTGCAAGTAAAATGATGGCAGCTGAGAAGATTCAGGAAGCTGAATGAAGGAATAAAGTTTGAAGACCACTCTCAGAGCTGCTGCGCTTATGTTTTGTATTCAATTTTACTTGTAGGGAACGTTGTAAGCTATTCCCATATAACATCACTTTGGGGAGAGATTGTTAGCCTTAAAAGTAATGTTATATTCGGGAATAGCATCTCCTTCTATGTACAAGGACTAGTTTAGACAATAGTGCTAAGTTAGGCTTGTATTCTAGTATAAATACCCCTCCTAGTCTCAACTAGGAGGGTTGGATGTCTCATTGTATTTCTAGGTGTGTGTGGTTTCCTTTTTTCTCTCTCTAGAAAACACACACACCTTCCTCATTCTTTTAATCTAATAATACCATGTCTATTCTTTATTTCGAGCATCCCCGACCTCCTGAAAGTGTTTCTTGATCATAACACAACCACTTGGCGTTCTTCTTGGCTTAAAGTTTTTAGACATCTAAAAAGCCGAAGAAACCGTATTCACCCCCTCTAAGGTTCTACAATGTAATTTTTAGTTACACTTCAAAACTTCTGATCACATTGACCTATTTTTGAATTTAACATTTGTTAAATGTATTTAATATGATCTCAAAAAATATATTAATGTATTAACTTATTATCTAGTAGTATTTTTGAATAAAATTGTTTTAGAGATTGTAGGCTTCTAAACACCTTTTGGTTTTATAGTAGTACTGGTGGAGGTGGAACACTGCAGGTAGGATTAGTTTCTACTGCATTATTCTCCTCAGTTACATGATCTCATATTATAACCGGATACTAAACCTTTTCTTTTTATGGTCAAATGTGCAGATATGGAGGATGATCGATCTGATTCACATACCTCAAGAGGGAGGTTATCAAGGAGCCGTAGAAATTCAAATCACATATCCTCACTTGTTCAACTCCGCAGGATTTTAAATTTATTAGACTTTGTATGCTTGATTATGTCAAGTGACTTGAGCTTTTCCTCGAAGCTTCGTTATGTTGTATGAGAGGATATGTAACGTTGATTTCGATTGTATTAGCACTTTTAACTTATGTCTTTAAAGGCGAGTAGTGAAATAAATTAAGCCCCTCTTTGCCTCATTATTGTTATATGAATTTTGGTGCTCCTGTGTGGTTTGGTTTGCTTCGTAAAGTGCCACAATTATTTATAAATACATTGATCAACTAATATTTGAGCATAAAATAATCAAACTCTAGCTTATATATTACAAAATATTAGATAATTGTGGTCAGATAACAAGATACAAGAAAAAGAGATGCAAAAGAATATGTTGTGTCTACTCCACTTTTGTTCGCTTTTGCGACCATGATCTCTCCCATTATTGTGCCTCTTCCATCACTGAACGCGCACGTGCACATACTTCTCGTGCTATAAGAGATTGTGTTTCATGTAATCATATCACTTTAAGTTGTTGCAAATACTAGTTTATTTAACCATCTACAACTTTTGATTATTCAAGTACCTTGTGAAATAAGACTGTTAAAACTTGTTTCCAATTAAGTAAAAAGAACTCAAATTTAGCTTAAAGAAGAAAATTTTACTACACACATTTCATGTTCAAATAACAAGTTCTAGCTAATTGCTTATAAGCTGTCTAAAATTATTATACAAATAACGATGTCATGCAGATCGAGGACATAAATCAAAACGAAGCCCACTTCATGCATCATGCACACACTCATTTAATCAAAGTCTTCACAATAAACTTGATATTCAACTTCTTCAGATCAATATACTACTGTCCACATCTAACAAACATCACAGCGCTCCAAATATGTAAACCATAGAAAGTGCAGCTCTGACCTGAGAGAGGAAGAAGGAAACCAATCTGTTAACAAATCCACCATAATTACCAAGTGTTAACACTGTGTTAACAGATGCACCATAATTACCTAGTGTCTATGTTAATAGATGCACCAATCTGTTAACAGATGCACTAAGATAAGACACAATAGTTAACAGGAGGACTTTATTAATGTAAGAAGCATCTACTTTATTTAAGAATTAAACATTTGATTGGTACAATTACCTAGTGTTAACACTGTGTTAATAGATGCACCAATCTGTCAACAGAATGCTTTGGTCCCTTGTAGCAATAAATTCAATTGTGCCTCTACATAGCTCAAGCCTCTCATCAGCATCTCTTCATCTTCCATCTGGGCCTAAATTGCACTGATAATCACGTGGAGTTTCATCTGTAAAACCTGCAAAAAGAGTAGCCTAGTCAAAATCTTCATATTCTCAAATGCATGATGGTCAAGGCTTTGACAACAAAATATATAAAATACTCACTACAGAAGTTATAGATAAAACATCTTCCTTGGTCAACAAATTTCATGAATGCATTAATGTAGCCTTTGCAACGAGAACAATGAACGGGACCACTTTCCCCAAAATCCAGTATCGTCATATATTCACATTTAGAAATTGGGAAATATTATAATAGTACAATAAGCGAGTCATGTTAAGTCAAATGTAATATCACAAACTGCACAATAATCAAAATTATAACTGTAATTATATATTTATAGTAATCGTATTTAGCATAATCATTTTTATAGTAGCTTATTTAACGGTAAATTAATTTAAAAAATCAAAAGAATTGTTTAGAACTATGCATTAACAAATTGGACAAAACGTGCTCTGGGTCAACCTAGTCCATACCAGATGTTCACCCAACCAGGTTTTGGTACCAATATTAGATTGGAAGTGTGTTTATACATGCCATTACAAGCATCTAAAAGATTAAAACTTAGAGGTACCTTTGAAACGATGTTTTTGGAAGACATCCATCAAAATCAAAAGCGGTGATTTTCTTTGAATCATGTAGGCCTTCATCCTACAATTAAAAAAGATGATTTGAGGTAACTTCTGGCAATGCCAAAGCTTGTCATAGCATCAACTTCTGACCTTACAATCCAGTCAAGTAAAAGAGCTCATCCGTTCTAGATATATGGTTATTTGGAACACCTTTCATTGTGGTGGTACTGTTGCACCCTAAAACACTGATATTAATGCTAACATTTTCTATCCTAAATCACTGGATTTGTATCTAAAAAGCATGGAAATGGATGCATTATTACTTGCAAAGTGAAGTAACTTAATAACATTAGTATGATAATCTAACCACTTTGGCAAGTTACTAGTAACTTCCAGGCGGCCAACTAGGGAAAAAAATAGGATAATTTAATTCACAAAACCCTTAATGAGTCTTTCTTTATCTATTAGTTATTCACAAAAACTAATGTCATGTGATTACTGATTTAGTACACATCTAGGTCAAACTATTCAAAGACACCCATTATAAGTGGTGCTCTAATAAGTAGTCTTAAAAGATGCTACAAGCACCTAGTTCAGTATGCAAGATAACAGATTAATTATGCATACCAGTCACAGGAAATTTTGTGCTGATGTAATGGCTATATACTATTAGATATCTATCATTATAAAGACAATTACTCTTTTACGGGGGCCTCTCACACTACAAATATTATGTTTCAGCATGTTTCGTGAATACTAATTGACACTCCAGTTCAAATAACTGGTTTTATTGGTGTTAAACGATGGACTTTGCGTTTCTAAACTAAACCTCAAAAACGAGTCTTTTGTTATTTACTTGTAAGTCAACTATTAGCACGAGTCTAAAACGGATACTATGATACAAATGGATGCACTAAAGTACATTAAATGGATGCACTAAAATGCCTCAAGCAGATGCACTAGAGTGCCTCCAACGGATGCACTAAAGTACCTCCTGATATGCCATTCTTTATAATTCTACACTATTTGGTTTAGAAATTTTACCTTTATACACATTCAAATTTAATATACATGTAATTTAGGAGCTCTTATCACATTTTACACAACTATATCAAATATAATATAAGGCCAGAAATTTTAAACCATAATTCACTCCCAAAAATATACACGCCACAATTTGGTATGTAAGCTGATAATGCTCAAAGTGACTGAAGTTGGTCATTTGGAGGGTATTATTTAACATTTGAGCTAACTAAAATCATGAGCGTAACAAAGTATGGTACCAAATGTTCACAACTAGCATGGTTATTCAATAAAACTTTAAAACACAGCTTAAGCTAAAACATAAATGGGTACAACTCAGCCACATTAAGCAGAGTAGCTTGTTGGTAAACACAACAACACCACAAGTCTCACTTCTTTTTATTATCAAACAAGTCTGGAACTGATAAAGTTAACCTAACAGGACCAGGTCAGTACACAAGGGTTCAATATGCCTTTCTTTTCATATCACATGTAACCATATACATAGCAGAAAACCACAAGCCCAATAAGGGACATACTGCCTCGCCAATATCAGCCATTACACCCCGCTTCATATGTAAAGTGACTGGTGAAAACGATTTGACATGAATCGATGCCCTAATTTTACAAAAATCGATGCCCCAATTTACACAAATCGATACCCTAATTTTACACACATCGATGCCCTAATTTAAACAAATTGATGCCCTAATTTTACAAATCGATGCCCTGATTTTACACAAATCGATGCCCTAATTTTAAAAAGCGATGCCCTAATTTTACACACATCGACGCCCTAATTTTACACAAATCGATTCCTTCATTTACAAATCATGCCCTAATTTTACACAAATCGATGCCATAACTTTACACAAAATTCACAATAATAAGAACAAAAAAATAAGCTTAAAATCGCTGCCCTAATTTTACACAAATTCACAATAAAAAAAAAGAAAAAAAAAGCTTAAAATGTATATATATATATATATATATATAACCTGAATAAAATTATGATAACGCGATTATCCAGTATCACAAAATCACGTAACTCAAATCGTTTTTATTCCACTGAATAATGTTTATTTTGACGTGTTTTCATGTTTTGGCATCGGTGTGATGGTGGCAGAGTGACGATTGACGCAGTGGCGGAAGGAAGACGGTGGCGACTGTGGTAGTGTTGGTGGTGGTGACGGTGAGTGTGTGTGTTTTGAATCGGGAGAGGACTGATAATTGTGTGTGTCTCTGAGCTACTCCGTATTTGTTTGCGTTGTTTCAAATTTTACTCTAAAGTTTTGATTGTTATCAAAATCTACCCTATAACTTTTTTTCTCACTTTTCTAACGAATTACACTTTTCTCTAGAACCTTACCTTATATATAATATATATAATAATATATATATATATATATATATATATATATATATATATATATATATATATATATATATATATATATATATGTGTGTGTGTGTGTGTATGTGTGTGAAAATGTTTCAAAAATGTATCGTACTTGACATCATTTGTTTGTATGCATAGTGAACATTTTTTTTTGCTTTTAGGGGTATTTTTCTTTCAAATTTAGCCTTTTTAAAGTATTTTGCAACATTTTGTAACAATTTTGCCCCTTTCAAATAATAGAAATTTTATCTTTTCGAAGGGTAAAAATATTAAAAGAAATGTTGCAAAATACTTAAAAACTGATGAATTTGAAAGAAAAATACATTTTTAAGTGAGAAATTTTGTTCGATACCCAGAAAAATAAATTGTGTCAAGTATGATACTTTTTAAAAATATTTATTGAGTTCAATATAGACCTTATATTGTCTAAAGATCAAATGAAAAAATACCAATCATTTATTTTTTCATTAAAATTAAAAAAGCAACTTTTCATCTTTTTATTTGAAATAAAATATCATTCAAACTGTAAATCATTAAGTGATAAAAAATGCACTACATGACACTTTTTTTAGTAGACAGACACTTCGATAAACTCTCGAGGAATTTTTGTTTTGATTTCTTTTAATTTTTATTTATTTATTTTTTTTATTATTATTTATTTTTTATCATTATTTATTTTTTTTGAAAAGAGTTTCCTCAATAAAATATATTATTCCAAAAAATAATTAAGTACATAGAATGACAATTAATCTCGTATATCAGCCTGTTACAAGCAACAAACGCACTTAATGTGCTTTAAACAAAATCCATCATAAAAGAGACAAGCCAATCTTATGAACTTACCAAAATAAAACGCCGACAACAAAATTAGAACTACAGCCTAACTCTACTACGGATACGGATGTCCCACACGTCACAGTGAGCAAGTTGTTCATTAGTTAAGTCATTAACATCAGAATCTTCATATTTAAGGAGATTTTCATCATTAGCTCTTCCACCGGCATGATTCGGATTAGCCACTTTCCGAATCTTCCCCTTGCTTTTCCATAGCAGTACTAGGTTCACATAACAAAGTCACAATAACCTCCTTTTGCTTAGGAAGCTTTGATCTACAAGATTTTAGCGACTTCCCATTATCACCCAATAGTACAAGCTTTCCATCAAGCATTTAACTTTCTAGTTTATTAATCCTTGCAGCCATAGATGTAGTTCTTGGACTATCAAATTCCGAAGCTTTACGGCCATCACCTTCCTCCAAATCCACCATAGAGCTTAATACATCAAACGAGTTCGAAGTGAAAAGAACCATAGTATCATTTTTATCATTAGTTACCTTCGGTTTCCTTGGTTTCTTAGGTTGATAAGAGAGCTTAGTCTTCGAAACAATCAGAACCCCACGTATAGCTTACTTTGGCGCTTTCGTATTCTTAATAGAATCCGTGACAAGTTTCTTAGGACATTCATTAAGAACGTGATCAAATACCTTACAACTTGAGTGATGAGGCGAAAAGTGAACCACTTTTAAGGGGTCATTTAAGCCTAGATTCGTGATTATTTGATCAAATATTGCCCTAAATTGTTCCTTTTGTCATTTAGGTACTTTTGGAGAGAAATCTGGAAAAGGAAGCATTTTGGATGTTTTTGGAGCATAAAAGTGAAGAAAACGGCAAAGTCTCAAGTTTCCTTGCTGGGAACAGTACCTGACGGCGTCAAGAGTCCCCAAGTGACGGCGTCAAGAGTTACAAAAGAGGTGGAAGTGGAAGATACATGTGACGGTCCAGAGTGTTTCCAAGCATAGGAGATGACGGCGTCACCTAGGCTGTCATGGTCCATTTGTTAGTGACGGCCCAAAAGAAATTTACACATGACGGCGTCACAATTGGATCTAGGCAATACGATTTCATTATAGGCGGCGAGATAACGGCGTCACAAATTTCTTCTTGACGCCGTCACCCTGTAGAATCTATATATAGTTTTCCAAATTTCATTCATTAGTGTGCAACTTTGAGGGAAAACCCTAGGTCGAATTTTCCAGCTTTTTCAAGGGTTTCAACCCTTTGAATCTTTCATGTTTTATTAAAGATAAGTACTCTTTCAATTCATTCAATATGTCTATGTGTTGTTTGAATATATCTTACGCTTGTCTTCAATTTAACATGCTTGGCTAGATTTCTTTTGTGTTTGCTTAGATGTAGTGAAACCTAGATGTTAATTATGGGTTGATTGTTTGTTTATAGTTGTTACGGATGATTGTATTCGATGTTAGGCTTAAGAAACTGGCAGACTTCCATTGGTAACATGCTTGAACGTCTTAAGAAACTTGATCAGAGGTGTACTATGATTTTTGGTTGTATTTAATGCGTAGGTGAATTATAATGATCCCATGTTAGGAGCTTCTAACGGCTTGACATAGGAGTGAAGTAGGATCCACTAGAGTTAGAGAATATTGTACACGGGTCAACGACTAGTATTAAGGAATATGACCCGTCATCCATGCAATTATAACAAGTAATTAACCTGTAAAAGATATCTAGGGAGTAATGAAATCTAAGTAAACACTACTTTCCTCATTATTGTCCCCCACCACACTAGTAAAATTAGATTTATTTTCATTTCTGTTATTTTATTGATGCGTGGGAATTGCACCAGGCTTTACCTCTCGAGGGATCTCGAGAAGCTTACAACCCCCACCAGGCAGTGTACCTGATCGTTGTAGTATAGTATAGTGACAAGTACCGGGGGATTGATCATTCTGCTTAGGAATAGTGTCGCTAGGATTAGAAAACCTAAATACTAGTTCTAAAGGTGAGGGATGATTATTTTTGTATTTTATATTTTTTAGAAAGCAATTGAAAATCTCGGGTTTGAAGGATTTGGGCAGAATTAGTTGCTAATCAACTAACCCAATACTAAAGATGCAATCAAAATAAAATACTAGAAATGAAAATAAGCTAAATTATACTAAAGTTGTGAGCAATAAGTGGAGAAAATGTGTTTACTTAGATTTCACTACTCCCTAGACATCTTTTACACGTTAATTACTTGTTATAATTGCATGGATGACGGATCGTATTCCTTAATACCATTCATGGTGTGGCACACTTAACTCCCCAATTCTATGAGCTCTTATCTCCTCCTATACCATGCCCAGCACAACCATAGGGATTATAAACAGTGGCTCATGCATTAAATACAACCAATAAAGACCTAGTGCGCGTCGGTTCATATTTCTTAAGACGTTCAAGCATGTTACCAATTGGAGATCTGCCAGTTTTCTTAAGCCTAACATATAAATCATTCATCCAAGACAAGTATAAACAAGTAATCAACACATAATTAACATCTAGGTTTCATTAGATCCAAGCAAACACAAGATAGATCTAGCCTAGCATGATGAAATTAAGACAAGAACAAGATATAGACAACCAACACATAGACATATTGATTGAATTAAAAGAACACTTATCTCAATTACACATGAAAGGTATCAAGGGCTTGGAACCCTTGAAAAACCTGTAAAATTCGCACCAAGTTCGTACTTAGGGTTTCTCCAAAACCTCTCTTTTTTTAATGTGAAAATTAGAAAACTATATATAAGAAAAGGGGTCTGACGGCGTCAAGACCAAGCTTGTGACGCCGTCACCTCGCCGCCAAAATTTTTCTCGGACTGCCTTGATCTACATTTGACGCCGTCAAGTGATAATCATTTCCAGGCCGTCGTGACTTTTACTCTTGACGCCCTACTTCGTGACGCCGTCAAATCTTTACTGGATCGTCATGGAATTTTGCTCTTGACGCCATCAGGGAGTTACTCTTGACGCCGTCACCTACTGTTCCCAGCATGGAAAATTAAGACTTTGGCGTTTTCTTCACTTTTATACTCCAAAAACGTCCGAATTGCTTCCTTTTCCAGATTTCACTCCCAAAGTTCCTAAAATCACAAAAAGAACGATTTAGGGCAATATTTGATCAAATAAATTCAATTCCGGGCTTAAATGACCCCCTAAAATCGGATCATTTTTCGCCTCATCATATACCTTTACACTTGAGATTTGCTTGTCCTCAAGCAAATGCGCTTTTATTCTTGTTAAAATACAAGTTAGGGGTCATTTAACACTAATATAAAAGTAATTACAACAAATAATCGTTCCACTAAAGACCAATAGACAAGCACGGAGGTCATACACAAGCACCTCACAAATAGTAGATACTCACATCTCTCGGGTGTAATAAAGTGTAAATTACAATATGGAAACAGAAGATATCTCTCACTACCTGTCATAGCAAAATAGATTACCATAGGCTTGGGAAAGGATCAAACCTCCACCACAAGGCGTAAGCACCTAGGATGAACTATCAAAGAGGTCTTTTAACGGGTTGTAACGTTAGGTGTAGGGATATGAAATACACGGTTTTGTTGTATAAAAGAAGTTTTACTGGTGGCGAGTTAACAATCTTGGTTAATTACATGTACAATGTGGCGTTGCTAAGCCAAGACTAGACTCGACTTAAGCTAATAAATGAAAAATAACAAAAACATAAAATGAACATAGAATGAAAAGGGATGGTAGTCCGTATGTTTTTTCTCTTTTTCTTTTTTCAATTTTTTTTTTCGATTTTTTTTTTTTTTTTTTTTTTTTTATTATTATTATTTTTTTTTTGCATACACTCTTACCCTACCATCCAAAATAATACATCATAGGGGATGAACATTCCCCTTACACTTGAATCTTTACATACTTTACATTAAACTAATCTAATGACTCGAATTAAGAGAATCAAAACACTTGGAGCACTTTTAAGATTAACGTATATATGGGGGTAATATATGTTGTTCTTCCCCATTACTCCATAAAATAAGTACTTACCCATGAGTCCCAATCGTCCCAAAACAATATGTACAAGGATATGACTCGACTTAGCAACCATGTAATCAATTAGATAGTTAACTTAGGGTTTAACAAATAACAATAATGCACTAAAGATGAGCGCATACACGGAAGGCTAAGGCGATTTGGGTGTACATTTAAGTGGGGTGTAACAAATTCTTCCTTTAAGTAAGATGCTTAAAGTTAGAAACGAAAATATAGGCTCGGAGGGGTGTACTAGGGGTTTCGTGTACTAAAAATGAGTACAACGCTAAGGGTGTGGGAAAAAATTAGTTGACTTAACTAGCCAAGTAATATGACTTAAATGGTCAAGTAATTATGATACGGGTTTAACACAAGGGTGATCCTAATGCCTCTTATCATGTAGTAAATCCTACTACACGAATGTAGTCTCACTAGCGGTCTCGGGATGCATCACTAACGCAAGTTCTAGAATCTAAATGCTACCGGTACACTCATAAGCACTAATAGTGAATGCTTTTCCTATCAAATCTAAAGGCGAACCTCACATTTTTGGGTGGAAAATTTTTCTGAATATACGGTTATGTGCTAGTCATACAATCTCCTATCCATGAGACGCTTGCTATGGCTAAAGTTTCACTCCTAAATGTTGTAAAAAAATTTAAATTTGGCGCTAAAATTGCACTAACAAGTATTTCTCATAGTTTTATTACACATCTACCATTAAACAAAACAAACTCAAGCAAAAGTGCATATGTAAGGTATCATCTTTTTACCCTCCCCTTACACTTAAGATGAACATTGTCCCCAATGTTCAAGTAAAGAATGTAAAAGTGAAAAAAGTAAAAAGAATGAAATCAAATACTCCCCTGATTCGCTCGGTATGGATAATAAGGTGGCCAGGTTAAATCTTCCTCCAAGAAAATGAACAATCAAAGCTTCCCTTCCAGAATATAAATCATCTTCTTGTCATACGTAACCTGTAAATCCTGAGAAAATAGACAGAACAACCTCGCGTAAAATCGGCGGCATCCTATATAAGTTACTAAATCCTAGAAAACAAGATAAGATATAATGCTTGTGGAATGAAGTTTGCAGATCTCCTGGAGATTATAAAACTTAATAATTCACAAAAACCATAAGACTCCATTAGAAAAACAAAATCGGTAAAATTTCCAGATTTTTACACTTGACGCCGTCAAGAGTTAACTCTTGACGTCGTCAGAAGTGACCTGCAGAAATTCTGATGTTAAGTTTCCGGAAAATTTCTGGAAAAACTTGGTCCTACTTCCTGGAAAATCCTGCAAAACTTCATTATGACTCAATACAAGCATTTGGCTCTAACAAATACTAATATACATGTTCATTTAATATTGTGGAGAATCATGATCGGTTTGTTTCTTAAAAACATATTTGGGGTTTCCCCTTACACTTATCTTTTGCAAAAAATACTTTTAGGTGGAGTTAAGACTAGGCCAAAACAACAAAGTAAAGTATTTCCACTATTTAATAGAGAAACATGATCTACCAACAATAAAAATAAATCATGCATACGGAAGCAAATAACAAACAAACAAAATAAAATCACACAAAACATGGGTTGCCACCCAAGAAGCGCTTGTTTTTGTTCGAGTCACGAGCCTGACTCTATCCTTATTTAACGGAAATAAGGGAGGTTTTCCCTACACTTAGGATTAAGTGCTGGTGGAAGTAGCGATACACACCCTTAGGGTGGAAGTATGCCACGTGAGAAAAGAGTGGAGGATGAATTATATGCTCAAAGGGGTGTGCTCCTATCATCATAACCTTACCAAATTCAATCGGGTTAATGGGTTGATTCAGATTTTCTCCTAGAAAGGGATCATTTTCTATCAGCTTCAAGAGACTATTAGTTGGGGATCCATCTCGACCTAATCCCAGTTTAAACCCATAATGTGTCTTGTGATCAATCATAAATGGGTGATGTAAGCATGTAAGGTCATTTTCCACTCCTATATTGGCTTCCTCTGTACAAGGCTTAGAGTCCACTACCTTTATCCTAAGACTACCCGGACAACATGGGTTGATGGGTGGGTCGGAACCTATTTCAATTCCTAAATTTTCATCCAAGGATGGAAGATTAAGTAACGGTTTTGGTTGAGGCTCCGGTTCATCAAAATTAGGAACTTCCCTAGAACTAAGAGTAAGGTTATCATTATAAGTATTCAAACCTATATCCTCTAGTTGTGTTTGGTTCAAAGGTTCTACCTCTATTGGGGTTCCTAAAATCTCTTCAACTCCATCCGAATCAGTCACGGGTGGTGTATATGCATCAAATGATGGTAGGACTTGTGGGGTACTTGGTGGGTTTAAATTTTCAACTCTATCCTCCATCTTATCAGGATTACCAATGTGCTCAGCTTGTATTGTGGTGAAATCAAACCACCCCGTGTGCCCAGTTATCTCTTCTATAGGTTTATCCCTAAACAATCTTCTTGCTTGTTCCTTTAAACTTGCTATCAATTGATCCGTAACAACATTTGTTGGGTTGTCCATTTTTTTGGCAAGTTTGGCACAATTCTCTATGGCTTCCCATGCTTCATCAGCACTTAATCCCTAAAGGTCCCCATGTGCGGTATGGTCAATGTCCATTTTGGTATAGTGGTCGACACGATGGTAAAATATTTCAATTTGGGACCACAGATCGAAATTATGACGAGGGACTTTTCGGAGTAAATGTTTAAAACGAGCCCATGCATCATAGATAGGTTCATCCTCATGTTGTCTAAACATCAAGATGTCATTTGGAGTGGGTGAATTTCGTGGTTGGTAGTATGGTGGATTCGCGTTCTCCATAATGGCTAACGGAATAGTCAATGGAAAGGTTTTTACAAACAAAGACACAAAGAAAAGATAGACTAAAGAAAACCTAAAAATAAAAAATAAAATCTTACTAGAAAGGAATCTAGCAAGTAGACCTAATAAAAAGAGATTCTAACCTAGACAATAACTATTCCCCGGGCTGCGGCGCAAAAAACTTGATGCGTGGGAATTGCACCAGGCTTTACCTCTCGAGGGATCTCGAGAAGCTTACAACCCCCACCAGGCAGTGTACCTGATCGTTGTAGTATAGTATAGTGACAAGTATCGGGGGATTGATCGTTCAGCTTAGGAATAGTGTCGCTAGGATTAGAAAACCTAAATACTAGTTCTAAAGGTGAGGGATGATTATTTTTGTATTTTATATTTTTTAGAAAGCAATTGAAAATCTCGGGTTTGAAGGATTTGGGCGGAATTAGTTGCTAATCAACTAACCCAATACTAAAGATGCAATCAAAATAAAATACTAGAAATGAAAATAAGCTAAATTATACTAAAGTTGTTAGCAATAAGTGGAGAAAATATGTTTACTTATATTTCACTACTCCCTAGACATCTTTTACACGTTAATTACTTGTTATAATTGCATGGATGACGGATCGTATTCCTTAATACCATTCATGGGGTGGCACACTTAACTCCCCAATTCTATGAGCTCTTATCTCCTCCTATACCATGCCCAGCATAACCATAGGGATTATAAACAATGGTTCATGCATTAAATACAACCAATAAAGACCTAGTGCACGTCGGTTCATGTTTCTTAAGACGTTCAAGCATGTTACCAATTGGAGATCTGCCAGTTTTCTTAAGCCTAACATATAAATCATTCATCCAAGACAAGTATAAACAAGTAATTAACACATAATTAACATCTAGGTTTCATTAGATCCAAGCAAACACAAGATAGATCTAGCCTAGCATGATGAAATTAAGACAAGAACAAGATATAGACAACCAACACATAGACATATTGATTGAATTAAAAGAACACTTATCTCAATTACACATGAAAGGTATCAAGGGCTTGGAACCCTTGAAAAACCTGTAAAATTCGCACCAAGTTCGTACTTAGGGTTTCTCCAAAACCTCTCTTTTTTTAATGTGAAAATTAGAAAACTATATATAAGAAAAGGGGTCTGACGGCGTCAAGACCAAGCTTGTGACGCCGTCACCTACTGTTCCCAGCATGGAAAATTAAGACTTTGGCGTTTTCTTCACTTTTATACTCCAAAAACGTCCGAATTGCTTCCTTTTCCAGATTTCACTCCCAAAGTACCTAAAATCACAAAAGGAACGATTTAGGGCAATATTTGATCAAATAAATTCAATTCCGGGCTTAAATGACCCCCTAAAAACGGATCATTTTTCGCCTCATCATTTATTTTGATTGCATCATAGTTAATTAGGTTAGTTGGCTAGCAACTAATTCCGCCCACTCTTCCAAAACTCGAGATTTTACTTGCTTTTATAAAATATAAAAAATACAAAAAGAATCATCCCTCATCTCTAGACCTAGTTTTTAGGCTTTCTAATCCTAGCGACACTATTCCTGAGTTGAACGATCAATCCCCCGGTACTTATCACTATATTATACTACAACGATCAGGTACACTGCCTGGTGGGGGTTGTAAGCTTCTCGAGATCCCTCGAGAGGTAAAGCCGGGTGCGATTCCCACGTATCAAGTTTTTGGCACCGCTGCCGGGGAATAGTTATTGTCTAGGTTAGGATTTCTTTTTATTAAGTCTACTTGCTAGATTCCTTTCTAGTAAGATTTTATTTTTATTTTTAGGTTTTCTGTAGTCTATCTCATTTCTTCGTGTCTTTGTTCGTAACCTTTACCATCCGACATCATGGAAGGTGGTAACATCTTTGAACCCATCAACCCACCACAACAAAACCACCCACAAAACCCACCACTAGAAAACCAACCTCTTAGGCCCCAAACTTTAGGAGAGTATTCCCTTCCTAGCCACCAAGGCTATTGAAACACTATTGAGCTCACTCAAGGAGCCAATATGTCCCCCTTGCCATCCGACACCATCCGGTTGGTGCAAAGCGGATGTGCATTCCATGGACTTCGTTCCGAAGATCCTAATCAACATCTCAAGGATTTTCTTAAAATCATAGATTCTATAGACCTTGATGTTACAAATAGAGAGTCGACCCGATTACGTCTATTCCAATTCTCTACGTGATCAAGCTAGTCAATGGCTTGAACGTTTACCCGCGGGATCCATCACCTCATGGGATGATCTCACCACTCGTTTCCTTGCTCAATTTTTCCCACCGGGGAGAACAACCAAGCTTAGAAATGATATCTTGATGTTCCAACAACGTCAAGGTGAAACTCTATATGAAGCATGGACTCGTTTCAAGGACTTACTCCAAAAAGTCCCTCATCATGGCATAGATCTTTGGCTCCAAGTCCAAATCTTCTATGACCATATCGATCTCTCCACAAGGCGAACCATTGACCAATCGACCGGTGGCAAGCTACGTGATCTAAGTGCGGAAGAATCATGGGAACTCATAGAAGATCTTGCTCTCTATGACAACGAAAGTTGGAATGATCCCCGTGATTTGAACAAAATGGTCAAGGCAATATCCTTGCCTTTGAACAATTCTAGCACTCCCGACCGTAGGATCATGGAACTTGAGGACCAAGTCAAGTTTCTCATGAAATCTTACGAAGCTCCTAAGCCTTCAAGCCAAGTGAACAAGATCACTTCTTCATGCGAATTATGTAGTGGTCCCCATGACACTCGTGATTGCATGGAACTCCCCGGACAAGCTTTTGCGGATTACGCATCTTCGCGTACCGACAAAGCGGCAGATAAGTGGTACACTTTCAAACCCGAGCCAAACCCTTACGGTGATTCCTACAACCCTTATTGGAAAAATCACTCAAACCTTAGGTGGAAACAAAACCAAAACATGCCCCAAAACAATTCTTCCAATCCACCTAATCGTTACCAACCAAACGGCCCACCCTCTAGCCGTACTTTCAACAACAATCCTTCCAATAACTATGGTAGTACCAATACTCTTGAAGGATTGATGTCCAAGTTTATGGCATCTCAAGAAGCTCGCATAGCTAAGTTTGAAACCGAATTTAATCAACAACAAACAGAGATGACCAATAAAATTGACAACTTGTTGAAAGCCCCCAACAACCAAGTGCTAACTACACCTAGGAAGGACACTAGTAGCGGAATCCAAATTAAGGAACCCTCATCATCCAAACACGTCCACTTTGTCAATGTTGTCACCATTAAGCTGATAGATAAGAATATAGAAGAAAGTGACAAGGATGAAGTTGGGATAGAAACTGAGACTAGGGATGATATTAAGGAAGTTGAGGATAATTGGGAGAAAAGTTAGAGGAAGTAGAAAACGTAGAAGAGTACTTTGATAAGTTACCCACCAAGGAAGAACGAGAATATCACAAGGATCTATTTGATGATCCCGAGACACCATACATCCTTGGTTCACCCCTTATTAAAGTAGGTGATCCCTCTAACATCAACATACCATGCAACATTAGGCATATGCATGTGTGGAAAGCTTACATTGATCTTAGGTCTCCTATAAACATCATGACTAGGACCTATTATAATTGGGTAATGAAGAAGCAACTCGGATATAGGATGATGCCCAACACGAGTAAGATGAGCAACTTCATAGGAAGAGTGAAAGGATTGCATGTCTTTGTAGGAAACTTCACTTATGTCACCGACTTTGTGATAGAAGAGGATACTCGTCCGGTAATAGATGATTGCCTAAGTCAAGTAGTGTTCGGAAAACCGTTTGTTGAGACCTCTAAGATGAGTTATTACCCGTCCCTAGGGATAGTTAGATTCAAGAGTGAGAATGATGAGATTGCTTACCACATGCCCTATAAGATTGAACAATACCGCCTTCTATCTAACCTTGAAAAGGAACATAAGCAAGCGGTTTATTATAGGAATGATGAGGATAGACGTAGAGGAGTAGATTATGTCATGAGTAAAATGCTTGGTTTCTACAAGGAATGTTTGCAACTAGGTCCGGAATACAAAACTAAGATTGGAGATGACCTAGAAAATGAGACCAATGATGAAGTCACGTAGTAGCCCATGACCTTGAGTCTAGCTATAAGACTCGTAAATAAAGAAAAGCACTTCTTGGGAGGCAACCCATGTTTTGTGTGATTTTTAGTTGTTTGATTGTTATTTGCTTCTGTATGCATGCTTTATTTTTATTGTTGGTAGATCATGTTTCAAACTAAAATTGTGAAAATGCTTTATTTTATTGTTTAACTTCGTCTTAACTTCATATAAAGGTATTTTTCAAAAGCTAAGCGTAAGGGGAAACCCCAAATTTGTTTTTAAGAACAAAATTGATCTTGATTCACTACAATATTAAATGAGCATGTGTATTAGTATTTGTTAGAGTCAAATGCTTGTATCGAGTCATAATGATGTTTTGCAGGATTTTCCAGGAAGTAGGACATAAGTTTTTCCAAAAATTTTTCCAGAAACTTAACGTAAAGATTTCTGCAGGTCACTTCTGACGGCGTTAGGAGTTAATTCCTGACGGCGTCATGTGTAAAATTCTGAAAATTTTGCGAGTTTTGTTTTTCTAACGGAGTCTTAAAGTTTTTGTTAATTCTTTAGTTTTATAAACTCCAAGAAATCAGCAAACATTCATTCCACAAGCATTATATCTTAAATTGTTTTCTAGGACTTGTTAGTATATATAGATTGCCGCCGATTTTATGCGAGGTTGCCTTGTTTGTTTTCTCATGTTTAACAGGTTATGTATGACAAGAAGATGATTTATTTTTCTGGAAGGGAAGCTTTGAATGTTCATTTTCTTGGAGGAAGATCTAACCTTGTTATCACACTATCCACACCGAACGAATCAGGGGAGTATTTGCTTTCATTCTTTTACCTATTTCACTTTTACATTCTTTAATTGAACATTGGGGACAATGTTCATCCTAAGTGTAAGGGGAGGGTAAATGATGATACCTTATAGGATACTATTGCACTTGAGTTTGTTTGTTTGATGGTAGGTGTGTAATAAAACTAAGAGAAATACTTGTTAGTGTAATTTTAGCGCCAAATTTAAATTTTTTTACAACATTTAGGAGTGAAACTTTAGCCTTAGCAAGCGTCTCATGGATAGGAGTTGTATGACTAGCACAAAACCGTACTATTCAGAAAAATTTTCCACCCAAATATGTGAGGTAGCATTTAGATTCTAGAACTTGCGTTAGTGATGCATCCCGAGACCGCTAGTGAGACTACATTCGTGTGGTAGGATTTACTACATGATAAGAGGCATTAGGATCACCCTTGTGTTTAAACCCGTATCATAATTACTTGACCATTTAAGTGTTATTACTTGGCTAGTAAAGTCAATTAACTTTTTCCCACACCTTAGCGTTGTACTCATTTTTAGTACACGAAACCCCTAGTACACCTCTCCGAGCCTATCTTTTCGTTTCTAACTTTAAGCATCTTACTTAAAGGAAGAATTTGTTACAACCCACCCAAATGTGCAACCAAATCGCATTAGCCTTCCGTGTATGCACTCATCTTTAGTGCATTATTGTTACATGTTTAAACCCTTAGTTAATTATCTAGTTGATTACATGGTTGCTAAGTCTAGTCATATCTTGTACATATTGTTTTGGGACAATTGGGACTCTTGGGTAAAGTACTTGTGTTATGGAGTAATGGGGAAGAACATCATATATTACCCCCATATGTGCGTTAATCTTAATAAGTACTCCAAGTGTTTTGATTATCTTGATTCGAGTCATTAGAATAGTTTATTGTAAAGTATGTAAAAATTCAAGTGTAAGGGGAATGTACATTCCCTATGATGTATTATTTTGGATGGTAGGGTAAAAGTGTATGAAAAAAAAATCGAAAAAATAAAGAAAAAGAAAAAAAAATAGAAAAAGAAAAGAGAAAAACATACGGACTACCATCCCGTTTCATTCTATGTTTGCTTTATGTTTTTGTTATTTTTGATTCATTAGCTTAAGTCGAGTCTAGTCTTGGCTTAGCAACGCCATATTGTACATGTAATTAACCAAGATGATTAACTCGCCACCAGTAAATATTGCCTTTATCCAACAAAACCGTGTTTTTCCATATCCCTACACCTAACATTATAACCCTTTAAAAGACCTCTTTGATAGTTTATTCTAGGTGCTTACGCCAAGTGGTAGAGGTTAGATCCTTTCCCAAGCCTATGGTAATCTATTTTGCTATGACAGGTAGTGAGAGATGTTTTCCATTTCCATATTGTGATATAAACTTTATTACACCCGAGAGATGTGAGTATCTAAACACTATTAGTGAGGTGCTAGTGTATGACCTCCGTGCTTGTCTTTGTTCTTTAGTGGAACGATTATTTGTTGTAATTACTTTTATATTAGTGTTAAGTGAACCCTAACTTGTATTTTGATTAGAATAAAAGCGCATTTGCTTGACGACAAGCAAATCTCAAGTGTAAGGGTATTTGATGAGGCAGAAAGTGAACCACTTTTAAGGGGTCATTTAATCCCGGATTCGTGATTATTTGATCAAATATTGCCCTAAATCGTTCCTTTTGTCATTTAGGTACTTTTGGAGAGAAATCTGGAAAAGAAAGCATTTTGGATGATTTTGGAGCATAAAAGTGAAGAAAACGGCAAAGTCTTAATTTTCCTTGCTGGGAACTGTACCTGACGGCGTCAAGAGTCTCCAAGTGATGGCGTCAAGAGTTACAAAAGAGGTGGAAGTGGAAGATACACGTGACGGTCAAGAGTGTTTTCAAGCATAGGAGATGACGGCGTCACCTAGGCCGTCATGGTCCATTTGTTAGTGACGGCCCAGAAGAAATTTACACATGACGACGTCACAATTGGATCTAGGCAATACGATTTCATTATAGGCGGCGAGTTGACGGCGTCACAAATTTCTTCTTGACGCCGTCACCCTGTAGAATCTATATATAGCTTTCTAAATTTCATTCATTAGTGTGCAACTTTGAGGGAAAAACCCTAGGTCGAATTTTCTAGCTTTTTCAAGGGTTTCAACCCTTTGAATCTTTCATGTTCTATTACAGATAAGTACTCTTTCAATTCATTCAATATGTCTATGTGTTGTTTGAATATATCTTACGCTTATCTTCAATTTAACATGCTCGACTAGATTTCTTTTGTGTTTGCTTAGATGTAGTGAAGCCTAGATGTTAATTATGGGTTTATTGTTTGTTTATAGTTGTTACGGATGATTGTATTCGATGTTAGGCTTAAGAAAACTGGCAGACTTCCATTGGTAACATGCTTGAACATCTTAAGAAACATGATCAGAGGTGTACTATGATTTTTGGTTGTATTTAATGCGTAGGAGAATTCTAATGATCCCATGTTAGGAGCTTCTAACGGCTCGACATAGGAGTGAAGTAGGATCCTATAGAGTTAGGGAATATTGTACACGGCCCTACGACTAGTATTAAGGAATATGACCCGTCATCCATGCAATTGTAACAAGTAATTAACCTGTAAAAGATATCTATGGAGTAATGAAATCTAAGTAAACACTACTTTCCTCATTATTGTCACCACCACACCAGTATAATTAGATTTATTTTCATTTCTGTTATTTTATTTTGATTACATCTTAGTTAATTGGGTTAGTTGGCTAGCAACTAATTCTGCCCACTCTTCCAAAACACGAGATTTTACTTGCTTTTATAAAATATAAAAAATACAAAAGGAATCATCCCTCATCTCTAGACCTAGTTTTTAGGCTTTCTAATCCTAGCGACACTATTCCTGAGTTGAACGATCAATCCCCCGATACTTGTCACTATACTATACTACAACGATCAGGTACACTGCCTGGTGGGGATTGTAAGCTTCTCGAGATCCCTCGAGAGGTAAAGCCTGGTGCGATTCCCACGTATCATTGAGCATCTTGGAGGTGTCCACTCGTACTAAATATGAATAGTGTGCATTGTATACCCATGACCCTCGACTTTTGGTACCGCCACCCCGAGGGAGTGTTTCAAAACCGCGTCACCTCTCAACTCAATCATTGCACGTGCATAATTCAACCTACCCCACGACTCCATGCACATAGTGGATGTGTAAGAATCAAGCATCAATGGGGTGCCTAGTTTGGTTGCAATAGCACTCAAACTATCTTCCGTGAATGCGGTAATTGGAATATTATGAAGTTTAACCCAAACTGAAACGTCCACACATCCTCCTTCATAATATTCGCAACCGGTGACCATTTCTTCCGAATTAATGGCACGTTGCGAAAATCACGGACCATTTTCAAACATCGCGGCCATCCCTTCGTGAGAATTGACTTGAAGAAGAATACACCTTTAAAAATCATTATTGATTTGACTAGACCAAACTTACTCCAAGTATTCTTTACATAGTTCTCGACTACCGGGTACATGACATGTTTGCCCAAAAAGATTCCATACACAGTGTTGCAAAACCTTTCATGAAAAATGTTAATAGAGTCCTTTGAAACAGCAACATCGGCTTCATTGCTAGGCGACGCTAGAAAAATACGAAAATTGGCAGTCTTCCTACTCTATTAGCTTTTAGCATGTGATCCAGTCTCTTTAGTACTTTCATTCAAAACATGTACCCTGGTTTCAGTCGATGCACTAGTAGTTTTAGATGAATCCATACTAGCAAAATCCCCAGCCTTTGTATTATCAGACGATACTTTACTAGGACGTATATTCAAATTTATGTTCACGTCATTAAGGAAACCATATGAATCATTCATCGTATTCAACACAGGACTTGTGCCAGATTTTTTTCAACGTTCAAATTCACATTGCCAAAATTACCAACAGCCTTATGAACATGATCGTTACTACTAAAAGGATCATCCACCCGAGAACTTTATTTCTCCTTAACTCCATTACCCGTCCCTCTCCCTTTCAGACTCAAAAACTCTTGCTCCATAACGAAAACATATATAGCACACTATAACAAATCCAAACGATGAGCCAAATAAAACCTAACAGGAAAGCAACAAGAGCGAGCAAGTTAATAAATAAAAAACCAACCGATGGAAAGCCTATTAAGGTTACCCTAGAAACAAAAAAACCTCGCACGCCAATATTTTCTAAAACACCAGGAAGAAATAGAAATTTGAAGTATGTAAACCCCAAAAATGATTTGTTATTATAGACTGATTGATTGGTCAGTATCTGTAGGAAAATCCTAAATGTGATCAAAGAAAAAGAAATGCTAAAATAAACAAAAATGGAACCCTAATGATTCAAACTTAAATAAAAAAACGATCCTGTAAAGATATATGATTAACCAAGAGTCAAAATCATAAACCAAACAAGAATGATGTAAGTGAAAATCTCAAATAATTAGTGTTAAAATCTGCTTCTGAAAAAATCACACGGGATTTATCTGTTAGGAATCAGGTGTGATTTAAAATAACAAATCACATGTGATTTTTCAGACGTAAATTTCAACACTCACAAAAAAATAGTAAAAAAAAGTTCGTTTAAGTATATAGAAGTGACTATCTATAAAAAGAAGATTTACTTTTCATTGTGATTGTATGATTCTTTTCGCGTAATGATTACGGTTTGCGAGATAATATTTAAAAAAAATAAATCGAGTTTTTTTTAATAAAAAAAAATGATCAAGATTGGTTCATTGAGTATATATATAATTTGAGGTTTAAATTGAACTTCCCTCATATATATATATATAAATGAGAAATATTATTCATGTAGATATTATATATGGGCCTGTTTGGTAGGCATTTATTTTGAGCTTTTTTAAAGCTATAAGCTTTTGGTTACAAAAATAATCTTCTATAAAACAAGTAACTCTGTTTGGATATATTAATTTCAATATTTTATTTTACACAAGTAGCTCTAAGATGAATACCTTATTTATGTAGCTTTTAAGATATTTCGAAGCTCTTAAAACATAAAATTATTGTTAACAACTTATAGTTACAGTTAATAGCTAATCTACCAAATACGTTTATTGAAAAAAAAAAGTGAAAAAAAGATAAAGCTTGTAGCTCTTGTTAACAACTTTGCAATTTACAGCTTATAACTTAAAGTTTTTAGCTTACAACATAAAACTTACATATAGTTTTGCTAAACATACCCTACATATCATTACAAGTTTTATGCACGAATCTCATAGTTGCATATATACACCTTTGTTCCGTGATCACTGACTTAATTTGTCTACACCGATTATGTGAATTAAATGCTACATATGTATAAATCTCAGTATTTCATATTAGTGCACAAATATGGAAGAAAAGCAGTGCTGCCAGAATGTGGAAAAAATTAATAAAGATGAGGTGGGAGGGCATAAAGGTAAAAAGCATGAAATTTATGTGGATGTAGTGAAAACATCCGTGAAAAAATCCCCTCCCTAATAAGAAGAAGAAGAAGAAGAAGGAGAAAAAAAAAAAAAAAAAAAAAAAAAGGATTAACACTAATAGCTACAAACATGAAGCTAAATGAAGGTGTTTCTAGGTAGGAGCTAACATCCATCTTCCTTGTTCTAAGCTTTTTTACCGATTTCAAAGCTAAAGTAAAGATGGTTGCTAGATTTGCGGAAGATATCCTCAAATTGATATGCGCCTTTCTCAGCAGATGGCGCGTGAACTCAAGTTAGTCTAGACAACCAAGGAATCGCGCGGTTCTTGATTCCATTAATATATGTCCGATTTCTGTTAAAGATTTGGAAAATGAAAATCACATTCATGCAAATTGCAATGCTGCAAAAATTTTTCCTTTACACCGCAAAAACCTTTCAAGCACGAGCCTTCTGTAACTTCTTGCGACGTTATCTGGTCATAAATGAATTTTAGAGACGACATGTAAGCATTTAACGACTACATTTATCGATGCAAAAAGCCATTATTCTTGTAAATAAACGAAGTGTGTAAATAGCAAGACTTGTCATTGCTAATATTAATAATATTGATCCAGTGTGCAGTTTTTTAAAACTTTTTCTAGGTATGCTCATCTATGCACATTTATGGTTTATGTGGAAACTACCGTGCTCTATACGAGTTATACCGGAATTCTAATATGTCTTCTTTTGTATATAGATTTCTAGTAGAAATATATAACTTTCAATAAATTAGATAGTTCTGGTATTGTTAACAAACCTACATATTACATACAACGATATATGTGGGTAAAATAGTCAAGGCAGTGGGAAAATTTGTTGGAAAGTATTTTTCCACAAGGTTTTTACAAGGTTTCAATAATTCTGTGTGACATCCGTGGAAAATGACTCTTTTTTATTGTAAATAGTTTCCTCGGTAAAATATATTACTCCAAAAAACAGTTAAATACATAGGATGAGGGTGAATCCCATATCTCAACCTGTTACAAGCAAATAAACGCACCTATTGTGCTTGAAACAAAAAATATGATAAGAGAAACAAGCCGATCTTATGAATCTACCAAAGTACAATGCCAACGACAAAGCTAGAACTACTTTTTAACTCTACTACGGATACGGATATGCCATGAGTCATAGAAATCAAGTTGTTCCTCAATTAAGTCATTAACGTTATACTTGTAGCCATCATAACTATCATAAACACTATGCAATATTGACCTATTGATATTATAAGCAACACAACCTAGTTCGTTCTCTCTCAAAAGTGGCGACAAAAGTGGCCACCGAAACCCTTACATCCTTGCAAACTTTATTCTTTTTTGTTTTCAATTATTAAACGTTTGTAGGATTTAATCACACCAACCTTAAACGTAATTGTTTCTAATTTTTCTATTGGTTCATCCTCGGGAGTCAGTGGAATTTAGACATCATTATCACTTCATTGCTTGGTGTGGGGTTTATTATTCTTGTCGCTTATATATATATATATATATATATATGGAAAAACATAGCTACATTACAAATGTAGCCAATTGGCTACATTTCCTTTGAAAAAAGTTTTAATAATGTACAGTTTAGTCCCTGCAGTAATTCCCTGACACATATTTTCCCCCTGTCCCCACCCTTTTTTCAAAGAAAATGTAGCCAATTGGCTACATTGCATTGTAGCTATGTTGTCCCCATATATATATATATATATATATATATATATATATATATATATATATATATATATATATATATATATATTTTGGTTTGGACTGATTTTAATTAATTCTCAACCATTATTATATTATACTCTACTAGCTTATAAACCCATTGACACCGGATTATTTTTTAAAGGAATAGAGAAAATGAGATGATAAGAAAAGCAATAACGTAAACTTGTTCCATTAATAATATCAAATAAACAATGACATAATTTTGGAAGGTTGGACGACGATAAATGACGATTTAGATTAATAAATGTCCATTCCGATGTTTTGTTTAAATCTGAGCATTAGATACGATAATACGTGATTTATTCGATAAATAGGTAGATACGATAAACAACTTAGTTTGTAAATAGTAAGCAAATAAACATACATGAATCATATTGTCCACCAGGTAGATGCGTTGAATAGGAAATGTATGCAGTTAACGTCAAATAATTCAGAAATCCGTATTCAGTCCATGAGCAGGAAAAAAAAATTGTTGATAAGAGTCTATGTAAAATGTAAGAATAGTATATTTTTGACTATAAAGCATATTCCGAATGTGTTCATATTTGTTTAATTTTAAAAATCGGTTCGTTTTAAGTTTGATAATAATAATAATAATAATAATAATAATAATAATAATAATAATTAGAAAACACATTGTAAACATCTTTTAATTCTAAATGTAGTAACAATTTATTTCGTTAGTTTTGACTATACATTTGGTTTTTTGCAAACAATTTTATTTGTTGTTCAATACCATTATTAAGGACTTGCAACATGAATCAAATCTGTGAGCAAAGAACATGGACACATTTTGCTCATCAATTTGATAAATAGTAAAACAAAGATGCAAGTATATATGAATTTAAAACATCATAACATTCCATTCAACTAATGTGTTTGATTAGAGAAATGAAGAATAACAAAAAACTGGATAAAAACTTATGGATTTTTCGTTAACATCATTGATGAAAATCTGAAAGTACATAAAAAGAAAAATTACATATTCTTAAAACTTAATCATCTAATTTCGGAGATTTCTCCCTATCAAAGGCCAAGTGTGCTTCTTCGTAAGACAATCCATCCAAGGAAACATCGGTCGAGTCATCTTCCTCATGAGCAACTAAAGCCTTGGACTGAGAAAACTCTTTCTCATCTTTAGCAAGCAGAATTTTTGCTTTTTTGGCTGCTTTTTTCTTCCTTTCATCATCAAGCCACTGCAACAAAACATTGATATCCAATTCTTCTTCTTGACCTACACGTAATATACGATTATTAAAGACTAAAAAGTTAGAATATGTATTAGAGATTAAGCAGTGCATTTTCAAAGTATTATTATCCAAAAGAAATGAATCACAAATTCGTAGAAACCTTTACCTTCTTCTCCATGACTGGAAGACTATCCATGAACACGCTTCTTCCTGAAATGAAAGTAACATGGGATTAGTAATATATAGAACTTTGTGAAAAATATAAAACAAAATCTGTACATAGCGAATCTATGAACATACTTGGATTTTTTGTTAGTTGAAGAACCTCTCGATCTCTTTTTGTTTCCTGACATTGTTGATGAGTTTTTTTTGCAGGTTTTGGTGATAAAAAATGATTTGTGATGTTTGATTCATGGCAAGGCGTTTTAAAAAAGGATATTGGAATTCAAATCGTCCACTGATCTGATTTAATGATGGAAAGGATTTATGTTTCCAAAATTTAGATGTGAAATGATAATCATAGGAGGGAATTTTGGAAGACTAAAAAATCATTTAATGTTTTTTTTTAAAGTTTTAATTGTCTACAATTTAGTTTCCAAAATGTAGATGTGAAATGATTAATTTTTTTGATACATGTCTTGTTGTATATTAAGTTTGTTACATAAACAATGTAATTAGACTTGTACTAAATGCATGGTTTTTATACACTTAAACATTGTATAAAGTCTACTTATAAGTAATGATTCAAGCAAACATGGTTGTACTATTAAAGGGAAATTAAACATTGTATAAAGTATACTTGTATGCATAATATTCAAAATTATATACCAATAGCTTAAAGAGCCGTTGACATCGGGTTATTTTTTAAAGAAATAGAGAAAATGAGATGATAAGAAAAGCAATAACGTAAACATGGTTGTAATGATTCAACCATTGTATAAAGTATACTTGTATGCATAATATTCAAAATTATATACCAATAGCTTAAAGAGCCGTTGACACCAGGTTATTTTTTAAAGAAATAGAGAAAATGAGATGATAAGAAAAGCAATAACGTAAACTTGTTCGATTAATAATATCAAATAAAGAATTACATAATTTGGGAAGGATGGACGGCGATAAATGACTTTTTAGATTAATAAATGTCCATTATGATGTTTTGTCAAAATCTGAGCATTAGATACGATAATACGTCATTTATTCAATAAACAGGTACATACAATAAACAACTTAGTTTGTAAATAGTAAGCAAATAAACATGCATGAATCATATTGTCCACCGCAATGAGTATGCTGATGAGATATAATGAATAAACATCGAACCTTGATCATAGTCCTTCAAGCACTTCTTTGTACACGACATTTTTAGTAGTTGTACACAGATTGCCATGCTCCTCACAAACAACAACCTTCAAACCACTTTTGCTATTAACTCTCGAGACAACAACGTATAGCTGTCCATGTGTGAAAACAGGTCGAGGTAGGTACAAACCAACTCTTGCTAATGATTGACCCTGGCTCTTGTTAATTGTCATTGCAAATGAAACGGAAATAGGAAATTGTTTTCTGACAATCTTAAGCGGTAAACGCTTATCGGACAGAGTAACCCTCAACCTTGGTATGATTACTGTCTTTCCAAAGTTGGTTCCGTTAATGATACGGGCGTGAATAGAAGTTCTTGTTAATTTAAGAACTTGGAGCCTTGTCCCGTTGCACAATCCATTGGCTTGATCAATGTTTCGCAACAACATAATCGGGACTCCAACTTTTAAAGCAAGTCTATGGTTTGGAACACCTAAAAACTTTAATCCGTTTATAAATTCTGGGGAGAAAACGGATTGATCAATGCCGGTGCCGCGTTCAGTTTTGTCAACGCTGTCACAACTAAGGTAAACCATTTATTCTCCTAGAAACTTGTCCAACAGGCGTTCATTTATGCTGTCTACGACTTCATTAGTGGGAGCAAGGATTGCCTTTTCTTGAAAGTAGGTCGGATCATCAATGTTATCCAAAAGGTTTGGATAAGTGAAGTCAATAATTGATTGAACCGGCTCATCAGCCGCATCTATTAAAATTTCACATGGCACATCTATAGAAACCTCGCCGTCATTTGGATCTCCAACTTCTCCGTCTCCGACTTTCAATATCCAGTCTGCAAATTCCCGTATTTCATTCACATCTTTAGGGCGTGATCCCACAATTAGCCTCATGTTCGCTGTCAGCTTAAGAACGGTGCAATATTGCCACAAGTAAGATTTCCTCAAAGAAGCAGTAACAATGTCTTCCCGGGATCCTTTAGGAATAACAGGTAGTACCTGTCTAAAGTCACCGCCAAAAACCATTGTCATTTTTCCAAAAGGATCTTCACACGTATCGTACCTGCTCCTACGAAGTATATCTCTCAAAGACCGATCTAATGCTTCGAAGCAAAGCTTATTTGCCATGGGTGCCTCATCCCATATAATAAGCTTACATTTCTTTAACATTTTCCCTAGATCGCTTTGAGCACTTATAGAGCAAGTAGAAGTCTCGTCCACATTGATAGGAATATGGAATCTTGAGTGAGCAGTTCGTCCTCCCGACATTAATAAAGACGCAATACCACTGGATGCCACATTTAAAACTGTATCACCTCTTCTTCTAATGCCCGCAACAAGCGTCTTCCATAAGAAGGTCTTACCCGTACCACCGTAACCATAAACAAAGTACACTCCTCCTGTTCCTGTGTCAACCGAGTGTACTATGGTGTCATAAACATCTCAGACCGAAGTCAGTTATGTATGTTTCATTAGGATAAGGCATCTCAGACCGATGCCACAAAGTTGTACCTCTTGATCTAAGTAGTTGTTCACTATAGTACAAAGCCACATTTTTTTTTCGTCGTCACTGATAATCAAATCTGCATCAAATAAAGGTAACGTGAGTATTTAATTGTTGTACAAAGTAACAATACCATTACACATTTTGTGAGACAAAATATGGGCTATATAAAGATAACAGATATTTGATGACAGTTGCACAAAACAAAATTTGAGGCAAACATATTCTTTAAAGAAATGTGTAAGAGGTTATACTAACAAAGAGTTATTGTATGATATTACCTGGAATTTGTAAAATCTCCCTTCTCTTATATTGAACATCTTGCACAAGCAAATGCCATGTTTGTAACCAAACAGTCAAAGGAGTGGTGAGTTCCTTTTTGTTGATATAAATAATTGACTAAAAACATTATTCATATCTTCCGATATCTCTATGTTTTGATAATCACAAAACTTAAACTAATCAAACCAAAGATCATGACGTAAACACGCATTTAGTAATAAATAATCACTTTCACCAACTAATCACTTAAGGTATGAATAAACAAAGTGCTTAGTGCAATTTATGATCAAAGGGGTATTTAATTAACTAATACAAAGTTTATCTATTTATATAATCTTATTATATATTTTTGAAAAACACTTTTGGTAATAAGGAAAAATGTTTTAATCATACTAAATATATGATTTCAAATATTTAACCAAAATCAGTTAGTTTTTCACCAAATAAACTTTCCCCACTAAAAGACAAAGTTTCTGGCCGTTTCAGCTGGGCGGCCCCCTTAATTATAAAGGGCGGTCCCCTTAATTTTAAGGGGACCGGCCATGATTTAAGGGGACCGGGCACGCTCCTCTGTCAGAAACTTTTGCCTATAAATACCACCTTAAACCTGGATTTTTTCCTCACCTTTTTGCACTAAAACTTTCTGTTCTAGATCTTCATTTCAATCCTAAAAATCCTTTGATCATTCATTTCATAAGCCTTTGTTTCCAAGTGATCCAAAGCCTCATTCTTTCAAGTGCAAAGAGAAGAATACTTCTATTAGAAGTATTACAACTTAGTATCATCTTGCTATCTAAGTTGCTTATTTATAATTTGTTGTAAATCCTTTATACTTTGGTGAATAAGGTGTATGTATTAGTTATCTAGATTTAGTTGAAGAATCTAGAATTGTTGATTAGTGTGAAGTGTAACTTGAAGTGAAGAAGAAGGGTTAGATAGTAGTGGTGATAGGAGATTGTAGCAATAGGATCTTGTAGTGAAGAAATTAAGGATCTCTAGTGGAGAAGACTAGAAGACATTTGTAGATTGAAGTTGTGAAGACATTAGTGGCTTGAAGGTGTCAAGACATTAGTGCATTGAAGTTGTGAAGACATTAGTGGCTTGAAGGTGTCAAGACACTAGTGCATTGAAGTTGTGAAGATATTAGTGACTTGAAGGTGTCAAGACATTAGTACTTTGAAGGTGTGAAGAGAATAGAAGATTGGTGTGTAGAAGATTGGTGTGAAGAAAATAGAAGATTGGTGTGAAGAAGGTGTGTTGAAGTTGTGATTGTGGTGTGATATTCTTGTGGTGTGTTATTTGGTGTGTACGGTTTTCTCCGCCATAAAGGAGGTTTTTGATCTAGTGAAGAAAACTCTCGAGTAGGTGACTCGGGGAGTGGAGTAGGGCAAGGAAGGTGTCCTTGTAGCCGAACCACTATAAATCCTTTGTGTCTCGGTTTGATCTTTCCATCTCTCACTCTTTGATTTATTACTTACTTGCATTTCACACATAGTCATAATTGATAGTATTGTGCATATGTTGATTTCACATAAAGATCAAACTAAAATTCATTCATAAAACTAATCTTACAAAAACCAACCTAATACATATAATTATATCTATACACTACTACACATATATATGCTTACATAAAATATATGAAATTGTATATTCTTTCCAAACATTATACATAAGCATTGTATATATAAAACCTTTAATAAATCTTGTATTTATACTTTTGTAGTTAAGTGTTTTGAAATTGTACATTATATATAAGTAGAATTTATACAAAATCATAAATTAACTAGTATATATATTTATGTATTAAAGTGATTTGAAAGTTTTATCTTAGAAACTATCTTTTATAAAATAAGCAAAACGAAAAAGACGTAAAACTATTCAATCCCCCCTTCTAGTTTTCCACAATTGGTATCAGGAGCCACGTCTAACAAGATTTTTAAAATATACTGTATTTTAAAACTTGTAACGATCTATGGAATTCGAAAAATATCTAGAAGGAGAATTTACGCAAAAACCACCATTATTTGAAAATGATCATTTTCTTGAATGGAAAAATAAATTTGAAAATTATGTGAAATCAATAGATCTTGATCTTTGGCATATTATTTCAATTGGTGATCTTAAACTAACCAAAATGGATTTTGAAAATCAATATAATAATCTTCAAATAAAAATTGATAAAAATACTAAAGCTAAATTACTTATTTTCAAAACTCTACTAAATGTTGAATATGAAAGATTATTTCCTTGTAAAACGGCAAATGATATTTGGAAATGCCTTTTAAAGTTTCACCAAGAGAAATGTAAAACCAAAGATGATAAACTTGATATTGCACATGAAATAGTTACTCTAGAAAATTTAATAGATAAATATTTAGTTGAAATAAACACATGTACTACTAGTTCAAATGTGATCATTGAAGGTACCAATAATGAAGAACACATGTGTCAAATCCGAAGAAAGCATGTTAATAAATCATGGTGCAACAAGGACGATAAAGACGATGTAAATACGGAATACGTGAACATCCTAACAAATGTTAATACAAATAGTGATGACAAGGATTACATGCTCCAAGATCCAAGCAATACTACAAACAAAACATGGAGCGACATGAACAATGGAATTGATCACCGTATAGCAAGTGAAGATTGTACAAGTACAAATAAGGTACAATTCAAAACCAAACATTTTTGCTATGATCAATTTATATTAGAATTTTCAAAAATGGAAAATAACTTCAAACACTTTTGCAACATTGACTCAAAAATTATTTTTAAAAATGAATCTTCAACATCCGCTGAAAATAACTTTGAAAAAGAAATAATTTTAGAAGACAAAATGTCTAGACTTGAAAGTAATATTGAAATTGATCTTGAATGTAAAAATTGTCAAGACTATAAACATGAAATTAAAATGGAAAAGGAAAAAGCAAAAATATTGGCAAAATTCGAAAATAGTTCTAAATCTTTAAAATATCTACTTAACATTCAAAAGTCATTTTATGATAAAACCGGATTAGGATTTACGACAGATGAGTATTTGACAAATACATCAAAACAAATAAAATTTGTTAAACCTAATGGAAAAATTTAGAACTATTATTATTTACATCCATTGATTATTTCTCTAGTCAAGAAAGTTATTGTTTGTTTGTTAAAACAAACAAATAATGAATTCTTGTACTTCTCGACGACATCCTCTTCATATGCATTTAAGTGCATTGGATGTTCGCTACTAATCAACTCGGACCCATGAGGATCTGGGTACCAAGCTCTCTGTCATGTGTAGGTAATTAACGATCAAAGGAACTACTACTTTTTGGATCGCTCTATTCGCTTTCTTTCATTTGATGACCATTGACTTTATGGTGTGTTCGTTACTACCTCATGACGAAGGATTCTTGTTCTACCATTCTTAATCTGCACGACTTGTGATGATTGGTGCGACCGATAGTGTTTCTATGATCAAGTCTCCTTGATCCTTTTTGCATTGGGATATTACTTCGCTTCTTCAACTTGCTTTGGGGAAAACCTTCTTGACGTTTTATATTGCTCTCATGACCACTCTTAAAGAAGAGCTGGACCTGAGGTAAGTTTTCTTTTCAAAAACTTGCCTACATTACATTAAGATAGAGTATGCTTCAATTAGTATATTAATATGTTTTAATTTGCAAGTTGCTATGCTTTTAGATCATGAATACCAATATATGCATACATAACATTAGGATAATTAACCCTCTTATTGCTATGTCTATTATCATTTATTTTAGTTTTCATCTATATTGATAATCTTCTATGATCTAGAATAGAATACTTGCCATTTGTGCTATATGATCTTACTAGTTGTATAAATAGATGTGTTATAATTAAGACTTGCTAGTGACTCAATATTACAATGTGTCTTGTATACATGCATATATACATATGTCTATATTGCATTCATTGATGATTTTCTTTGACCTTTCCTATCTCATTGCATTTAGATGTTCAATGTCTACCATATCTCTTTCACATCTTTAGTTGCCATTAGAGATGATTACATGTGACAATGGGCTGAATCGATTCTCTTGAAGTATATCTTTCACCTGAAATTTCTTGATTATCAAAATCAATACATCATATTTAAAAACTTCTCTCTTTGAGTTAAAACCCTTCGAATATCTATTTTATGCTTTTTCGAACAACATGCTTAATCATAAGCTATCATAACATTATTTTGATCTTTATCAAGATAGAAACATTTTTCTTTTTGAAACAAAACAAAATTTGTTTCATTAGGATACAAACTTGAAAGTATTTCAAAACATTAAGCCAAGTATTAGTGAATCAAGAAAACTTCATATTTGGTAATCTTCGATAGGTAAATTTAGGAACTCGATTTCTTCTAAAAGGAGAATGACTACTGGAGAATCTATTGACTAGAAATTCAATTTAACCTAACGGTTGAATTGCTTCTATGTGAGAAGTTGGGTGTGTGTAACCCGTAAAAACGGTCGTGTTTAGCCTGAATTGAGCACCACTAGTAATAGTCTCATACTCATTCTCCAACTTGATTAAATTGCACTTCCTATATATACCTAACGCTAGTTTACTTTTATGAACCTTGCTTCTCATTAGATTCTTTCGTTCACAGATTTATGGCATTAAGTGAAAACTTACTTTCAAACATTGTTGAATAAAACTAAAAACATTTTGTTTAAAACATTATTATTTTCTCACATATGTCATAAACTTATGTGAAAATGACATCCACAATCTAATCAAATCATTTCATGAGAATCATGGTTTGCCCATATGGATCTTGTTTGTAACAAGTCTTGAAGTTCATATAATCATATCTTCCCACTTGTTTATCATAAGCAATCTTAAATTTGTTTGCACTAATCCTACTTACCATTATCTTCATATAGTTGCATACTTAACTAGTTTGCTTTATTGCTTCCTTAGTTACCAAACTTAATTGAAATATTAGTAGATAACATGATTATTAGGAATTAATTGTTCACTCTAATCATTTCTATGATATTCTCTACATTCATGAATAGTATGCTCTATATAGCCTCAAGAGTTGAACTTACTTGAATCCAAATCCAAAAACACAACCTTTTTGAAAATTTTCTGCCAAAAACCCGTTTCTGGCATTCTGGGAATCACCAGATGGGCGGCCCCCTTAAATCATAAGGGCGGCCCCCTTAAATTTAAGGGGACCGGCCTCCATTTAAGGGGACCGGCCATCTGATGGTCGGGGATACTGTTTTCTTTATCACTTTTTGACCCATTTCAACATATACTTCCCAAAATTCACAAACATATTTTGTCCCATACTATCCCTCAAATTTTCCTTCCTAAACCACATTTCTCATACACTATAAATACTCTCCTCCCACCATTAATGCCATCACACCCAAACATGTCATCTTCCAACAACCAAAAACCAAAGATTTCAAGAACCGCAAGGATCTCCGTCAAACCCGTTTGGAGGAGGAAACTTGATTCTTGTCATAACCCTTGTGATGTTGTTTCAAGTCAACCAACAACTCAACCTCAAACCCACTCAAATGAGTCATCCCACAACCTATCTTCCACTAATACCCTCATTAATGCTTCCACTTTTGATGAGCATGCTCAATCCCAAAACAACAATCCCAACATCTCAATCAACACTTCACATATTGCTCATTCAACAAAGACATCATCCACTCATGAAGAACATCTTCCACCCATATCATGTTTTCATGATTACCCAAGCTCAAACATGTCTCCACCACCTAGAGTACCACCACCACTTCCTACTACCTCACATGCCACTCCCATGTTGCATGTTCAAACTTTCACCCAAGACAACTATCAAGCTCCACCACCATCACCCTCCTCCGAACACTTGAAGTTCGTTGAGGAGCTAAAAGAGGCACATGAGCTTAGTGCTCTTTTAGCATTACATCTTGCTCAACGCAATTTGGATCCACCACAATCAAGCTCACCATCATCACCACATAACAAAAACCAACTTGAGAAGCATGTTAACAATTGCCCTTGTTGCATCTTCCTTCAACAACAAACTATTGCTTTGAATGAGCACTTCACTTGGATTGAGTATCTTCTTACTAGATCTCAACAAACCCCATCACTTGAACAACATCACAACCCTCAACCAACAAACTCCACTTCAAATCCACCACCTCCAAGCTCTACAAACTCACCAACACCCATGGAACCAAGACTTTACCTCCACTAAACCACCAAGCATTTGATATGCTTATGTTTTCTCATTTTCAAATAAAACTCCTCAACCATTTTGGGATTCAAGAAAGTTTGGTGACACTCGTTGTTGGCACTATAGGATGTTCTATGTTATTTAGAATTCTATTTGTATTGCCTTTGTAACAATGATTATGGGTTGACATAATCATTTCTCTATTATTGAATGGTTTAATATATGTTTCTTATTCCCTTGTGCCATGATTATTACTTGTTAATATTATGCTATATGTATTTGCTTGTGCCATGCTTGTGCTTCTAATATTTTTCTTGCAAGAATTACTTTCTCGAAACCTTGGTGCCCTCAAACGAGGGGGAGCATACATCAAGGGGGAGTTTTCTACCCGTTTAAACTTCTCTCACGAAGCTTATTCGGCCTAACCTTTTTGATTCTACAAAAAGGGGGAGAAGTGAATGTAAACTTACTAAATACTTGTCTAAATATTAATTTTTAGATTTAATAAGTTTAGGTTTTGTAATCATCAAAAAGGGGGAGATTGTTGATATAAATAATTGACTAAAAACATTATTCATATCTTCCGATATCTCTATGTTTTGATAATCACAAAACTTAAACTAATCAAACCAAAGATCATGACGTAAACACGTATTTAGTAATAAATAATTACTTTCACCAACTAATCACTTAAGGTATGAATAAACAAAGTGCTTAGTGCAATTTATGATCAAAGGGGTATTTAATTAACTAATACAAAGTTTATCTATTTATATAATCTTATTATATATTTTTGAAAAACACTTTTGGTAATAAGGAAAAATGTTTTAATCATACTAAATATATGATTTCAAATATTTAACCAAAATCAGTTAGTTTTTCACCAAATAAACTTTCCCCACTAAAAGACAAAGTTTCTGGCCGTTTCAGCTGGGCGGCCCCCTTAATTATAAAGGGCGGTCCCCTTAATTTTTAGGGGACCGGCCATGATTTAAGGGTACCGGCCACGCTCCTCTGTCAGAAACTTTTGCCTATAAATACCACCTTAAACCTGGATTTTTTCCTCACCTTTTTGCACTAAAACTTTCTGTTCTAGATCTTCATTTCAATCCTAAAAATCCTTTGATCATTCATTTCATAAGCCTTTGTTTCCAAGTGATCCAAAGCCTCATTCTTTCAAGTGCAAAGAGAAGAATACTTCTATTAGAAGTATTACAACTTAGTATCATCTTGCTATCTAAGTTGCTTATTTATAATTTGTTGTAAATCCTTTATACTTTGGTGAATAAGGTGTATGTATTAGTTATCTAGATTTAGTTGAAGAATCTAGAATTGTTGATTAGTGTGAAGTGTAACTTGAAGTGAAGAAGAAGGGTTAGATAGTAGTGGTGATAGGAGATTGTTGCAATAGGATCTTGTAGTGAAGAAATTAAGGATCTCTAGTGGAGAAGACTAGAAGACATTTGTAGATTGAAGTTGTGAAGACATTAGTGGCTTGAAGGTGTCAAGACATTAGTGCATTGAAGTTGTGAAGACATTAGTGGCTTGAAGGTGTCAAGACACTAGTGCATTGAAGTTGTGAAGATATTAGTGACTTGAAGGTGTCAAGACATTAGTACTTTGAAGGTGTGAAGAGAATAGAAGATTGGTGTGTAGAAGATTGGTGTGAAGAAAATAGAAGATTGGTGTGTAGAAGATTGGTGTGAAGAAGGTGTGTTGAAGTTGTGATTGTGGTGTGATATTCTTGTGGTGTGTTATTTGGTGTGTACGGTTTTCTCCGCCATAAAGGAGGTTTTTGATCTAGTGAAGAAAACTCTCGAGTAGGTGACTCGGGGAGTGGAGTAGGGCAAGGAAGGTGTCCTTGTAGCCGAACCACTATAAATCCTTTGTGTCTCGGTTTGATCTTTCCATCTCTCACTCTTTGATTTATTACTTACTTGCATTTCACACATAGTCATAATTGATAGTATTGTGCATATGTTGATTTCACATAAAGATCAAACTAAAATTCATTCATAAAACTAATCTTACAAAAACCAACCTAATACATATAATTATATCTATACACTACTACACATATATATGCTTACATAAAATATATGAAATTGTATATTCTTTCCAAACATTATACATAAGCATTGTATATATAAAACCTTTAATAAATCTTGTATTTATACTTTTGTAGTTAAGTGTTTTGAAATTGTACATTATATATAAGTAGAATTTATACAAAATCATAAATTAACTAGTATATATATTTATGTATTAAAGTGATTTGAAAGTTTTATCTTAGAAACTATCTTTTATAAAATAAGCAAAACGAAAAAGACGTAAAACTATTCAACCCCCCCTTCTAGATTTCCACACTTTTGCGAAAGCAATGTTACAAATAGTTCACGAAGATGTTCAAGATGTGCCCAATGCGATGCGTCTTTAATACTCTCAACATACTCCTTGTCGTCTTCTAAAAGGCCTGCTTCGTAGCAAGCTTCTTTGTAGGTTGGATAAGTTATACCATTAACCTTTTTAATCTCATCGTGGTTCCTACAACCTTTTGCACTATTTAGAAGCATCCTGCAATAGTAAGCGTCTCCTGTTGATATAGGTACGCTGTGAATTCTTCCAATCGATCTTCCTTGCTTCCTACGTGTCCAAATTCTTTTAGGAGCATTCCAGACAAATTTAGTAGGAAACTCAGCATACGTTAGATCCCTTGCCGGCGGATACTCTTCATTCATCCTCATCCAACCATCAAACATATCAGCCTCAACTGTTTGCTTTTGAACGGCTGTTTCGAGATCAGCGTCTTCGTCATAGACAACTTGATGTTCGCCCTCAAGATGAAAGGACAGCCTCTCAACAGATGGTGTTCTATAATGAATCTCAAAACCAAACAGCCGCCACGCAGCCACACAAGCAGATAGGTATCTGCAATCTAAGAACGCCCTTATCTCATCAATAGGTTTATCAATTTGTTGACCGTCTTTCGTGGTAATAGGTTCATACAACTGTGCCGATACTCTATCCGGACCCTTGTTTATATACTTAAACAAATATTTGATTGACCCGGTCTGGTTGCACCACTCAATGTTAATGTGGCATTGGTAGCGTTTTAGAAGCTAAGCATTATACGTGATGACATAACCGTTATGTAACTTATGTCCACTCTTTTCAATATATCTTCCGTTGTCAGGTCTTTTATAAACAGGGTAGCCATCCGCGTCTACTGAACTACGTTGGGTGAATTTTTTGTGGAAGTGTCTCGTACACTTACCTTCGGTACTACAAACCTGGTTTGGGTCATCCGCACCGCAAGGACCATGCATCATAAAATCAGACACTAACTTGTACAAATCTGGGTCGTTTTCTTTATCTGGTATCTCGGCAGATATGTGTTTGTCAATTTGATTTGCGTTTGGAACCTTGTCATCCCTATGCAAGAATAAGCATACATGTGCGTGCGAAAGTCCTCTTTTTTGAAACTCAACAGTATATACAACTGCCAAATATCATAAACAAAATTTACTTAAACATTTATTATTAATATTATTTTGCATACAATTTGTTACATAAAAATATACATTGGTAAAGGTTTATGTATAGTACTTGCTTGAACGTGACCAAATAAACGCATCTCTTTCAAATCCTTCATCAACTGGTCCAGCTTCGTTTTAAAAACCCTTGTAACCACATCGGGGAGATCTGAAGATGGAAGGTTATGCTCTCACATAAATCTATTTATCTCCGGCCAATTAGGATTGCACGTTACTGTTATGAACAAATCCGGACAACCGTACCATCTACACAACGCCATAGCATCCATATAGTTTTTGCTTCATGTACCTTGGTCCACCGGTAAATGTAGAAGGCAAGACAACTGGCTTTCCAAGAGCTGTGGGGTCTGTGTTTCCAGATGCGATGCTCTGACGAATATTTGAGTATGCATCACATCTAAGTTTTGACTGTTTTGATCTATGGAAATATAACCGCTCAGTCTCAACCATAGTGTAGCCGTCTACAAGAAACTGCTGAAACAAACGACCTCTACGCGTGAATAAATTTACTTGATTAGGGCAATCCATAATGTGATAAGAAAACCACTGCCGCATAGTAACTGTTTTGTCATTCTTGTCCTTCTTATCGGTGGTTCTCTGATCTGTGGGCGTATGTTTACCATTCTTTCTCAGAGGTATATTCAAATGATAACCATCTTGGGTACGGGGCATCAACAAAGGGTACTGCAAGGGGAGGTACTTAGGATGGAACATATTTATACGTTGCAAACCTTCGCCACGCTTGTCTATGATAATATCTCTTTGTTCCGCGCATGAATCGAAGTTACCTACAATAAGACCAGCAACCTCGTTGGTAGTGGGAAGATTGTAATTTTGTCCATCCTTTCCTCGCTTTGCAATGAGCTTTATTTTGATATTCTGCTCGGCGTCTTCCGTGTATCGGTCACGTGCCCTTTTAAAAGTTTGCACCAACTCACTCGAAGTGTCTAAATTTTTTCTTACTTCATTGATAATGTTCCGATCGATAGGATGCTTTGAATTTGAAGGACCGGATGATGACGAAGAATTGCTGCATATTAGTAATTTTAATTGGTTAAATGAAAAATCAATAAACGTGTTTAACCAAAAATGATAATAATTGCAGCGTAAATTACCTTAATGCTTTTGCTCTATTTTCATTTTTGTTTGTTGTGTCATATATATAAAGCTGTGCGAATTTCGGAGGAACACCTGGTTCCGGAAGCAAACTGCCAATACTATGGTATGTTTGACCATGCAACCGGAAAACATACGGAGCACGACCTCGTCTATTTATTGAATCGTCAATCTTCCCACCCATAGAAGTAAAAGAGAACATGCTATTATATGTTCTAATGTTTTTTCTGAAATTCTGACTCTTTGCATCGTCATTAAAGAATAAATCGTGTAAAGGTTTTGGAGCCGGTGGCGGTTGTTTAATAGAAACTTTTCCCTTGCTACAGCATATACTATACGCTTCGTTTGTTAGATTCCCTTGGTTTCCTTTTCGGGCTTCAGCTTCCCATAGCAAAGCATGACATTCTTTACACTCAAATGTAGGATCACCATGGTCGTAGTAGTATGAAAAAATGAAAAATCTTGCTTAAATAATGTGCAACTAAATTATAATTTAGCCTTTTTCATGAAAGTAAAAAAGAATATTCTAATATATATATATATATATATATATATATATATATATATATATATATATATATATATATATATATATATATATATATATATATCTTCGGATATACCAACGTATTTGTCGTATACTTTTCTGACATTTCTATCATCGTCATTAAGATTAAACCTAACAGGCGTTGGAGGTTGTAAAGAAGGTCTCTTAGACCGTTTTGTTCGTCTTGATGACTCACCAACTTCGTAAGATGAATTTTGTGTCATTATAGAGGGAATGGTTCTTTGAACAAACGATGTTGATGTGTTGTTGGTACGTTGATTAACCTTATGAGAATCGGGTGTTTGGAAAGAAACTGAAAACAACATTAATAGAAAAATTAAAACACATTCAATCATAAACATGTACTTCAATGATAATATGTTGGGTTTAAAAATTTACCGTTTGATACATTAGTCATGGGAGATTGTCTATGATGTGTCGCACCATCTGGAGTTGATTGGGTGGTATGTGCTACCACAGAATTACGTGTCGCTCTACTATGATGAACATTGTTAACCATGTTGAGAGGAACTAGAGTTTGTGTCGCTATAAAAAAATGAACTTGGTTACAAAGAGTATTATTCTTAGCTATCGTACGTACAATGCAGCAGTATATTCATTCTTACAAATTGAGCCTCCAGAAGTCATAGCTCTTTTGCACACATTAGAAGAAGGAGTTGTTGAAACATTTTTAGGTTGCTGTGGCGTAAGTGAAACAGGACCTAGGGATATGTGTAAAATATGGTGTTAGAAGAATAATAATTATTAACAATATTAATAAGTATTTATCGAAGATTATAGTCATAAATATACCATTTGAAATGTGATCTAATGGAGATTGTCGTTTACGTGTTGCAGGAACTGAAGCTGTTTGGTTACAACTTGTAGGCAAAGAATTGGGCGAGAATGAACCAAGATTTCCATTGTTAATAGTGTTGCAAACAACAGACCTTTGAGAAACTATAAAGGAATAACGTATACATATGTCAATGAATAGATATTCTAATTACATAAGAAGTATAGTACATGTATATATGTGTCTAACCAATTGAATTTCCTGAATTTGAGCTTAGTATAACGTCAATGGCAGAAGAAGGTGTAGCATAACTTATTGGCTGTTGTGGCATAATTGAAACACGACCTGTAGATGTTGTGTAAAAATTTGGTGGAATGTTTGAATTCCTCTGATGAACCGGTAAATTTGTTCCTAATATATTAAAATAATTAGATAAAAATGTTAGACATATAAAGTCAATTTACGGAAATTGCAATATGAAAGTTCGTGTAGAAAATGTATACATATCAAGCAATAAGGAAAGATAGAAAACCTAATTGTGATTGAAAATCTGGACTTGTACTTTGCCTAACATGTGTGCTGACATTGCGAGTCAAGGGTGATAATCGAGATGGAAACGTCCCAAAACTATGTGTGGCCAATATGGGATTTGTTGTCTGTAAATTTGTTCCTAAATGTATATACAAAAGTTTAGGAACATTCATCTAAGTACAAAGGAATAGGCATATGATCTTGAACGTTTAAACTTTGAAATCAAATTCTTATTTAGAGAGTCTTTATACATGATACCTTGAAACAATGTTGAAGTTGAATCTCTTGATGAGTTTACGAAATTTGATACGGCATTTAAACTTTGAGGGAAATCTGCCTAAGATTATAATGAGAAGTATTAAAAGGTGAACAATTTATAATATTGATAAGATGTGAGTAAATAAATTGTTCTGTACTATTTAAGTATATAAGTAACTCACAGTTAGTAACATCAGTAAGCGGTAGTACATTTCGTGGACGTCGTTTAATCTGCGCAAATGAACCTACATAAAAAATATTGGTAAAATATGAATAGAAAAAGAAATGGCATAGGAGTTTGTAGTTTGAGTTAACAGAAAAAAAAAAAAAAAAAAAAAAAAAAAAAAAAAAAAAAAAAACATTTAGAGCAAACATTCGAATGGAGTTAAAGTTGTAAATAAACCTTTAAGCTTTTGTTGTTGTGTTGAAGATGTATTGGATAAATGTGATGTAGGCAAGGTTCCAGTGAGAGGATCATCTTATACATAGAAACATAAATACTTAAGCCATCATATTAAACAAAGATATTATAGCTTGTTCTTTATAGATAGAAACACATACATGTCAGTAACTCTGCCAAAGAAACTCTTGTGTTGGAAGGTGCCGGGACTGTTTGTGACAAAGGGAGGCATTCGTTTGAAGCTTTAGGCTTCTTACTGCTCGGCACATCTGTCTTACGTTTTCTTGAAAGTCTTTCATTGTTTTCATCCATGGTGAAATAGTTGAAACAATTTTGTGAACAATAGAAGAGAAACAAAGTTTCGGTTATTTAAATGTGTTTTTGAAATTTTGAAATTTGATTGTGTAGTAAAAGCATTTATGGAGCCATATATACACATTTTTGTAACAGATTTGATATATATTATTGTATTAATAGTAGTATTGATTGACACTAATTATCATTGATTGCTATCTAACCAAATCGTTTTTATTAATAGTGATATTGGTTAAGAATTGTTCCATAGATTTCTAATAACCGAAATATATTATTCAACCAAATAACATTGAAATCATGTAACATGAAATTAACCAATGAAACAGATTTCGAATCAAAATACATTTATTTGTGAAACTGAAAAGCAAATAAAGTTGTCAACGACATATACAAAGAGGATGAAACTTCCTTATTCATCACTAAAGAAGTTTAAATCGACAATGTAGTCATCAGTTAACTCATGACCCATTGCATGTAATTCTTTAATCATATCTTCTGCTTTTACGATCTTCGACTTAACACCGTCCAGAACCTGTTGAGACTCTTGAGGATCTCCAACATTTACTTTAAGCAAGTCGAGAAGAATAAATTCATCCAAGTCATCTATAAAAGCAAAAGTAAATGAAGTCATAAACATAGTTATGAAAACATAAAATTATTTAAAACATATTAAAAAAAACTACATGCTATACCTTTATTTTTTTGAGAAGCTTCACCTTCTTCAAAGATAGATGCAAGAAACCTTAATGCAACATCCATTTTAGTACTTGTCTCTTTACTATGTCGATCACGTATTTTATCATCATCTTTTGGTTGAGTCTCATGTTTTTTTTAAGACAATATTGGATCTTTGGACTTTGAATCAGTGTAAGATTCATGTGAGTCTGTATGTTGAACGGTTTTAGGGTTTGATGATGCTATGGGAAAAATATACGTGGATGCATGTTATTCTATGACCCATTTTATAGTTTTTTATTGCAACTGTCCAATTTTACGTGATGGGCTTTGTTAGAGTATAATGGAATCGTTTAATTGGACAGGCTTTTGCAAATTTAATATGAGTAGTCATGGGTTATTATTTGGGCTAGTGTTTTTAGCCCACGGTTTTTATACATTTAAAAGCAATATTTATTGGTTACAAATGACTTGTTAAGTAACTTTTTAGACCATTAAAATTGTGAAATGTATTTTAATTATGAAAAATTTATTTGATTAATAAGCTTGGTGAAACCAATAGATGAATGGTGACAGGACTTGACTGGTGAAAATTACATTGCCTAAGAACTAAACAAAATAACAAACAATAATTTGTATCCGGATTCAACAATTCTTCATTTAAAAAAAATACCGAGAAACAAATTTGTAACGGAATTTCACCAAATAGAAGAGCAAATTAAATGTTTAAATGAAAAGTGATCAGGACTTCCAAATCACAAAGACTAAGTTTTGGAATAATTATTTGAAACAAAAAGAACTGAATAATAAAGAGAATATTATTGCGGAAACATATTATTGTTGATTCACGACCTTGCCAATCAAAGATCATTATCGGAAGATTCATCATCAGCGCTAGGTACATAATCATCTGTAGATTGCTCATCATCTTGGTCTTCGTCATCAATGAAATTTTCTAAATCATCTTCACCAGATGTAGATGAGACACTATCAATGTCCGATTCTTCTAACTCTTCTTCGGCTTCATCCTCAAATAAGTTGTCAGAAGCACGCACATTAGGAGAAGCGTAGGGTAGATCATTTATATTAATCCAGACACCATCATCGCTTGTACTATTCTTATTATAAAGATCTTCATCGGACACTTCGTCAATTAAAGCATACTTGTCTTTTTTTGCACGTGAAGTGTCTTTTTCATTATATAAAGGTAGATCATCAACAAATTGATCCAAATGGTATTCATGATCAGGAGATTGATCAATGACCTGGTTATCATCTTGATCAACTTGATTGCCTTTATCCTCGACGTCATCAGATGAGTCATCAAAAATTGTAAAACGGCGTTTTTTTTAAATCTCAGTTTGTGTAGAGTTGCTGCTACGCGTAAACCTAATAGGCCTTGCGTCATCGAATTCCTATTTTAACATTGCCATAGAATACATCAAATTTAGACATATATGGTACCACTATCCTCTTATTTCAAAACTTTAAAAATCAATAAATATGCTCTATGACTAATCATATGAATCCATACCAATTTTTTTCCATTTTCGATCTTCGCTTGTATTCTTCTTGGATAAAGGTAACACGTTATCATCATCGGTGTTGAAGGTAAAATCCTGTATGTATGCCAAAGAAACATTATTATAGAAGAATACAAATTGTTTTAACGAATTTTACCACATATTCAACACATACCAACTCATCATCAGATAAGTCAACAACCGGTATATCTTTACCAATCATAATGGTATAATTCGATGGTTTAGTTCTTTCCTCTTCCTTGCTTATCTACATTACAAAAAAATCGTTTAAAAACAAAAAGTCACATACACAAAGTAAAATACAAATTAATTGTGAAGTAAATTGCAATTTAGCGAGTTGTTGTTGTTTATAAATAACAAAAAATAGATTTGCACCTTCGATGATTTGAGGTTCTTTATAAGTTTAAAAATCATTAAATATGCTCTATGACTAAGAATATGATTCCATACCATTTTTTCCCTTTTCAACATGCTCTTCTTGTGTATTCTTCTTGGATAAAGGTAACACGTTTTCATCATCGGAGAAACCGTACTGAAGAACGTTTTTTTTCACAACAACACCATCTTGATTTGAAACTGTTTTGCCTTGGGTGTTGAAGGTAAAATCCTATATGTATGCCAAAGAAACATTATTATAGAAGAATACAATTTGTTTTAACACATACCAACTCATCATCAGATAAGTCAACAACCGGTATATCTTTACCAACCGGATGGGTAGAATTCGATGGTTTAGTGCTTTTCTCTTCCTTGCTTATCTACAATACAAAAAAATCGGTTAGTTCCCAAAAACTCATGTACAAAAAGTAAACTACAAATGAATTATGAAGTAAATAGTAATTTAGCGATTTGTTGTTCTTTCTAAATAACATAAAATAGATTTGCACCTTGGATGATTTGAGGTTCTTCATATTGATGAGAAAATACTTATAAACCTGTAAATGCACAAATATGAAAATGTATTACGTTTAGAGTTATATTAGTTTAGTTTAATGCAAAATCAAGTGAAACATATATTAGGCAATGATATGTTTTTTGTTTGTAAGTTACATATAATTTTTTTTTAAGATGATTACACCAAATCGTTATTTTAAATAAATCATGCATAATTTGCATCTAAGTAAATGTTTTCTTAAAATAACTTATAACACCTTTTATTCTTCATAGTCAAAGTATATATATTTTTTTACCGTAGATAAAATTTAGAGTAGGAGTTATAAGTAAAACTACTCGTCATTACAAAAGCAAGTTGGTGTTGGTATATGTGAGAATACGGTTGGTCTCATTAACGCCTATAATCACCATTGTAATATTGTTAAAAAAAAAAAGAAAAAAAAAATCTCCATTTTGATAATATCATCCAACTGAAAAGGTTCACAATAGTCAATGATCTTAAATCTTTGATTTGTTATTTCTTTTAATCCGCACATATTAGAAGATACTGATTTACTTGCATGTTATAAATAAAAGTGTAATAAAAACAATTTATTTTATGACAAAGCTTGTTAAACCTTCCATAATCATTACAAAGTTGTCCAATTTGTGCCACTCAGTTATACTTTCAAAAAGTATTGATTATCTCATACCAAGAGATATAGTATTATCTCTCTAAAAATACCCAAAAGTCATCTTCTTGATTAAAATCCTTCAACCATAACCGTCACATCAAAAGGTTTTTTTATTTTATTTATTTTATTTATTTATTTATTTATTAATTTCTTTTGTGCTTCATATATTTGAGATGAGTAATTGTTTATGATAAGGATTGGAAGGAATGTCATAACCGATCTTGACCGAGTAGAAAAGTATCTAAAAATACTTGCATGTTATGAATCCCATATAGTTTTTGGCTTTATAGGCTGATCTACACCATTTTGCCGTTTGATTTAGTTTTGCTTCAAGATGATTGTTAGATCCAATGTATTGGTAGATTTGTGATCTTGTACAATATGAGATTATGTTTCCACAAAAGTTTGTCTTAAGTTAAGAATGATAACGTGATTATGTGTTATACATGTTGTCAAAGTAATTTATCATAATCATAGTTTATTAGTTGAAAGTTTAAATTATCAGGCTTTAGCTTATTGATTCATTTAGGTTGATTATGTGAATATAAGTAGGTTCAGAGATAAGTCTATAAAAAGAACTTGTATGTGATTAGTCGCCTAAATATTAGGTGCTCTATAAGTCGGGTGAATCTATTATGGCGTTTGTTTACTTTCTGCTTCAATATGGATGTTAGATTGAAACTTATTTATGAAATTATGTTTAGTAAAAAGTTTATGATAAGTTAGCAATGATCACGTGATTATGTGTTATACATATATTCAAAGCAGTTGATCATAATGATAGTTGTTAGTTAAAAGTAAAAATGTTGAATTATTAGGTTATTTTTTCATATATGTTGATTTTGTAAATATAAGTAGGCTACAACAATAAGAGATGTCTATGTTTAGGTTGAAATGTTAACGGGAATAGCATATACAACTGGTTCTCCTACACATTAGGTTATTTAGCGCTTTAAAGAAGTCACGAAGAGTTAGAATTTGTTACCTATTGCATTATTCTGTGTTTAATGTTTCCAAAAGAACTTCATAATGATGGTTTAACTTTATTAGATATGTTAACTTGTATGAAACCTTGGTGAATAAGCTGGTTGCCGAATATCTATTAATTAGTTATTAGAGAATCTAATAACACTTTCATATGAGTAATACAATCTATAATATAATGTTGAAGAGTCATTTTTGGATTGAATCTATTAAAGCATTTTGATAGTTGTTGGTTGAAGAATGTTGTTGTTTTCAAAGATTTGCATTCAATTTAATAACAGTTGTGTATGTGAGATTTGTTTGATTATGTATATGAAAACGCATTGATAGTATTAGATGGAAGAGTATAAGTACTCAAAAGTGGTATATATGTATAGATGTATGATAAGTACTCTAATAGAATGTGATAGTCAGTTTTGAATTTGATAATATGTTGACAATATAAACGCTGTGATATTATTAAATAGGATGGCCATGCAGTTTTTGGTCGAGGCAAACAAAAGAAACATCGGAACACAACAGGTATTTTATTCTTGGAATAAGTATATACCTTATTACTTTATTAGTGCAACTTAAAATTTATATACTGACGACGATTTTCAATTACAGAAGCTTCCTACGTTTTTTACCGAAAGATTGTATCCGAAAGATAGCTGGATATACTTAATACACAATAAGGGAACAAAACACAAGGTTTACTTGAAAATGTCTGCTAGTCATTTGACGTTGTACTCAGATGAATGGAAGATGTTTTTAGAAGCCATTGGATACCGGAACATACACATGTTTCATTTTGTTCGTGAAGAACAGGACTTGTACTATGTGACAGCGTACAACAATTTTGGCTTTGAATGCAATGGATACAACCTGGCGGAGGTAGGTTATAGACAGATGAGATGCCTGGTTACTATGGAACATATAAAAGAAGCACCGGTAATTCGTAACTTATAAACATTACATAATATATATAGATTTGAAATCTTAGTTTGACCAAAATCTTTGCTGACAAATTATTTTATAAAAATAACTGTTTTGTAGTTCATTCCTTGGGGTTTCTTGGTAGACAATGACAATCCTGAATACCACGTTCTTGTGGGTGGCATCGAGGTAGCAACTGTTACTCGCTTTAAGGTTGAGATAGTGGAAGAAAATACGTTTAATGTGCATGTGTTCGGAGGACCGAGATGGCAGCAACTAATCCAAGTTGAAAACATCGTTCCTGGCACAAGAATGGTTTTTACTAACTTATGGAACAGTTGTCTTTCATTGATGGTATTTGATGGGGATGGGTTCGGGACGCGTCATGAGGTTGTTGAATGTATGGAACTCAACGATCTAAAACCATTTGTGAAAAGCCCAGTAGAGACTAAAGGTATGTTGCCTAAAATATTGTTGTTAAGTATACATAGGTATTTCCATTAAATCTTAAAGTTTGAGTATGATTATTCTAATTTTTATTTGTTTACTTCAAATGTAGAACTGAGGCTTGAACACATGTGTGAATGGGAAGATCGTGAGATGCACGATGATGAGAATGATGTTTTTTACGCTCCAATTCTAGCCTATGTCACAAACAGAGGACGTTTGGTAAGTAGTTCATGCATACAGATTTATAATTTGATTGATTATGCACTTTATCGATTGTGACTAAATAGTGCAATAGATGCGCATACTTAGTATGTTGATGTTTGCTATTAGAGGTTTGCTATTATACAGCAAAATAAACTGTAAACCTTGACATATGTTCTTATTTGTTGTTTGATGTAACTTAGATTATATTTTCGACCATTAGAATTTTAGTTGATGGACATATTTAATCTGTTGACTATTTGGAAAAACCATATAAAGTTGAGTTTATTGGTTAACAAAACCGACCTTGTATTAATGCATAACATATTCCATAAGTTTGTGAAGTCCCATGATATGTGGAAGTTCCATAACGCACTCCTCAGATACAAAGATAAGGAGTTCTATGTGGATCTTGATCTTGAAAGCCACAGTGACAGGCCAAAAAGTAAAAACCATGTGACGATAAAATCCAGATGGAAGGATATTGTTGCAAAGTGTGGTTGGGAAAAAGACAAAATGGTAGGTTTCAAGCTTGTCGAAGAAATCCCAGATGTGAAAGCTTCAGTGCATTCCCGTAAGCCAGTTATGATTCCAGTCTTCCACATGTGTTAAGAATCTACCTCATGATGCACCAAACTTTGTTTCTTTGTTTTACATATTAATCTTTTGTGGTTAAATATCGTTAACAGTATATACTTGGAATATCGTATTTATGTTCTGCGTTTTAGGTTATGTGCTTCATAGAAGCAGCAAACTGTGGAAATGCCTATCCTTAGATGGCAATGAACAATAGATGCATAAGTATTTATGATATATTATGAATGACAAATGTAGAAATGGTAACTGCATGTGGTTTGCAGATTGTTATTTTGAATATGATTGTTTTCCTGTTTAGAAAATCTATTTATTTACACATTTTTTAGATGGGCCATTATGATGTAAGTTTCTAATATCTACTTGGATCTGAGGGTACTTTCAATGGTAGCGTGGGCTTGTTTTATATGGGCTTAGCTTGTAATTATAAGTTTGTTTAAAAACATTTAGAAATTAGCTTTAATATAGGCTTTGTGTAAATAAGGTTTATTAAAAACATGTGTGTTAGAATATGGAAACTTTCATTAAAAAAAAATACACAAAAAACATTCTTAGAAGATAATAATGTAATTAGGTTTTTTTTTGGTGGGTCAAATGCTAAATGTGCATCTTCGTAATTGGGTTTTTTTTTTTAATGAATGTTTATGAATTTTAGAAATGAATGTCGATAATTCATGTTAGAAGTTTGACAAATGATTCATGCAATAACATTAAATTTTAAAAATGTAAAATGTTTCAAAACAATTATGAGAACAAATACATAATCAATTCGAAACAACAATCATAAACACAAACAACTTTCAAAAGCTAAACTCGTTATTTTTAATTTTGAAATTCAACTTTAACTATGGTGTAGGAGGAGAGCAATATGAGCATTCACATTCTCCAGGTGGGCATTTGGAAGCACCTTAGAAACAGGGCAACAACAGTTCTCCGGTAATATGTTTAAGTATATCTCAATCTATAGAATAATCGGAATCATAGTATGTACTATTGTCAGGTTCAAATGGTTTTGGTTACCACTCAACTTTTATTTCTTAATTACTTGAAGACTACAAATCATTCTATTTATAAAAATTAGTTTTATTCCATAATCTTGGCCACGAAATAAATATAAAATCGTTGATTACCATAATTAACCAATCTATATTCATTTTAGACCATTGTTTGAATAGTGAATTATGCTTTTATTACTCCAAAAAATAAATGCTATGTTAGGAATATGTGACAAAAATCAATATAATAAAGTATGGATGTTGACTTATTAAAAAAGATTACATTTTCATATAACAAATTTCCAAACTCTTGGACATGCCTAATAGTTTGATAACTTCTCACACAAAGAGCTACAAATTTAAATTATATTGAATCACAACAATATTCTAAAAGTGTTACAATGTAAGCCTAATCCCAATATATATATATATATATATATATATATATATATATATATATATATATATATATATATATATATATATATTTTAAATCTTGAAGTCTCAGCAACATATAAAATACATGCAGTCTTCAATAGTAGGCCAATCACCATACCTTCATTCCACTTCCCGAATTTTTGTACCAGAACTTATTGTGCAAGTACCTGTTGAAAAGATAACCAAGGCAACAACAACAAAATCTAACATATTAATGTTAGTATATAAACTACCAAGCATTGATACTCACATTATTATGAAAGAGTGTAAAAAACTGAATGGGACTCCCCATACACAAACAACGTCCAAAATGTCTTGAACCATAATTCAAATGCAACAACCAATTGTCTAAAAAGTGATTGGGACTCCCCAATCACAAAAGATGGAAATAAAAATGTCTAAATGCAGAATCCATCTACAATATGTTTTGAACAAATATCCATAAAACCAAATTTAATTCATAAAGTTATTGTAGTCCATCCCTATTCGACTGCAAAGCCATCTTCAAGGATTTTTCTCCACTTTTATGTCCACTATTTGCCTTTTGGTCTTTGAACACTCAGTGCCCGTTTACCGCCACTGGTCTTTGCAGGAGGACTTGTGGCAGTACTTTTCAACACGTTGGTTGGTGTAACAGTCTCATCGGTTTGGGATTCAAGATCCTGCAAGTAAGTGGATCTTATGTTATTACATGTGTTACATAAACTTATCATCTTATATTACATGTATGAAGGACTAATGAGTTACCGAGGCAGATATCCCTACACACTTAGAACTTGTAGCCTCGCTATCCTGTTAATTTAAGATGAAAGAAAATAACATGTTATATCTCGTTTCAAGATTACGTTCGTGACTCATTTTAATCAATGTACTTATTACCTTCATGGGCGTAACAGATGACGTAAGAGCACTCAGAATATCAACATCATCCGAAAGACGCAAGACAGTAAATACAGGCAACATCTTCTTCTGATTGTATTCATCAATAGACACTTTAAAGGCAAGCCTTTTTCCTACCAATTCGGTGATTTCTTTTGGGAACACTTGTTGATCAGCACTCTACAAATCAATTTGTATTGTAGTCAGATGATATGTACTAAAAACCACCGAGTTTTTTAATTTTAAAATAGATATTAGAATATATTTACCTTCAAGCCATACTTTTCGCAAAGTTGGTATGCTGATCTACCTGTTAAGGATTGCACTTCGTCGTTGAATAGAGATAACGACATTGTGCCAGACTCATCTTGAACACGGACTTGAAGGCGAAATCTACATACGATATATTTTACAATACCAAGTTAGATACCTATTCAATTCCCTAACTGTGCAGCTTTATTAATGTAATGGTTCATAAAAAGTTCGTCAACTTACATTGATTTTATGCCTTTAACAATCTCATTGCACTTGGTGCATCTCCACTTATCAGAAGTCACACTCATTTTACCTGTGCTATCATCATCAAGATCAACAAACTCGCTCTCTTTCTTGCTACACTTTCTGCATCCCAAATACCACCATCCCTCCTCTTCTTGTATATCGACGATCGTTCCAACAATAACGGAAGCGATGTTCTGTAAACAATGCAAATAGATATAATAAACTATAATTTTCTTTAACTCTAATAATGACTGCTGTCTTTGAGTATGTTGTACCTTTTCAACATCCAAAAGTTTGACAATGTTTTTTACAGGATACTTATTTAGAAATTCATCCTTCGTTGAGAACTTTGAGCCAGTAGAAATACGTGATGCTGTGTTCTCAGACGGTTCAGCATCTTGTCTTGAAAACAACCTACTTGGAAATAAAATTAACTCGATGTTCTATAACTTATAGATATGTATTTTTAAATTGCATGTCGTGTTACCTTAACCGGTATTCTTCAACCTCTCTGAATTCATCTTGCTCAACGGGTTGAGCAGCATTGAACATAAACAGTTTGGTTCCATGATAACCGTTTTGGACACACATCTTACCTATACAAATAACAAATAATAACTTTAGTATTTTTCATCAAATACTTAAACATATTACCTAAGATATAGTAAAAGAGGTGATAAGATGTTATCGTCCCAAGCTTTCATCATGGCCAAAGATACAACAATCATGATAATACCATGATCCACAGTTGCGTTCAAAAAGTCATTGAATTGTTGTGCAAATACACCCCACAACGTACAGTTGAGTTCATTCCTTCTACAACATATATGCAGATCAAGATAGAATAATATAAAAGGGATTATAGTAATAAAAAAGTATTCAAAGCTATTAAAACTTAAGTTATGTAGATTGTTGATGCGTGGGAATTGCACCAGGCTTTACCTCTCAAGGGATCTCGAGAAGCTTACAAGCCCCACCAGGTAGTGTACCTGATTGTTGTAGTATAGTATAGTGACATGTACCGGAGGATTGATCGTTCAACTCAGGAATAGTGTCGCTAGGATTAGAAAGCCTAAAAATTAAGTCTAGAGGTGAGGGATGATTCTTTTTGTATTTTTATATTTTTATAAAAGCAATTAAAATCTCGGGTTTTTGGAAGAGTGGGCGGAATTAGTTGCTAATCAATTAACCCAATAACTAAAGATGCAATCAAAATAAAATAACAAAAATGTAAATAAAGCTAATTAAACTAGTGGTGTGAACAATAAATGGGAAAATTGTGTTTACTTAGATTTCATTACTCCCTAGATATCTTTTACAGGTTGATAGTTTGTTACAATTGCGTGGATGACGAGTTATATTCCTTAATACCATTCGTGGGGTGGCGTACGTACTTCCCCAACTCTATAAGCTCCTACTTCACTCCTATGTCGAGCCTGCAAGAAGCTCCTAACATGGGATCATTAGAATTCCCTCATGCATTAAATACAACCATAAAAACCTAGTATGCATTGGTTCATGTTTCTTAAGACGTTCAAGCATGTTACCCTATGGAAGTCTGCCAGTTTTCTTAAGCCTAACATCGAAATCATTCATCCGTAACAACTATAAACAAGCAACCAACCCATAATCAACATCTAGGTTTCACTACATCTAAGCTAACACACAAGAGATCTAGCCTAGCATGTTAAAATCAAGACAAGCGTAAGATATATTGAAACAACACATAGACATATTGAATGAATTGACAAGATACTTATCTTAATTGAACATGAAAGGTTTCAAAGGGTAAAAACCCTTGAAAGTACAGTAAAAATCGTGCTAGGGTTTCTCCAAGTTATCCCTCTAATTGTCCTCCCTTAATGAATGAAAATTACAAAACTATATATAGATTTTCCATCGTGACGGCGTCAAGAAGAAATATCTGACGCCGTCAACTCGCCGTCACGTGTAATGGGACCATGACGGCCTATGGTGACGCCGTCATCTCCAATGCACAAAACTTTCTGGACCGTCACGGACTTTATGCACTTCCACCTCTTGTATTACTTTTGACGCCGTCATGAAGAAGCTTGTGATGCCGTCAGGTACTGTTCCCAGCAAGGAAAATTAAGTCTTTGTCATTTTCTTGACTTTTATGCTCCAAAAATGTCCAAAATACTTCTTTTTCTAGAATTCACTCCAAAAGTACCTAAAATCACAAAAGGAACGATTTAGGGCAATATTTGATCAATTAAATTCAATTACAGGCTTAAATGACCCCCTAAAAACGGATCATTTTTCTCCTCATCATATACCCTTACACTTGAGATTTGCTTGTCCTCAAGCAAATGCGCTTTTATTGTAGTCAAAATACAAGTTAGGGGTCATTTAACACTAATATAAAAGTAATTACTACAAATAATTGTTCCACTAAAGACCAAAGACAAGCACGGAATTTTTACATACTCTACAATAAACTAATCTAATGACTCGAATCCAGATAATCAAAACGCTTGGAGTACTTTTAAGATTAATGCATATATGGGGGTAATATACGATGTTCTTCCCCATTACTCCATAACATTAGTACTTTACCCATGAGTCCCAATGATCCCAAAACAATATGTACAAGGATATGACTCGACTTAGCAGCCATGTAATCAATTAGATAATTATTTAAGGGTTTAAACATGTAACAATAATGCACTAAAGATGAGTGCATACACGGAAGGCTAAGGCGATTTGGGTGTACATTTAAGTGGGTTGTAACAAATTCTTCCTTTAAGTAAGATGGTCAAAGTTAGAAACGAAAAGATAGGCTCGGAGGGGTGTGCTAGGGGTTTCGTGTACTAAAAATGAGTATAACGCTAAGGTGTGGGAAAAATCACTTGACTTTACTAGCCAAGTAATATGACTTAAATGGTCAAGTAATTATGATACGGGTTTAACACAAGGGTGATCCTAATGCCTCTTATCATGTAGTAAATCCTACTACATGAATGTAGTCTCACTTGCGGTCTCGGGATGCATCACTAACGCAAGTTCTAGAATCTAAATGCTACCGGTACACTCATAAGCACTAATAATGAATGCTTTTCCTATCAAATATAAAGGTGAACCTCACATATTTGGGTGGAAAATTTTTCTGAATAGTACGGTTTTGTGCTAGTCATACAACTCCTATCCATGAGACGCTTGCTAAGGCTAAAGTTCCACTCCTAAATGTTGTAAAATTTTTTAAATTTGGCGCTAAAATAACACTAGCAAGTATTTCTCTTAGTTTTATTACACACCTACCATTAAACAAACAAACTCAAGTGCAATTGTATCCTATAAGGTATCATCATTTACCCTCCCCTTACACTTAGGATGAACATTGTCCCCAATGTTCAATTAAATAATGTAAAAGTAAAACAGGTAAAAGAATGAAAGCAAATACTCCCCTGATTCGTTCGGTGTGGATAGTGTGGTAACAAGGTTAGATCTTCCTCCAAGAAAATGAACCATCAAAGCTTCCCTTCCAGAATATAAATCATCTTCTTGTCATACATAACCTGTTAAACCTGAGAAAACAAACAAGGCAACCTCGCGTAAAATCGGCGGCAATCTATATATACTAACAAATCCTAGAAAACAATGTAAGATATAATGCTTGTGGAATGAATGTTTGCATATCTCCTGGAGTTTATAAAACCAAAGATTTAACAAAAACTTTAAGATTCCGTTAGAAAAACAAAACTAGCAAAATTTCCAGAATTTTACACATGACGACGTTAGGAATTAATTCCTGACCCCGTCAGAAGTGACCTGCAGAAATCTTTACATTAAGTTTCCAGAAAATTTCTGGAAAAACTTATGTCCTACTTCCTGGAAAATCCTGCAAAACATCATTATGACTTGATACAAGCATTTGACTCAAACAAATACGAATATACATGTCCATTTAATATTGTGGAGAATCATGATCAATTTTGTTTCTTAAAAACATATTTGGGGTTTCCCCTTACACTTATCTTTTGCGAAATACATTTGGATGAAGTTAACACAAAGTCAAACGACAAAATAAAGTATTTTCACCATTTTATTTTTGAAACATGATCTACCAACAATAAAAATAAAACATGCATACGGAAACAAATAACTATCAAACAAATAAAAATCACACAAAGCATGGGTTGCCTCCCAAGAAGCGCTTTTCTATATTTACGAGTCTTGTAGCTAGACTCAAGGTCATGGGCTATTATGTGACCTCATCTCTCGAGATGATGTACCCCATATAATTACGATCCTTACTATCGTGGCGGTGGTGTTTCAATTGATCGGTACTCGCAGTCACCTCCCCTCCTCCTTTACTGCTTAAGTTAGCTATCCCATCTTGGCTTATGCCTTCAATTGTGAAGGGCCCATACCACCAGGGACATGGTTTATCGGGAGGTATTGTTATCTCCGAGTGTCTTAAGAGTACTAGGTCTCCCTTCATGAATGGTACAAGATTCCCCGTTGGTTGACTATGTTCAAAATTGACATGAACTTTGTTGCGGCTTTTGCTTCCTTCATGTTTAGTTTCTTTGTAACTTTTGATTCTCGCTTCCCATGCAAGAATCTTTTCCTGAACACGAATAGGCGATGTGTCAATGTTGTTTTTGAGCTTTTTCCTCATCAAGCTTTCTTGCGCATATCGCGGGGTCATGGGAAAGCTAATCTTTCTTTTTCCTGATTTAAGCTCAATTTTCTTATTTTCATACTTAATAATAACTCTTGCGGTGGTAAGGAATGGTGCTCCAAGGATTATTGGCATGCATTCACCTCCTTTATCATTGATGATCATGAAATCAACGGGATACATGAATCCTGCGACATTGACCAGCACATCTTCTGCGATTCCCAAGGGATACACATAAGAGTGTCCAGCGAAGGATAGCCTAACACGAGTGGTGGCTGGCATTTTTGATGTTAGCTGGGTGTAGATAGTTAGGGGCATAAAATTTATTTTCGATCCTTGGTCGGCGAAAGCGTTCAGACATTGCAAATTCCCAATGCTGGCTAGTATCTCAAAGTTCCCACACGCCATCTGCTTAGTAGCTACTTTTTGTACCAGTAGTTTCTCAAATACTGGTCCCCCAGGTAATGTATCATACTCATCTTTCCCCTCTTTCTCCTTTTCTGAACCCTGTTTGGAGGATTGGTTATGCCCGTCACCCTTTATCCAATTTGTTATGGTGTTTCCGTTTATATCATGTTTTAGGTAGTAACTTAAGGATTGGGATTTTGGCGGTTCTTCTATGGTTTGTTCACTAGGGGTTTCTACTTCCTCATTATCCGTGTGGACAATTGTCATTGAATTAACAAACCGGGTAGTGGGGGTGGCGCTTTCTTTCCTCAGTAACATCATTTCAGTTCTGGTTTGCATACTCCTCCACTAGGCTCATCATCTCCTTCATTTTCTCTTGCATCTCCTCCTTTTGTTTATAAACTGCTTCCTCAAATCTAGCAAGCCGCTCAGAATGGGTTGCCATATATTCTCTCATTCGAGCTTCAAATTCCGGGCTAAGTTTTTCAGGAGGAGAATAAGGTGGGGCATAATTTTGAAAGGTCTCAACATTCTCTCTAGAAGGTGACTCTGATAATGGCGTTGAAGTCATTTTCGAGACAGAATTGATAGTAGCCCGTCTAGGACTTAAAGGTCTCTTTTGCCTTTCCTCGAAATAGTCGACTTTTGCATCAAGTTTGCAAAGGAGTTCATCGAAGATTTGATTAGTCTCTCCAGGTGTCGAGATTGCGTTGATGGCCGCTTCTATAGTGTGATTAAACTACCATAATTCTTGATTATTGGCGGCAAGTTCATCAATAATTTCCCAAGATTCCTCGGCGTTCCTATCACGCAATCTTCCTTTGGCGGCTCGATCGATGGTACGTTTGGTGTGATAGTCGACATGGTCATAGAAGATTTGAACTAATAACCAAAGATTTATACCATGATGAGGGACTTTTTGAAGTAGACCCTTAAAACGAGCCCATGCTTCGTAGAAAGTTTCACCCTGATGTTGTTGAAACATCAAGATATCATTTCTAAGCATCGCAGTTTTCCCCGGTGGGAAAAATTGAGCAAGGAAACGAGTGGTGAGATCATCTCATGAGGTGATGGATCCCGCGGGTGAACGTTCAAGCCATTGACAAGCTTGATCACGTAGAGAGAATTGCAATAGGCATAATCGGGTTGACTCTCTAGTTGTAACATCAAGGTCTATAGAATCTACGATTTTAAGAAAATCCTTGAGATGTTGGTTAGGATCTACGGAACGAAGTCCACGGAATGCACATCCGCTTTGCACCCACCGGATGGTGTTGGATCGCAAGGGGGACACATTGGCTCCTTGGGTGAGCTCAATAGTGTTTCGATAGTCTTGGTGGCTAGGACGGGAATACTCTCCTAGGGTTCAGTGCCTAAGAGGTTGGTTTGCTAGTGGTGGGTTTTGTTGTGGTGGGTTGATGGGTTCAAAGACGTTACCAGCTTCCATGATGTCGGATGGTAAAAATTACGAACAAAGACACGAAGAAATAAATAGACTAAAGAAAACCTAGAAATAAAATAAAATCTTACTAGAAAGGAATCTAGCAAGTAGACCTAATAAAAAGAAATCCTAACCTAAACAATAACTAATCCCCGGGCTACAGCGCCAAAAAATTGATGCGTGGGAATTGCACCAGGCTTTACCTCTCAAGGGATCTCGAGAAGCTTACAAGCCCCACCAGGCAGTGTATCTGATCGTTGTAGTATAGTATAGTGACAAGTACCGGGGGATTGATCGTTCAACTCAGGAATAGTGTCGCTAGGATTAGAAAGCCTAAAAATTAAGTCTAAAGGTGAGGGATGATTCTTTTTGTATTTTTATATTTTTATAAAAGCAATTAAAATCTCAGGTTTTTGGGAGAGTGGGCGGAATTAGTTGCTAATCAACTAACCCAATAACTAAAGATGCAATCAAAATATAATAACAAAAATGTAAATAAAGCTAATTAAACTAGTGGCGTGAAAAATAAATGGGAAAATTGTGTTTACTTAGATTTCATTACTCCATAGATATCTTTTACAGGTTGATAGTTTGTTACCATTGCGTGGATGACGGGTTATATTCCTTAATACCATTCGTGGGGTGGCGTACGTACTTCCCCAACTCTATAAGCTCCTACTTCACTCCTATGTCGAGCCTGCAAGAAGCTCCTAACATGGGATCATTAGAATTCCCTCATGCATTAAATACAACCATAAAAACCTAGTATGCATTGGTTCATGTTTCTTAAGACGTTCAAGCATGTTACCCTATGGAAGTCTGCCAGTTTTCTTAAGCCTAACATCGAAATCATTCATCCGTAACAACTATAAACAAGCAATCAACCCATAATCAACATCTATGTTTCACTACATCTAAGCAAACACACAAGAGATCTAGCCTAGCATGTTAAAATCAAGACAAACATAATATATATTCAAACAACACATAGACATATTGAATGAATTGAAAGGATACTTATCTTAATTGAACATGAAAGGTTTCAAAGGGTAAAAACCCTTGAAAGTACAGTAAAAATCATGCTAGGGTTTCTGCAAGTTATACCTCTAATTGTCCTCCCTTAATGAATGAAAATTACAAAACTATATATAGATTTTCCATCGTGACGGCTTCAAGAAGAAATACCTGACGCCGTCAACTCGCCGCCCATAGTAATATCGGATTGCCTAGATCCAGATTTGATGCCGTCAAGTGTAAATTTTCTCTGGGTCGTCACGTGTAATGGGACCATGACGGCCTATGGTGACGCCGTCATCTCCAATGCACAAAACTTTCTGGACCGTCACGGACTTTATCCACTTCCACCTCTTGTATTACTCTTGACGCCGTCATGAAGAAGCTTGTGACGCCGTCAGGTACTGTTCCCAGCAAGGAAAATTAAGACTTTGCCATTTTCTTCACTTTTATGCTCCGAAAACGTCCAAAATGCTTCCTTTTCCAGAATTCACTCCAAAAGTACCTAAAATCACAAAAGGAACGATTTAGGGCAATATTTGATCAATTAAATTCAATTTCGGGCTTAAATGACCCCCTAAAAATGGATCATTTTTCGCCTCATCAATTGTAATAAAGGGATTATAGTAATTACTCAGCATCAATAAGAGTCAATGGTTTCTTTTTGCCCTTGTTCCCATTCTTGTCAAAATTATCCAAATCTTGACATGCAGTGACATGACCAATTACATCTGCTCGAATAACAAAGACAATGTAACCATTAGACATTATACCATTTGAAGCAAATCGACCTATATATTAAATCTGCATTTGAATCTATATATTAAAAAGTATTCAAAGGCCTTAAAACTGCAATCAAACTATATATTTAAAAAGTTTCGGTTATGCATTTGAATCTATTTGTTTCTCTTCTATTGTTCACATTTAAATAACATAGATTAAATTACATACCAAATTGGCCATCTTCTTCCATCTGCAAATCCGTTATGGATTTGTAGCCTCTAAAATCAAATCCATACATAGACCCAGTGAAATCAGTACAGGGCTCACACAATGTATTGCTCAAAAAGCTGAGATGTAAAGCATTGTTAACCATCCTATACTTGGCTTGTATTTCCCCAAGTGAGTATCTTTCGAGCTTGACAGCAGCGCCTTCAACCAACTTGTGCTTGAATTGATTCACATTCGCCATCCTGCAGGTGGCATGCATTTTGGTATTCTCCACAAAAAGAAGAAGATTAATTCCAAAAAGGGTGTAAACTTAAGCTACATATAACAAATGAAATTGGCAGCTTTGTCCTCTAAAAATAGCTACATATAAAAAATCAAAATGGCAGCTTTGTCCTCTAACAATAGCTACATAAAACAAAATATGTGGGCAGCTTTGTCCTCTAACAATAGCTACCCATAACAAATGATTTGTACAAAAAAATGTATCATAAGAAAAATTATGCTTACATTTTCATCCATAAGTATCATTTCAAGATTTTTGACATGAGGTTTATTGTAAATTTCTTGAGTCCAACTCCTTAAAACACGGACTCTCAAGGTAATGTTGTCCTTGACAGCCGATAGGTCGTTGATATAACCTGACATAAACACAGCCATAGCTTTTGAATTATTAGAGGACAAAGAACAGAGAAAAGGATGACGTGGGCAGATAACACATATCATATGGGTATTATATAGGATCTAAACCCTAACATAACTTGACTAATTCAGAATTTTAAAAAGGCAACTATTGCATTTCCTAACATTATGATATTAGGGTTCTTAAAAAAATAACAATTAAATTAAAAAAGTCAAATTAAGAGACTTACATGAGTTGGGATGTTGTCATCTATACCTAAAATAGATGAAACCAAACCGCCAGGGATCAATTAGAGATCAAAACCAAATAAATCACCATGAATGCTATAATTCCTTTACAAAAATAACTCAATCGGATCATTGGATGAGAATTGAAACTGAAAATTGATTACAAAACGCGTTTTCAATTAATGTGTCTGGTTGATTTTGAATGGGTAGAGGAGCGTATCATTCAATACTTAACAAAAATAATACAAAGAGGAGCGCAATATGAGCTTTGACCCAGCGGTTTCTTTGAGTAGAAAAAAGAATGCATTGAAGAAATATTAAAGACCTTACAAAAATAACCCAAAGAGGAGTCTTTATTGAGTTTTAGAAAAAAGAATGCATTAGGGTGCTTGTACAATTGCTCTAATTATGGAATTTTAGAGGTGTAATTAATTTTATTTTTTAATGCTCCTGCTTTAGGGCACTTGTAAAAAACCTTATTTTATTAGTTAAAATAGATTATTGGTATTAAATTTACATCTGCTTAGATCGACTTTTGAACCGACCTTGTTAACAGCTTATATATTATTATCGGTTATTTAAATCAATTTATTATCACTTGGAATGATCATAATTATGGGAGCAGGTTAGAACATGGACTTCTATACGTCTAAAACCCTAATCTTGTGATTAGGGTTTTCTTTCTCTGATTGGTAGTCGCATGCTTGCTGGTTATTGTTTCGTGGTTTCATAGTGGTTTGTTGATTGTCTTTGTGGGTTTCTAAGAGATGGAAAAGGGATTTTTGACTAAGAAAAGTGCGACCAAGGGTACGAAAGCTGTGTGAGAGTCTGATGTAGGTGTAACTAGTGGAACTATAGATGTTACTATGGATGGTACGTACATGACTGTGAATGGTAAACCTATGGATGCTCCTTGTGATCCGATCTCTGATTTGGAGTACATGAATTTGGTGCAACCTGAACCTACTAGCGTGTATACGGAGGTTGTTCATGGTCCAAATGTTAGTGGTGTGGGTACAAGTAATTCTTGTTTTAATGTATACGTCGGTGATAACATGCCTAAAACCACTACCATGGGTTGCATCTCTAATGTGGAGGGGTCTAATACAAGGGTTAACGAGATAACATCTAACTCTTTTGCTAATGTTTTAAATCCGGAACGTGTCACTAGGAAGGTAAATTCTTGACTTTTGGTTAATGAGAATCGTATTGAAAATCTTGACACTTTGTTACCAAAGGCTACTATGGCGAGTGTGTTGAACTGGCATGAAAATACTATCGTGGGTTTCTTTATAAGAAAGAATATTGCCTTCCTGATTGTTCATAACTATGTCAAAAATACGTGGGGAAAATTTGGTTTAAAGAAACTTATGAAAATGATGCGGGTGTTTTCCTCTTTAAGTTTGATTCTAAAGAGGGTGTGGAAAATTTGCTTCAGCCTCGTTAATCAGCAATTCACCTCTCATTCTTAAAAAATGGACTCCTAATGTGTTACTAACCAAAAGTGAGGTAACCAAAGTTCCTGTGTGGATTAAATTGCATAATGTGCCTTTACTTGCATATTCTGAAGATGGCTTGAGCTTGATAGCTACACTAGTTGGTAAACCGATTATGTTAGATGCTTTTACTATCTCAATGTGTGTTGATTCATGGAGACGTATTAGCTTTGCTCGTGCTTTAGTGGAATTATCATCAGACTCTGAATTTAAACGCGAAGTTACTATAGCCATCCCCAAAGAGGATAATAGTGGTTTTATTAAAGCATACATCAAGGTCGAATTTCAATAGAAACATCCTCATTGTGAGGTATACAAAGTGTTTGACCATGACCATATCAATTGTCCAAAATGTGCTAAAGAGGCGGTTCATAGTGACATTCTTGGGCAGCGAAAGCTTCTACTACCTTGGATACGGATGATGGATTTATTGGTGTAAACAATCGTGAGAGTAAGGGAACGAATGTGGTTACTCCTTCTTGGCCTATTGGGGGTGTTCAGCTTAATAAGCCTAAACCAAAATTTTGGAGACCTGTCTCGAAGAAGCCGGTTACTACTAAGGAGAAAATCACTAATGAGGCAACTACGAGTGTGGAGGTTATTGCTACATCGAACCCGTTTGATGCTCTTGATATGGCCGATACTAATGATAATGGTATGCCTTATGCAACAAGTGTTTCTCCTAAGAATGGGGCTGATTTGGAAATTTCAAAGGGTGGTAATGGAAGTACTACTCTTATTGTTGAGAAAATTGGGAAGATTGAAAAGCTAATTATTAAATGGAAATTTACTTTTGTGGATGATGATGGTAAACCTCTTAAAAAGGTTGATTCATCAACTATGGGGGTAACCCATTCTCTAAGGTGGGTAATGTGATAGTTTTTGACAACGATGATGACGAAGTTTTTGATGATCACATTGGGACGTTGTATTCTGCAAGTGGAGGTAAGGAGTTGTGACAACTGGTAAATTTGAGAACCCGATTTAAAATGCTGATATGTAATTAAAATGAATCGATAATGTTATCGAAACAATTTGGAGAGATTACGGGAATTGGTGATTGGCTATGTTAAATTTGATTCGTATTATCGTTTAATGATGCGGAATATTATGTCGTTGGATCATTCTGTTACGTTAAGTTAGGTACTACTTCGACTCTGGCATTAGGAAACCTAATAAAACGAAAAATGTTAAGTTCTATTGCGCGAAATAAACGGAGACGTATTTATAGTTACTTTTCGTGGAAAAATATATTTAAAGAAAATGACGCGTGTCGAGGACTTTTTGAAAATAAAGATGAGCTCAGGAAATGAGAATCGGGATTTAATGAGGAATGGTTACGTTTTATTTTATAAACGAAATTACTATTGAAATTAATAGAAAGACATAATTAAAGTGATCGGTGGTGATTAAAAATATGTTGGTGACGTTTAGCATATTTATCTTTGTAAAAAAAAAAGAATAAGTAACATCGGGAGAGTTTATTAAGATGTTACCGCGAGTTCTTGTTTTAAAATATAGGAAATGAAGGGACTACTTTGCAATTTACGGGTATAACAACCCTAACCCTACACCCTCCTCTCCATATTATCTTCTTCTCCACAACACATATCTCTCTCTCCCTCCTCTTGACAGCCGCCACCGGCACCACCATGAACCACCATCACTGCCACCTTAACAACTACACCACCATCATCAAATCAATAACCACACTCTCCTTTACATCCTGTCGTGTCCCACGCGCCATCAAACCCCATAAAACACCACCAACCAATATCATTCGAGCATACATCCACCATTATTTCTTGTTGTTTTGATAGATCCATGAAGTTTGAGGTCCTAGAAGGTGAGAAAATGCGTTTATACGCATGTTTGACTCGGTCACGAGTCAAACTCGTGACTAATTTTATGATTTCAGGTTCAAATGAAGTGGGTTTTGGGTTTTATGATGAAAATTAGTGGCCAAATGATGTTAAATGGTAAAAACATGAATTGGTATCCGGGTTTGTGTCGTGTTTATGTGTGTCAAACAGTGTAGCCATGAGCTCAAGCTCACAGTATGATGATGATGATATTATTGTCTTGATACTATTCTTTTAGTCTGGGTATTTATCTATTCATGTTGCGTTCGAATTCGTTAGTTGGTACAGTTTGGTTTAGATCCGAGTGCTAGGACTAGAGGTGGGACTCGAATTTGTTTTTGTGATAATGATGTGGTGTTGTCGAGAAGAGGAGGACCACTTAGGGTGTGTTTGGTATAAGTTTGGCAACGGGAAAACTAGGCTGAGACCCTTATGGTCTCAGCAAGGATTTGTTGATGCCGGCTGAATTGTTGTTGTTGTTTGGTCGAGAGGAATAAGAGCCGAGACCCTTATGTTCTAGGCAATACTTGTGTTGGTATTGGATTGTTGAAACGGGGAATTGTTCGGATAACGATTTAGTTGACGGGGATTAGGATTAGTTGAATGCCGTACATCATTATTTTCTCATGAAGAGAAAATAAATAACAAGTATGTTTACTTTTTTGTTTTTGACGTAAATGAACATAGAGTTAAAAAAAAGGAAAAATTTCAATAATTGAGTTACTAAATGTTTCGAGGGTACGCAAAACTAGAAATGCCTTAATAAGAACAAATAATGATGTGCTACTTATTTGCTAGTCACGGATATTTGACATTAATATATCTAACTTACATAGACAACGGACTTATTCGATTTATGAATCTAATAAGAGCTCATTAAGTATGTTGGAAGGATCTAATAATTGGTGACATATCCTACGACGCCTTAGGTCGTGGTATAGTTTTGGAGTGATAAGTAAGACGAATACATTGTTAGATTTATCGAGTTGACGACCTGAGAAGTTTCAACAATCTATTTAGACGACTTATTAAACTATAAATTTTGTCACGTAGATTATACGATTTACTTGATTGTATTCTTTCAAGCGTGAGTTTATATGAATCTTGTTGAGTCGACACAGCACACACACACACGGATACCAAACACTAAAACGGATATGAGAATGAGTTTTTGGAAATGGAAATGGAATACGTTCGGGATTTGGGAAATATTATTTGAGATTTATACTGAAGTGTATTGATATTATTAGGTAGTGCCGAGTCAGTAGTCGTCGTTGCCAGATAGTTGATACTTTCTTTGCTGCTGTTGATTATCTGTGCCGAGATAACTTAGTGTCGAGGCTATCTAGCTGCTTATAGCTTATTAATGTTTGGACTAATGTCTACTCCTGATATGCTTATGATTGTGCTTTGCTAGAATCGAGGTGATTACATAGCCCCACTTTTCTACTATTATAATGTGTTTATGATTGTGGAGAAAACATGCAACTATTTTCTTGGACCCTTTTCAATGCTTTTTTTTTTTTTTTGCTACTATGTGTTGACTAGATGTGGTTAGATGCGGTAGACTTTGCCTTAGGCTAGGGATGCTTGCACCCTAGAAAAGTGTATATTTCTACCTACAGCCTAGATTCGGGGCAGTAACGGGTGGTTCCTTACTGTTTACGTTGCCTGACTAGTGACCGTTGAGGGGCCCACTCACTATAGACCACTTATCATTCCTATGATAAGAAATTTCTTGCTGTTGATATGTTATGGTATTGATTGCTATTATATGGGACCCTTGTGGAGGGTGGCCCATGGATGATTTTGACTGCCTCTTGTAACACATAGCAAATAACTATTCAGGTCCACAACTGCTTTGTAACTTAAACCTATGAACTCACCAGCATTAGATGACTTTTTAGCATGTTTTCTCAGGCGAATAAGATGATACTTATGGATGTTAGCTATTGGAGGCTTGACAAATTGGCATGGGCGATGGATCAACAAAACTTTGATATTATAATGGGGACCAATCTTTTAAATCCTTTGGGCCTTGTCTTTTACACTTCTAACTATTTGTAAACTTTTAAACTAAATTCTAGAATGTTTATGAAATGAAAATTTCTTTTTGATTTAGCTATACTTGTGTTATGTATATCAATCCCAGTAGTACCCCGAAAGCTTGTAAGTCTTCCGCTGTACCAAATTTTGGGGGTGTTACAGGAGTGGAGTCTTTATAAGCAATGGAAAGCGAATACGGGTAATGGCGACAATTATGATGATGATGATGATGATGATTTTGGCCTCTCTCCTACACAATTAAAGGCTGCTGAAATTCAATACTTTTGTCTCAACTAGTTTGTTTTTATTTTTTGCATAAAAATTTCTTATTTTATGTTGGTTTTGGTTTAGTAGTCTTATTGGTTGTCGCTAGTTGTCTTTTATTGCATGTCATAAATGATTTGTGGTTGTTTCAAGCGATTGCTTGCGGTTAATGTGGTACTTCAGACACATTCTTTTGTACTTAAATGTTTTTTCGGTGTAATATATTTTACCGGGTGGAAGACCCTTTACCCAAAAAATGGTAACACCTCCAAAATTTGGTACAGCGGAAGACTTTACAAGCTTCGGGGTGCTACGGAGGTTGGTACATAACACAAGTATAAGGAAAACGGAATATATGTTATCCGCTTAATAAAACATTTCAAACCAAATATTTAATGTTTACATTTATCCAAAAGTACGTAAGCAAGCCTAAACGGTGGTAGAATAAGCATTTCAGAAGAACAAGACAAATGTCCAAATCTTGGAGCCATGTGGAGAGGTTACATGAAAAGAGATCCTGAACATAACGGAAAGTACATAAACTTTACCACAAAATGGTATGAGTGAGCGGGGATCAGATAAGGAAGAGGTATGCATAGTGCTTGTGACAGGCGGTGGGTAGGTTTTTGGTGTACTAATCGTAGTCTAACACATAGCGCACGAACCCTATCAAATTATTCTTCCCAAATTTCCAAATTATCCCACATAAATGGGTAGTTGGTAAGGATGGGTCAACTACTAATAAATTCCTTCGACACCCTTATCAGGTTCCTATTGGATTCGTCAAAACCAACAAGTCCGATAACCATGTCGGTCAGGTCTTATTAACATTAGGCCGATTCTAACCCCAACCTAACGTACAATCTTCCAGAGCAGTAATAACAGGTTTCACATTAATCTAAACACATTCCCAAATCAAATACTATGTAACTCCAATTATATTACTAGAACAATTATCGCGGTGTTTCTAAACACGTTCCCCCAAGTTGTTATCTCATGATTCCCATCCTAGTTTATCAAATATCTAATCTCATAACAATCAGTTTATTATCTTATCATGCTAATACTAGACGCTTCGGCTTAGCAGGCAGGTATGCGTCGGTCTTAGGATCAATTTTTGAAAAGTAGTTATAGTCTAGGTTTTTGATAAGTACCCAGTTCTTTATAACTTGGGCTCTGATACCAATCTGTAACACCCCCCCAAAATTTGGTACAACAAAAGACTTTACAAGCTTCGGGGTGTTAAGGGAGTGGTACACAACACAAGTATAAGAAAAACAGAAAATACGCTATCCGTTAAATAGAACATTTCAAACCAAATATTTAAAGTTTACATTTATTCCAGAGGTATGTAAGTAAGCCCAAAATAAAACATATCGGTAGGTCCTACAAAGTTTATCAAGCTCCCAATTGATCCTTCAACCATGCCCATTTGCCAAGCCTCTAAACAAGAAGTTCTCCAAAATAACCAACATTAATTACCTGAAAAAACATGCTAAAAAGGTTAGATAACACATTATAGCAAACCAAAAAGTAACAGTTAGGTCCATATAAAAGGGTTGAGCATGTTTTTTCACCCCAAGTTTCGAATACATTATATGAGTAAAAGTGGGGCTATGAAACTCACCTCGAATAAGTAATGCATAGAAAAGAGGTAGTAGTGTGGTACAACGAAGACTAGAATATCGGCACCACAGACTCGGCACAACTAAATAATATAAAGACGAGTCTTTATATATATCCCAAATACATAAAAGTTTCCAAAGGTTAACTATTCTCATTCCCAAATATTATTCCAATTCCATTTCCAAAAAGTTATCGTTATATCCGTTTATTGGAGTTTGGTATCATCGTTTGTATGGTGGTGAAAAGACGCTGACTCAAGTGTACTCATGCCAAAAGAGTGATAATAACGAAATTGTCTTGGAGAAAATGACAAAAAGTCAAAAAGAAATGACGGAGATAATTTCAAAGTATTACACATAACAAACACACCAAGTAGTTGAAAAGATTAGAAGTCGTCGGTTATAATCCCTTTAAGTTTCATTAAACATCCATGTTTTATATAGTTAAAATTCGCCATGACCCGTTGGTTCGCAGTACATTCCAAGTCAAGTGACTTTATTAGTTTTCCAATTAGGTTTTAGTTAGCATAAGTTTATAAATATTATTGTTTGTTAGACAATCCTTCATATTGTTCGTCCATCACGGCTCAAATACATTAAACTTCTCCTGAGTCTAATGTACTGGAGTCATTTCGTGTTCCAATAATCAAATATGTCCAAAGTCTGATAATATTCCAATCCCAATATGTTTTAAGTTTGGTGTTAAAATTCCCCAAGAAACCTGACTACTAATCAAATCGTTATGTCAAATGGCCGAGTGATGACATCAAATAAGTATATATTATTGGCATCAATTATCCCATGGTATTGACTTATTTTATATTATTCTACATGAGAATTGATATTTAATCATTTACTTTTGTGATTATCAGTTATAAACAAGCGTTTGGTGGAAGTTAGCTATCTTGGACGTAAAATGGAGCAAAATAGATCAAGTTGGAAAAGTCTACTGAACTGAAGGAAGATACGCCGTATCATTTTAGACAGATACGCCGTACGAAGATACTTAGATGAATTTGAAGACCATTGCCTGACTTTGAAGAATGCGCCGCATGGATTAATCCCATGCTCCGTATATAAAACCTTGGTCAATGAAGAACATCTGACTTGATTACTCTAAATACGCCGTATTGCATTCCAGATGTACGATTGTCTAACAAAACTGCACCAAATATATCCAAGACATAGAAGAACATGCGTCACATAAGAGATTGAAGATACGCCGCATCTAAAGACGGTGTATGAATATTCGTGACTATTATATTCTAGAACCCCACACGAAGTTATCGAGATGTGCCGCATCCATTTAGTTGATGCGCCGCATCGATCCCTCAGACAGAAACTATAATACCCCATTCAATAGCCAAATTTCGTGTGCAACAAAAAACACTAAGCAGACGAATACAGACGATTTAGCAACACAAGACACCACCAAAACAAAGGATTCAGAGCAGTAAGAAGCTCCTGCTAGTGTTTAATTCAATAAGTATGTAGAAACTAGAAAGGGGGGTTGAATAGTTTCACTATTCATAATTACGCTTTAAAAAGTTTGATAGAACTCATGCACACGCCATCTTCTAAGAGTTCTTAGACCGTTTTGGACTCCATGTTGTTTAGACATTGATCTAGGATAAACTATAAGCACAATGATAATAATAAGCACAACGGAATAACATAAAGATTATTATTATTATCAACAAGGTTCTTCGTCATCATCTCTAACATATATTAATAATTTACAGCCCTAATCCTACTTGATCAAGGTAGAACGACCTTGAGGATATACTAAACTAATCAACTAAACCCTAGACGTTTATAACTTACGTCTAGGTTACACACACACACACACACCTTTTAGTGTTTACATCTTGTACGTACTATGAAACTAATGACCCTATGTCTCTTTATATACTAGAGACATCTAGGGTTTACAAGAGGAATCATAATACAATTAGGAAACTAAATATTCTTCTAGAATCTTCCAAATCCTCCATCTTTTTGTAGTTTCCTTCTTGTCACTTCAAGCCCTTCATGTTTCATTCTTCTTGTTTTGTATCATCAAATCAATAAAACCCAACAATCTTCCCCTATTTGATGATGACAAAACAAACACGTTCTTGTACGAACTTCCCTAGAGGAAGTAGAAAAGTTGAGATAATTAAATCTCGCCATGAATGAAACAATCTTGTCTTCCCCTTAAGCCATGCTATGCCACTCCAACATCTCTTCTAACATCTCTTCCCCTTTTTGTTATCAACAAATAGAGAACGTATGCAAATAATGATCTTGACCACCACGAACCAATACCATACTCCTATTCAAAGCCTTCCAATGTTTCGAATTGCCCACCATGAAGAACACCAAAATACTTACTAAAAATGAATCCAAAACAATAGAAACTCCAACTAGCAGTAGTAATACTAATCAGCAATAGTAAGAATCAACAACTTCCCCTCGAGTGGTGCATGAACATCAAATGATTAAACACATGATAATATACTTCCCCTGAAATTAATGTGTTAACCATCTTCATGATTCTTCAAATCTGTAAGCTCCTTGTAATGATCACTTGTGAAGAAAATCAAGTATAACAAATTTGATGAAGAAGTAGAATTTCCCAAACTTGTATCTTAAATCTTTACTATCCACGTAACTCCATACTTATACCCAACCATAAATATAAGTAGACCGCATTCCCTTGACAAAATCCTCAACTAATATGAGACACTGAGCACTACAATGTAACTCCTTCAAGTGATAGTCAATGTGTCCATAGAGCATCATAAGAAAAATCACACATTGCTAGATTCATCAAGCTATATAATAAGAACACAAACCCAAATAATTCCACTTCATCTTCAAATAAGTGATAAACAATCTTCTTCGTGATCAATTCTTCCAATATGAACAAATACGAGCCTGTTAAAACTTTTAAGAACATAAACCAACTAACCATCTTGTGTGTGTGAAACTAATAACCTGTGTGTGTAATCTAACAAACTGCTCATAATTAACCGAGAGCCAAAGTAGAACCAATATTATAAAAAACCCATCTCGGCTTCCCCTCACTGCTCGTAAATCATGCATATGTATTAAACCATAAAACTCTTTACATGTCTCGTAGCAGTACTTTGAATAGTCAAGCAGTACTTTGGAGAAGTACTTTGATTCAGCAGAAGTACTTTGGAAATAGAAGTACTTTGAATCAACAGAAGTACTTTGGAGAAGTACTTTGATTAGGCAGAAGTACTTTGATTGAACGGAGCAGTACCTTGAAAAATATCGAGCAGTACGTTGCAAAGAACAATAGTACTTTCAAACTCACGTCAGGTTCATCACCAGTTATTGGTATAACAATTGAATCCTTCATGTACGTATTAGGGTTCATTATTGGTTTAATAACCAATTCACCAAGGCTAATACATAAAACCCAATCATGCACTTCAGTAGTATTGAATGGTATAGAGTTTTTTAAAACAAAAACACCATCAGGTACTTGAACTAGTAATCTCCATGAACAAAGCAATTAAATCCGATCCAAACCAACTTTAGAACACGTATTGTAACACCCCCAAAATTTGATACAGCAGAAGACTCAGCAAGCTTTCGGGGTGCTACGGGGATTGGTATCCAACATAAGACATAATTGAACGAGATAAAGTAAACATAATAAAAACGCAACCAAAACGGCGTTTTAAAGTTTACATTTATCCCAACATCATTCAGAGTCAGGCCCAAAATAACATAACAGTAGGTCCATAATTAATTATCAGAGTTTAGAAAAATAGATCCATAAACCAAGAGCCTTAGCCGAGCCTTCCATTCCAAGCATCCATATCATCACTTAATTACCTGAGAAAATGTGCTAAAAGTCAGCTTTCGCTGGTGAGATCATAGGTTTAAATTCATCTAAAAATATAGTGGACATATACGCAAAACGCTTGTTAGCTAGACTAAGGATTCACTAAAAGCCTGCGGATACCCTCCGCTCCAACATAGATATTCGGGTAACCCCCGCAATATCATAAATACTCGGATAACCTCCGAAGTATTAATAACCTATAGGTGCACACTATAGTATCTAAATAAGCCAACCTTGAATAGTACACACGAAACCGTGTGACTAAAGCTGACAATTCCAAATAACCAAATAAGCCAACCTTGAATAGTACACACAACATATATGTGACTAAAGGTGACAATCCACCAATAACCAAATAAGTCAACCTTGAATAGTACATACAACATATATGTGACTAAAGCTGAAAATCCACCAATAACCAAATAAGCCAACCTTGAACAGTACACACAAAAATGTGTGACTAAAGCTGACAATACATCCTAGTCCATACGCATAGCAAGTTTTAGAGAAAATATAAAAGCGATAATAGTCCACATAAAATAATTTGCGCGTTTCTCACCCCAAGTATTGAAAACATAGTTCAAGAGTAAAAAGTGGGGCTATGACTCACCTCAAGTCCAGAAAACAGCAAGAAGAAGTCGGTAGAAAATAAGATGTATAGTAACTCACAAAACAGCAACTACGGACTCGGCACGACCTAACAATATCAACTTGTTCAGAAATCATTTCCTCAAATTCAAAATATTCCCAAACCCGAACGTAATCCGTTTTATTTTCCGAAAATCCATTTCGTAAGAGTTTGGTGTATTTACGTTTGGTATCCATACGGGTGGTGGGTCGACACAAAACAAACAAAAAGGTCACACAAATAATAATAAAATAAACTATAGATCTAATATTAGCCCAATATATTATTTAAATAAATCGCCGAAATTTATCAAATCCGTCGATTTGATAATCCTCATATTTATTTACGTAACATACCGTTCCAAGATTACACCCAATCCTAAAGCACATAGCACATAAATACTATATGGTATATATCGTAGTTTAATAAATTCCTTATATACATCGTCAAATTGGCCAGATTTCCCGATATATATACACGCAATTTATTACCCTTTACATATACCACAACCTATGGGTGTCGTAGGATACGATGCCCATTAATATATTCATTTCATATAGCCAAATAACCCGGTTCAACCCTGCGGTTAAGTGGTTATTTAGTTATAGAAAACGTTTATATTAATCGTCATATATCCGTGACAACACGATAGTCACAAATAAAACTTACCTGAACTCGAGTGACTACGACTCCGCATAACTCGACAAGTTTACTCGTTATATATATAAAATGACATTTTATTTAATGTTTAATAATTGTCGAGAGTTTCTCATTTTATAACACATTTTTATAATAATACTTCCAATAATATTACGCTACTCTCGTAGCCTAATATATATTTAGTCGTATTATTTATAATATGACTCGTGATTATTATTATTATTAATATACGCGCTTATATAATTATATATCCGTTATTCACGTCTATATATTCATATAAACGTTTATATTACAAATAATTATTATTACGAGTTTTATTATTTATGTTTTAATTGTAAATAGTTATCGAGTTACACAAAATGGTCGCATGTCCGAGTCATGACTCTCGGCTCATTGTCCAAGTCCAAAGTAATAAGCAAATGTCATAAATATCAATACATCTCCGTCCAACACAATCCCAATCCACGTGCTACAACAATAGGGTCCGACTATGGCACCCGACTAACCTATCTCCGTCAAACTAAGTGACCGTCTCACAATCGGTCCCCAAAAACCACAATTCGTCAACACTTCTCAATACCAAAATTCAATATCCAATGTCGAGACCAAACACGGTCTCGACCCACATGTATTCGGCCAAGGAACAAAGTAAACAACCAACTAGATAACAAAACCAAGTAAGTTACGGGTTGAGTTACCAAGTCAACCCGGGTCAACATATGCTCATAACATGAAACGGAAGCCACACCCGAGACCCATAGGTCTCGGCTAGCTCCTTGAGCTCAAACCAAACCAAAATAGCCCCTTGGGGGTGTCGGCTAGAAATCCATACGACCACAAGGTCGACCAACATCACGATACGCAACAAGAGTCCGAATAAACAACAAATGGTCAAGAGTAACATCACCCAAGACCCAAGCCGAGAGCCAAAAGCTCTCGGTTAGCCTCGACCCAACGAGCTTACACAAACCCGGATACCAAACCTCCTTTTAAACCATTTTTATTAAAAACCCACTTGATTCTTGTAACAAGAATCATAAAATCGGAAAAGATAATGAAATCCGTGACCCTAGGTCACGATTCGAACCCACAACTTGAGTCAAAAACTCGACCTACCTTCAAAACCAAAGCCGAATCGAATAGATCTTCAAGAAATAATAAAAAGTGGTGATGAACTCGTGGTGATATTAATTCGAAATAGGTGTTAACGTGGGAGTTAGAGCGCGTGATTGGTACCAAAAGATAGATCGCGAAAAGATGGTGAAGATGGTGGTGTTGTTTTTAGTGTGAGGGTGGCGGTGACGGCGCTACGGTGGTGATAAGGGTGCGGTGGTGGTTGTGTTAAAATGAAGAGAGAGAGAGAGAGAGAGAGAGAGAGAGAGAGAGTTGGTGAGATGTTGGTGATGGTTGTGTGTTGCTTATGAAAAACGCAGGCACAAGGACGATTTTTGTGTAGTTTACTCTTTAAAAAAAAAAAACTTTTTAATATTAATAATAATAATAATAGTGGGTGTAGGGGATTTAGTAGCCCGATGCCAATACACGGACCAAACCCGAAACTTCAATAACCAATTGTCTTTCAAACCGAACCCGTTCCAAAAATAATAATATCCGATCCAATAATAAAATATAATTAAATATAGACGGACTCGTAGAACGAATCATAAAATTTCCCATTAGGTAAACCTAGTGCCGGAGTCAACGTAGTACCAGTGAGAATTTTAAAAAACATACATCATCACGTAATTTCCAAAATGAATTATTAAAATAATTCACGAATTTCATAACGTCATCAAATATAATTATCCATAAAATAGGTCTTACAAGTTCGTTGTGAATAAAAATTCCAAATAAAAATTATAAACGAACTTTAACGTAATGCGGGTTTTCAAAATAACTCCCTAAATTGCCGATTGTCACATCCTCCCAGTCTCAGAAGAAACCCGTCCCGGGTTTCACTCGGAACAATTCATCTACGAAGTGAAAAGCTTCGGATATCTCTTCCGGAACTCGTCCTCACATTCCCACGTAAATTCCGGTCCGTGACGGGAATTCCAACGAACCTTGACGAGCGGAATGCGACTTCGCTTGAGTCGTTTAACTTCACGATCTAAAATCTCAATTGGCTCTTCCACAAAATTCAATTTCTCATCAATACGAATGTCCTTCATCGGAATGATAGGCATCTCATCAGAAAGACATTTCTTCAAATTACTAACGTGAAACACGTCGTGAACTTTACTCAGTTCATGTGGTAATTCCAACCTATAAGCCACGGGCCCAATTCTTTCTAAGATAAGAAATGGTCCAATGTAGCGTGGGTTGAGTTTTCCACGTTTCCCGAAACGTATCACACCCTTGCAAGGCGAGACTTTCAGCATCACTTTGTCTCCAACCTGGAATTCTAAGGGTTTACGTCTCTGATCGGCGTAACTTTTCTGCCTATCTCTGGCTGCTTGCAACCGATCACGAATCTGAGCTACTTTCTCGGTAGTTTCCAAGATAAGTTCAGGGCCTGTGAGTTGGCTATCTCTAACTTCTGCCCAACCAATAGGCGAACGACACTTTCTGCCATACAAAGCTTCAAATGGAGCAGCTTTAAGACTTGTGTGGTAGCTATTATTATAGGAAAATTCCGCAAGGGGCAAGTACTTCTCCCAGCCTTTACCAAAGTCTATGATGCATGCACGAAGCATATCCTCTAACGTCTGAACGGTCCTCTCACTTTGACCATCGGTCTGGGGATGATATGCAGTACTCATATCAAGTCTCGTCCCCAAAGCCGTTTGAAGTGATCGCCACAAAGCTGACGTAAAGCGGCTATCGCGATCAGAAATAATCGATATCGGGACTCCATGACGAGAAATAATTTCCTTCACATACAACCTCGCAAGTTTATCCACACTCTCCTCTTCACTAATTGCTAGGAAATGAGCAGACTTTGTCAGACGATCCACAATTACCCAGATAGCGTCACAACCGCTAGCTGTCCTCGGTAATTTGGTAATGAAGTCCATTGTAATCCGCTCCCATTTCCAGACTGGAAGTTCTGGTTGCGTTAGTAATCCTGACGGTCTCTGATGTTCGGCTTTAACCTTAGAACATGTCAAGCACTTACTAACGTACGATGCTATATCTGCCTTCATGTTTGGCCACCAATATAACTTCTTAAGATCCTGGTACATCTTGTCAGACCCAGGATGAATAGAGTACCTTGACTTATGCGACTCATGCATAATTAACTCCCGAATTCCTCCATATAAAGGTACCCAAATCCGATCTCCAAAACATAGTAATCCATCAGAACACTTAACAAATCCTTTCTCATTCTCAGCCATCCCAAATATATTCTCAGCAGATCGGTTTTCTGCTTTCAACGCTTCCGTTTGAGTTTCAAGTATTTGAGACGGTAACGGCGATACGATAGTCATTCCCAATGACCTAACTCGTAGCGGTGGTATTCTTTCCTTTCGACTAAGAGCATCAGCAACAACGTTTGCTTTACCAGGATGGTAGCGAATTTCGCAATCATAATCGCTTAGCAACTCAATCCAACGTCGCTGTCTCATGTTAAGCTCTTTTTGATTCAAAATGTGTTGCAGACTTTTATGGTCAGTGAACACAACACACTTTGTTCCATACAAGTAATGTCTCCATATCCTTAAGGCGAAAACCACAACACCTAACTCCAAATCATGGGTGGTGTAGGTTTTCTTATGCTTTTTGAGCTGTCGGGAAGCATAAGCTATCACCTTCTCTCGTTGCATTAACACGGCTCCCAATCCTTTATGTGAGGCGTCACAATAGACGACGAAATCCTCGTTACCTTCAGGTAGCGTTAAGATAGGAGCACTACATAAAATCTTCTTAAGCAATTGGAATGCTTCCTCTTCTTTATCTCCCCATTCGTACGTAACACTCTTTTGAGTCAATTTGGTTAATGGTTTAGCTATCTTCGAAAATCCCTCAATGAATCTTCGGTAATAACCGGCTAAACCTAAAAATTGACGAACTTCGGTTGGGGTCGTAGGTGCAGCCCAATCTTTTATTGCCTCAATCTTAGCGGGATCCACATGGACTCCTTGCCTATCAATTACATGGCCCAAAAATTGTACCGTCGGAATCCAAAATTCGCATTTCGAAAACATGGCATAGAGTTTCTCCTTCCTGAGCAATTCTAAGATGAGTCTTAGACGCTCCTCATGCTCCTTCTCACTCTTCGAATAAATCAGAATGTCATCGATGAACACAATCACGAACTTATCTAAGTAAGGCTTACACACCCAATTCATGAGATCCATGAATATCGCCGGTGCGTTAGTCAACCCAAACGGCATCACCTGAAACTCGTAATGCCCGTAACGGGTTCTGAAAGCCGTTTTCGAAATATATTCTTCGCGAACTCGAAGTTGATGATATCCCGATCTCAAATCGATCTTCGAATACACACTCGATCCTTGAAGTTGATCGAACAAGTCGTCGATCCTCGGTAACGGGTATCTATTCTTCACCGTTAACTTGTTCAACTCTCGGTAATCAATGCACATACGAAACGATCCATCCTTCTTCTTCACGAATAAGACTGGGGCTCCCCAAGGTGAAGAACTTGGTCTTATGAATCCTTTTTTGGCTAACTCCGCCAATTGTTTAGACAATTCTTCTAGTTTGGTAGGTGCAAGACGATAAGGCGCTCGTGCTACAGGTGCAGCACCAGGTATCAACTCAATCTGAAACTCCACTTGTCTAGTCGGCGGGATCCCCGGCAAATCATCAGGAAACACATCAGGGAAATCACGAACTATAGGCACATCTCCAATGCACCTTTCCTTTTTCTTCGTCCCTCATTTCTCATAAATTTGAGCTGAGAAAAGGTAACATCCTTTCTCCATTAACTTTGGTAACTTAGTGCCAGAAATGACTGCTAACCGGGATGGGCTCCTCAAATCCTTTCGATCTCCTAATATATTTAGGATTTCCTTTCCGTAAGGTACACGCACGATCTTCTCGTCGCAAAGTATGTGAGCACGATACTTCGATAGCTGTAGGGATCTATACCTTGATAGATCACGAGCCAATAGATCGTTAGCTAACTAATGTAATCACTAGCTAGACTAAATTAGATAATCTCTGTGAATTTGTAATTATGCGGAATATAAAAACAAACGTATAGTCAACTTGATCCTCTATGGATCAATAATATTAAATAAATCTTCGTACTAGAAACTTGTGTCTTTTACAATGACCTAGGGTCCTTATATACTAGTGGAAACCCTAACCTTTCTTACAAGAAACAAATAATACTAAATCAATAAAAGATATTCTACATATCTTGTCCTAAAATACATAAGTTATATCCACGGTTAAACTCTATCCGTAGAATCTATGTTCATCCACAGGAACCAATCATCAGCAGAAAGTCACTAAGCCTTCCGCAGGAACCTGTCAGCAGTATCTGTCAGTAGTATCTTCAATAATTCCTTACAATCCTCCCCTAATCTTGAATTTGACACAGTTAAGTTCAAGATTTCTTGATAGATCGCCAATAGTATAAACCAGAGGATTGAAAAGAAACATCAGCAGCAAAGAATCTTCAGAAGCAAAATCTCTATGATCAGCAAACAATTGAAACACACCATTCTTTGCAGCAACACAAGACTAAATGTACATCAAAACATATAAGTTTCATACTATTCTCATCACATCCAGGTGTGTAAACTCCTGTGAGAGGTGAATCATTGAAAATAATGGATTTGATGTCTCTTTACCAATAGCCATCACTACTGGAGTAGCCAAGTGTTCAAAGGTACACTGATAACCACATGATTTTTAGCAAATCATCAGCTATAAACGGATTTGATATGTCTTTACCTGTAGCCGTTTGCTCAGGACTAGTCAATTATTGATGCATTATCATCTTGGTCAATTGAATACCAAATATGGTTTTTCCACAGCATTTACCACAAGCCATATACATGTGGGCTAGCCAATTATTTGGAATCCAAAATGGAAAAATCCATGGTCAATTGACAACCATTTCAACTACTCAGCAACAAAGCATGGGTGAGTTGAAAACCCTATGATTTTGAGCAAACCATTACAGCTATCAACAGATTTGATGAGTCTTTACCAAAGCTGTACCCTTTGGACTAGCCAACTTTTTGATGGAATAGTCAACATCAGGCAAGTTGATGACCAGAAAGAGTGTGATTAGAATCAACACTAAACCTGCAGACAACATACACAAAACTATACAAAAATGATAGTTTTTTTTTTTTTTTTTTTTTTTTTTTTTTTTTTTTTTTTTTTTTACTAAACTAAAGAAATAAACAACAATATACAAGAATATGCAATAATGTACAATACTATACAATACCAAGATCAGCTCATTGCAGATATGAATCCATTTGAATGCCATGCTTGGTTGCCAGTTCCTTCTTAGTTAAAATACTTTGTCTGATGAACCTTACCAATTGTTCAGCAAGATGAAGATCATTTTCAGTCATATCCATAGGAACATATAACTTTGTCTCCAGCATGAGATTCATAACTTCTTTTGTGATTGGGTAAAGAACATCAGCCTAGCAATATAAGGTCTTCCCAGTTGTTGTGACAATCATGTGAACATTAGGTAGGGGAAAGAACTTCCAATAGTCAACCACCTATGTACTTTGACCTTTCCAGACTTGAAACCTTATGCCAGAATTACCTTTATAAGAATCACATAGAATCTGCAAATCACCCATCAAATACATTCCAATGTCATCAAGGGAATGAGTTTGATAATACTTGGTAACCCAATCATAAAGTGAGAGAAGATCTTGTTTGTCCACCATATATAAAATCTGACTCAAAAATAAGAATGTCTTGGTAGTTCCATCTTGTCTAGTTATGACATTCACTTTTCCTTGACCAAGCTCAGAGTCAACAAGTTCCCACTTCACAATTTTCTCCCATACAACCGGGTCCTGACCATCATCAGAATCATAATCAAGAAAAGTAGTACTATCATCTAAAGGAATATCTGTTGAAGCCTTCCTCTTGATAGCTTTAGTCTTCCTCTTAGTACCAGTAACAGGAATAGAAGGACCATCATCAGGTTCTTGTTTAGGCATTGGATTGGAAGTATCAGCAGGAACAGCTGCAGAATCATCATCATCAGGTACTTCAATTGGAGTATCTTCTGAAGCATCATTGGTGACATCATTTGGAGCTTCAGTAGTATCATGATAAGATTCAGCAGTATCAGGATGAGAACCAGAAGGAATATCTTCCATCTGAACATCAGGAGTGTCATCATTCTGAGCATCAGAAGTATCATTCTTCTGAGGCAAAACTGAAGGAAGTTGCACATTCTCCTGACCACCATGAACAGACCCAATAGACTCAGCAGGTTGAGCCACAGAATCATGAATCTTTGCTTTCTTAGCTTGAGGCTCATGCAAAAGTCTTCCTCGAAACTTCAACACATCTTGAACCATTATACCAGAAGAATGATGATTGGAAATGATCTTGTCATAGTAATAGGTCAACTGCTGATCTGAAAATCCCCAGACCCTCTTTTGAGTCCAGCCTGACCCAAACATGGAACAACCCTGGTTCTTCACAAAATTCCTCATATATTTCTTGATTTCATTCTTTGTCCAAGGTCTTTCTTTTTGATGCTTTAGCTTTAATCTCTGCCTCTTGTTGTCTCAGCAATCTTCCTCTTTCAACCATCAGCTGAACAAAATCAGGATTATCAACACCAAGCTCAGGTTTACCCAAATTGGGCTTGGAAGCAGCCTGTTCAGCCAAGTTTTCCCATTGTTCAGCAGTAAGATTCTTAGGTATTTCATCAAGCTCCTTCTTTCTTTCAGCAGGAAAGATTGTAGTGTATTGAGGTCCCATCTTATCCAAATCATCTTGAATTTTCCTAGCCAATGCTTCTGAGGCTTTCAAACCCAACTCCTCTTTAGTAACTTCAGCATCCTCTTTAGCTTGCAGATGTGCAGCAACATTCTCACTAATTTTTTCATAAGCAAGCTCCTCCTTGGATTTGACTCTAGAAGGAATGTCTTGATCAATCAAAATAGACTTTCCTTTATCTTGCTTCTTAGAAGGGACAAAAGTCTTATCAGGAGAATCATGAGTAAGATCAGCTGGAATATCTACTAATGGACCATGAGTGCCCACTGCTGGCAAGGGATTAGAAAAAGATTCCTTTCTTGAAACATCAGCAGAATTCTTCTGACTAGGAACATCAGCAGACTTCTTATCAGCAGAATGCTTCCTTCTGACATAATGAGCAACACCAGTAGACTTCTGTTCTATGAATTCCTTGGAAACACTTGCATCAGTAGCATGAACAACATCAGCAGTTCGATCAACATCAGCAGTTGGAGCAACAGATGGTTCAGGTCTGATGTCAGCACTCTTCTGAACACTCTCCAAAGTGGTATCAGCAAGAAGTTCAAGGCCTTCTAAGTCAATGTTGTCAGATGCTTTAGTAGAATCTTCATCTGAGTCATACACCACACCTTGTCTCTTTCTTTGCTTCAGCTTACCCTCCAACTTCTTAACTCTTCCAATTAGAGTCAGAACAGCACTACTAAGATTCTTTTTGGTAAAGTTCAGATCATTCTCCAATTTGTCCACCTTAGATACATACCTGTTCAACAAAGCTGATACAGAAGTGAGAGTAACAGGACCTTCAGCTCCACCAACAGGGATATCTGTGGTATTGGGAGCATCATTGGTCCTGTGAGAAGAATTATCTAAATTTACATCTACATCAACATGTACATGATCCTCAAATTGAGGTCTCAAAGGACTGAGTGAAGAAAGTCTTGTAAATTGTGGTGAGTTTACAGGTTGGTCAAAGCCTAAATTCTCATTGAGCTCATGCTCAGGAGAATTGATATCCATTGGTGAATGTACAGGTGTGGGTAGCCTGGGAGAGAGTGGAGGCTGAACATCAGAAGCAACTGAAGCATTTGCATCAGGAGCATCTTCAGTTCCATCAGGAGAATCCTCTGGTGCTTGAGCATCAGGGGAATCCTGACCACCAGCAGCTACATCAGCTGCATCTCCATCAGGGGGATTGCCCACCGGGGCATCAACAGCTACATTAGCAGCTGCTCCATCAGGAGCATTGCCACCAGGCAACATAGCTGGAAGTAAGGGTCTTTGTTCACCAGTAAATTTAATTTTCATTTGGGAAAACAACTTTTTAGATAAACCCTTAATAGGCAAGTGAGTGGGGTCATTGGTCTCAATGTCTAAAATGATTTGAAGAAACCTAGGATACATTAGATATTTAAGTTTGGTATCCTTAACATTTTCAAGCATAGCATTAAAGATATACCTAGAAAAGTTAAATGTTCTTCCTTGAGAGAGACACACAATAGCAAGAGCAATGTCTGTAGAGAATTGATCCCATCCACCAGACTTAGAACCCATGCACTGAAGCAATGTGTGTGTCAAGAACCTCCATTTTGGACAAAACAGATTCTTGTACCATGTTTTCGCATCACCAGTATAACCAGCAGCCTGAAGCCCTCTAAGGATCTCACTCTTAGGTATATCAATCACTCCTCCTTCATCATCCAACTGTAACTTGGTCCTGACCAAAGACTCAGTAACCATATATTCTTCCTCATCTATGACAGCAACAATCTCTGGTGGTCCAACTTCAACAGTCCTTGTTTGTACCGTTTCCCAAAATTGTACAACAAGAGACTCATGAATAACAGTTGGGTATTGGAGCAGAGCATACCTAATATTGGACCTTTGAAGAAATTCCATCATGCCCAAATAATCTTCATCACCCTTTCCACGACCAAGAAAGGCATGTTTGTTATGATCTGCTTTGAAATATAGTTCAGCCATTGATTTAGAATTAGAAATTAGGGTTAGAAGTTCTGAAAGACGTTGAAATGGTTTTGAAAATTATATAGTGAGGGAATCAGTTAATTTGGGAGTGGGATATGCACGTCTTTGGTAAATATGGAAGTTACCAAACGTGGAATGAAACTGATGTGAATTATTGGAAAGAAATCCTTGACCAATAATCAACTAAGGCAAATCCCAATCAACTGCTTATCCGTAGAAACCAAATCAAACGGCTGAAAACAAATGGCCAATCCACATAAAATAGTCAAACGTTGACTATGGTCAACAGACCCATCCGCAGTATCACTCAGCAGAATCTACCCTTCAGTGGAAACCAAATATCTTTAACAAAGATCTTTTAATTCAAAATTCAAAGAACCCTTAATTATCTCCAAACTGCCTCGCATTAATGGTAATAAAGACACGCGGTTGAAGGATCTTATAAATAAAGACTACTTATCCCCAAATCTCTCAACTCCAAATCAAATCCCTAATTATCATATCTCCAAATAACAATACATCCATGGCGACCAATCAATCCAACATCAACCTTTCTACTGAATCATCAGATACTTCTGATTCACTAAGATCTCCTCCACCACTCCGAATGCCAACACTTCCCCGTGGTCTCACAAAAGAACAAGCCAAGAAGAAGAAACATGATGTGCCTGCACCATGTTCATCATCATCTGAAGATCTTCCACCCTATCCCTCTGAGATTGATGATCCTGAGTATCAGAGAGAGTTGGAGAGAAAGTGGAATGAATTGGAGAGTGCAAACCGAGTTCGCAGTCCTGATGAGTCTCTCATCTTCTTTACATCTTCTGATGAAGAGGATGATGAGAATGATGAACTTTACACTCCTACAACCTCTGATAAGCCTCAGTCATCTCGTCCAAGGAAAAGAAAAGTGAATTCCCCATTACCAAAGACTAGAAAGGTTGTGTTAGGTTTGCCCTGTCCTCAGTGGCAAGGATTCTTCAACATCAACAACAAAGGCAAAAAGAAGACTGTGGAAGGCAAGGGCAAGAGTAAAGTAGAATAGGGACTTTGTTGTTTGTCTTTCACTTTCATTATCTTGTATTGTACCTCTGAAGAATCAATAAAATTTGCTTTGGTTTATGATTACTTGTTTTAATTCTTCTGAGTAGCATTCCCCTGAATAATTTGAACTTGACTAATCCATCAGCAGGAACACACTTAACTACAAGATAACTAGCATCAGCAGCATGTTGGTCAAACCATTGACTTTTATCTGAAGTATCCAATTAAGTGGAAAACTTGCACACTTAGTGATTGCTACTGACTCAACTACCTCCCATTAACTTACATTAACTCGCAGTAAACCCAAATCAGTTCTTTAAAAAGGAGTCTTCAAGTCATAATCAACTCACCATTCCACAAATAACATATCCCAAAGTCTTTCACACATTTACACCATGAATCCATCCCCCAATGTCATTGAAATTTCTTCTGATTCATCAGACTCTACTTTTGACATACCTCAAATACAAAGATCATACTACTATTTGAATGAAGGTCCTTCAGAGTTATGTCCATCTCCTACCTCATCAGAAGAAACCACTGAGGCTAAGGAAACACCAACTCCTCTAGCTATGGTTGTCCCTGATTTCACCCCTGTTGCAGCATTCTTAACAAGTGAGATGGAAAGAGTCTGTGCTGATATGAGAAGAATCTCTGTCCCTGAAGATCCACAGTCCTCAAGTAGAAAGATGGGTCCATTGAAGGTGGTGCTTGGTCTTGCAGCTCCCAAACTCTGGAACAAAGACATGCAATCCAGAGGAATCCACAAGAAGATGCCAGACCCAAATGACTTGGGTAAAGGAAAAAGAAAGATGGATTAGGCTGTTCCTTGGGGGTGTGTTGGTATGTTGGTGGTTGATTGCAATTTAGGGATGTGGTGGTAGGATGGTGGTTGTTTATTTTGTTGATGTTTTATGTATTCTGTGTTTCTTCTGATGACTGATCTTGATGTACCAAGCTTGCCACAAATGAATAAAATTCACTTTTATGTCTTTACATCTTATTCCACTGACTGTAGACCATTGAACATCAGCAGGAACATGACCTGAGACCATACATTTACACAAAACACAAAAAACACAAAAGAACAACCATAATATTGTACAAGATTAGTAAAAACCTGCAAAAGAAAGTTAGTAAACCTAATAATCTATATACATAATAAATACAACATGTATAATCCTCCCCTGAGGCATATGCCTCCCCTGAGGCATATGCCTCCCCTGAGGCTTATGCCTCCCCTCAAACATTGCATTCAAGGGTTAACCATCCCAATATTGACAACCAGGTGATTAAACCTAGGTCCATCAAAAGCTTTTGTTAACAAATCAGCCACATTATCATCAGTGTGAATCTTAAGCACTTGAATTAGATGCTTTTCATTTGCATCTCTTATAAAATGGTGCCTAATTTCTATGTGTTTAGTTCTCTGATGAAAAACAGGATTTTTAACAATGGAAATAGTACTTTGATTGTCAATGTAGATTTTAGTGTTCATAAAGTTAAACCCATAATCCAACATCTGATTTTGAATCCAAAGTACCTGACCACAGCAATTGGCAGCAGCCACATATTCTGCTTCAGTGGTAGAAGTGGCTACAATGGTTTGTTTCTTGCACTGCCAAGAGATGAGTCTTCTTCCCAAAAATTGACAACCTCCTGTTGTGGATTTCCTATCCAAATTAGCTCCAGCATAATCACTGTCACTGTAAGCCTCCAACACAAATGGTGATTCCCTTGGGTACCAAAGGCCTAGTTTGGGTTGGCCCTTTATGTACTTGAAAATTTTCTTTACAGCATTGAGATGGGAAGTCAGTGGAGTGACTTAATGCCTTGAACAAGCACTGACAGCAAAAGTAATGTCAGGCCTAGAAGCTGTGAGATACATGAGTGAGCCAATCATGGACCTATAAAGATGAACATTCACAGCCTCATCTTGCTCATTTGGATTTTTAAGCTTGGGTGGTTCATATGGAGTGGTGGCAGTCCTCAAAAGTTCAAAGTCAAACTTTTTCAAAATATCTTTAACATATTTCTCCTGATGAATAAAGATCCCTTCAGGGTGTTGTTTGACTTGCAACCCTAAGAAAAAGGTTAACTCCCCCATTGCACTCATTTGAAATTCACCTTTCATCAAATCTTCAAATTCCCTGCACCATGCTTCCTTTGTGGATCCAAAGATGATGTCATCCACATAGACCTGTACTAGAATGATGTCCCTGGAGTTTTTCTTGATAAAGAGAGTCTTATCAATAGCACCTCTTCTGTATCCATGCTCCAAAAGAAATGTAGACAATCTAGCATACCATGCTCTTGGTGCTTGGTGAAGTCCATAAAGTGCCTTGACAACTTTATAAACCTTCTTAGGATGATGGGGGTCTACAAAGCCCTGTGGTTGAGTAACATACACCTCCTCTTCTATTTTGCCATAGAGAAAGGCACTCTTGACATCCATCTGATAGACCTTAAACCCCATATATGAGGCAAAGGCTAAAAACAGTCTAATGGCCTCAACCCTAGCCACTGTTGCAAAGACCTCAGTGTAGTCAATACCTTCTTCTTATCTGAAACCTTGAGCCACTAATCTTGCTTTATTTCTGACCACAATACCTCTGGCATCCCTCTTGCATTTTAAGATCCACTTTGTCTCAATTGCAAATTTTCCTGCAGGTAGATCAACTAGTACCCAAACATCTTGATTCTTGAATTGTTGCATCTCTTCCTGCATAGCTTCAACCCAACTAGGCTCACTCAAAGCCTGTTTAATGCTTGTGGGTTCAACTTGAGACAAGAAATAAGCAAATAAACAATGTTTCTGATCTGTGTGGTTGTCTCTCTTCTGAGTGGATACATAGGTCAAAAATGCACATTGCCCAAACTTGGTATTCTTAATAGCACTCCTGGTGAGTACCATAGCATTTGGATCACCAAGTATATTATCTTGTGGATGTATGATGTTGATCCTTTTAGTTGGAACAGGATTCACATCAATGGAGGTATCAAGATTGGTTAAGGTAGGAGCAAAGTCTTCATCATAAGAAGCTGATTGAAAAATACCATCACTTTGCTCAACATTAGCAAGATCTGAGGGAGTAGGAAACCTGCCAAAAGGTTCATCTTAACTTGTGGAAACAGGAAGTGCAGCTGAACTAGGTTCAACAGAATTTCCATCAGCAGAATCTCTAGTTGCATCTGCTGATGTATTAGCAGAACTGTGTTTGCTGCTTTCTTCAACAGCAGCTTGTTTTACGAGAGCTTCAGTGTCTTGAGCAAATTCAAGACCAAGTCTTTTAGCTTCCTCAGCAGCTGCATGTTCTTGCTTTTTGAGTCTAGCAAGATCTTCTGCATATGTTGAATTTTCCACATCATCAGCAGATTTGGCATCAGAGGCTTCTTTGGTAAGAGGATCTGCTATCTTGATTGGTAAAGTTGTTACAACAATAGTGGGTTCATCACTGTCTGAATCACTGTCTGAATCATCCTTTAGTGTACCTGCATTGTTAGAAGATGACACTTGTATACCTGCAGATGGGTTAGCTGTGTGTCTAGTATACCCCAAATAATCAGTAAGATAATCAAGGTCAAAATACCATTCATGACCCTTGCCCTGTACATTAACATTATCCTCTAAAAACTTCAGGTTAAGTGTCTCTTCAATCTTCTTTGTAGCCAAATTATAGACCCTATAAGCCTTGCTATGTGCTGAATAACCAACAATATAACCTTCAGCAGCTTTTGCTTCAAATTTGCCTAGATGATCACTTGTATTAAGAATGGTCACCTGACAACCAAAAGGTTTCAAGTGTTCAATGGTAGGCTTCTTCCCTGTCAATAGTTCATAGGGTGTCTTATTGTGAGGTTTAGTGATCAACACCCTATTCAAAACATAACAAGCAGTACAAACTGCCTCAGTCCAAAACATGGTGGGAAGTTTAGAGTCAGCAAGCATTGATCTTGCAGCCTCTATAAGGGTTCTATTCTTTCTTTCAGCAACTCCATTCTGTTGTGGAGTCCTAGGAGTGCTATAATCTCTTTTAATACCCTTTAAACCACAAAGTTCAATGAGTTTGGCATTTTTGAACTCTGTCCCATTGTCACACCTAATACCTTTAATCTTCTTGTTAAGTTGATTTTCAGCTAAAGCCATAAATTCTTTGAGTGCCTGAAAGGTTTGATCTTTAGTCAGTAAGAAAAATGTCCAACTGAATCTACTGAAAGCATCAGTGATCACCAAACAGAAGTACTTATGATCAATACTTCTGATGGATATAGGACCAAAAAGATCCATGTGAAGCAGCTGCAATGGTTCTGAGAGTATGCTCACAGTGGTAATGGCTTTATAAGAAGCTTTGTGTTGCTTTCCCTTGTTGCAAGCCACACAATTATGCTCATTGGTGAAGATCTTGGAAGGAAGTCCATGAACAAGTCCATCTTTAGCAAGTTTGTTGATGACTTTAAAGTTAACATGTGCCATCCTCCTATGCCATTTTGTAGATTCATCCAAGGATGCTTTAGCCACCAAGCAAGTAAGATCACCTTCTGGCTTGACATCATTCAAGTCAAAGGTATAAAGGTTATGGTTTCTTGGAGCCTTAAGTAACACAAGATTATCATCAGGCATTTGGAATTCGGGTGAAAGAATGAAACAACCATCTTCAGTGAAAAGCACAGGAAGCTTTTTGTCACAAATTTGTGAGACTGAGAACAAATTGAATCCTTGAAGCTCCTTCACATAGTAGACATTCTCAAAATCCACCTTTGGAGTTCTAATGGTTCCTTTGCCAGTAATCCTTCCTACTCCACTTCCAAACCTCACAATGCCTCCATTAATAGGTACAAAGTCATCCAGCTTCTCTTCATTACCAGACATGTTTCTTGAACAGCCACTATCAACAATACCTAAGTCTTTATTAAGAAGAGGATGTTCCTACAACAAAGAAAGTTAATATACAACAACAATAAATAATATGAGACTTAAGTCATGAAAGACTTAAGCCTACCCTGTGAATCATTCTGATGAACCCAAGATGATGGGTTAGATCCACAATTGTTCCTGGATTCCCTGTAGTTATTTGGTCTTTTATATATCCAAGAACAATCTGTTGAGGACTTTTCAGCAGAATCCCAATTATCCCTTCCCATATACATTTGGTCAGTATATTCATACCAATGATTAGCACCAATAAAAGGTTGAAATCCATATCTATTTCTATTGGTATTCATACATCTATTGTTAAAAGCAGACCTATTGGAATAAACAAGCCAATCAGCTGGAGTGGAATACATTCTGCTGACATGATGATTGGCCTATGGAGCTAATGAGGGTTTGGTATTAGTCCACTGATGTCTAGGTCTATTGTTTACAACAGAAACACCCATCCTCTTTTCATGAAAATCACAATCCTTAATTAAATGCAACTTGCTACCACAAACAAAACACTTCTTTTTCTTATAAGATTTATTAAATCCAAAAGATGTCTTATTAAACATAGAATTATTTAAACAAACATCAGAAGCAGAATTGTTTTGTAAACACTGAAAGGAATTGTTTTCATAAGAAGTAAATAACAAGTCTTCAGAAGAGGCTGGTTGATAAGGAACTTCATCAGCAGCAACTTCAGAGTCCACAGACTTGTAGGTTGATTTGTCAGAAATCTTTGTTGAGGACTTGGGTGAGTCTGACTTGGTCTTGGAATCACAGTTGGCATAACTAGAGGTCTCTGAGGTCTTGTCCCTGGAAGAACAAGATACATAAGTGTTAGAATCATTACTAGATATACTTCTAGTGTCAGGGGAGTCATTGATCCTAATGCCAGTGGTTTCCTTTGATTCTGGAGAGTCAGACTTATGGGATGTGGATTTAGGGGTTCCTATGGATGGACAGTCTTCAGACTTATTTGGCAAGTCTTTAGACTTTTTACCAAAGAGATGGTGTGAACCATCAAAGTTAGAATTTTTGGTGGTAGGCATAAATACACCTCTGATAGGTCCTGGTACAGCATTCATTCCCTTTCCTTAACATATTTTACGGGCTTTTGAAATTCTAAGATAGGTTCAGGGTCAAAAACACTGGATATATCAGGGTAAGTTAACTCCTCTGGATCAATATATTTATCATACCCTAAAGCTCTTCTAGACCTAACAGATTGACTACTATCAATCAGTTTTTCTAAATGTGAAGACCCTTCTTGCCACTTCTTATGACCAGCTACTTCTTTATTCAATTTCTCTTGTAAAACATCTCTACTTAAAACTCTAATCTTTTCCTCATAAGCCAATTGATTTTGTTGAAACCACACCTTTTGTTGTTCTAAAGTTTTAAAAGCTTCTTTGTAAGTTGCAGCTTCAATAAAACAAGCATTATATTTTGGTTTCATATCATCATAAGCTTCTTTTAGAGTTGTATATTTAGAATCACAATCACAAGCACAAGTAGATACCTGAGGAGAGATTCCCATGAGACCAAAGCTATCATCACAACTAGCCATGCAGGAGATTTGAGGAGAGTTGCTTGTATCATCATCATGCTCATTCCTGTCCACACTAGTATCAATAGCAGTGATCAAGGCCTTTGATTCTCCAGCTTCCAATTCTTTCTTCTTGTATGCTGAATACCTGGTACTGGCTTCACCTTTCTTGGCTGTGCATTCTCTTGCAAAGTGACCAATTTCTCCACAAGCATAACACTTCACCTTCCTTCTATCAAACCTAGCTGCATCTTTTCCTTCAACATTAAGCTTTTTACCGACCTTTTGCTCAAATCGCCTCACCTTGAGAGATAGCATAGCCATTTGCCACTTTAATTCCAATTCTTCTAAAGCAAGTTCATCAATTTGCTCAAAGTCTTCATAAGCAATTTGTTGCTGTTTATCAACTTCAGCAACAAATGAATGAAGTACATCTTCCATTACATTGCTAATCTTTGGATGAGTTATTGGATTAGCACTTGAAAAAGACAATGTGGTCATTGGAAGACTTTGGCTTGGAGTGGATGGACTTGAGTAAACCTGTGGTGTTGGGGATGGGCTTGCATAGGTATGTGGCATGTAGTTTGAGTTAGAACTGACAAATGCAGATTGTGAAGGAGTAGCTGCATATGGAGAGAATCCCTTTATGTCACCTTCCAAAGCTCTGAGTTTGTTGTACAAGTCATCAAAGCTGAGGTAGTCCAAGCCACCTTTGGTTTTTAGTGATATACTCACTTGAGACCATGAGGGAGGTAAGGCTCTTAAAAACCTAGAATTCACTTCTTCATTGTCAGGTCTGGCAAGAAGTTGGTTTAGTTGACTCAGAATCTTCAGAAACCTGTCATAACCTTTGTGTAGACCTTCTTCTTCAGTAATCTTGAATTCTTGGAATTCTAGCTTCAACATACTCTTTCTCATCCTTTTTGATTCTTCATTCCCACCAAATCTAGTTTTTATGGCCCACCAGATTTCTCTTGGATCAGTCATGGAATGAAAATCTCCCATGTGGTCATCAGGGATTGCCTGCAGCAATATGGTTCTTGCTTTGTTCTCCCTTTGAACGGTAAGAATTTCTTCAGCAGAAACAGGTTCCAAAATAGTGACTTTACCAGCAGCATCAACACTTTATTTTTTAGGACGACAACCATTGAGTATAACATTCCAGAGGTTATAGTCAACACTTGCAATCCAGTTCTGCATCTTCATGGCCCAGATCTCATACTCATCCTTCCTAAGAAAAGGAAGTTTTGCATTGCTGTTGGAGAAGGCCACTTGTTGTAGTTGTTGAGTAAGAGAGCCTGCTTCTGAGAGAACAACATCACCTCCTGGTTTGTCTCCCATTGGTACTGAATGAATAGTTATGTGATTGTGTTGTGTTTACAGAGAGTATCTAGTGGCTCTGATACCACTTGTAGGGATCTATACCTTGATAGATCACGAGCCAATAGATCGTTAGCCAACTAATGTAATCACTAGCTAGACTAAATTAGATAATCTCTGTGAATTTGTAATTATGCGGAATATAAAAACAAACGTATACTCAACTTGATCCTCTATGGATCAATAATATTAAATAAATCTTCGTACTAGAAACTTGTGTCTATTACAATGACCTAGGGTTCCTTATATACTAGTGGAAACCCTAACCTTTCTTACAAGAAACAAATAATACTAAATCAATAAAAGATATTCTACATATCTTGTCCTAAAATACATAAGTTATATCCACGGTTAAACTCTATCCGTAGAATCTATGTTCATCCGCAGGAACCAATCATCAGCAGAAAGTCACTAAGCCTTCCGCAGGAACCTGTCAGTAGTATCTTCAATAATTCCTTACAATAGCCAATCCATACCAATGATGACATCAAAACTTCCTAACATGACGGGTAGAAGATCTATGTTGAAAGGGTGATTCAAGAAATTTAACGTGCAACCGCGAATGATGGTATTAATCCTTTCTATATTCCCATTTGCTAACTCTATATCATATCCAATTCCTAAGGCCATCGGGGGTTTCTCTAGTAAGGGTGCAAACGTAGTGGACACAAAACTTCTATCGGCACCAGTATCAAATAGTATGGAAGCATAACGATTATTGAGAAGGAACGTACCAGTAACGACGTTCGGATCTTCTCCTCTCTCGTTCCCGAGTGCATACACTCTTCCCTGAGCAGCTCCAGCTTCCACATGTTGGTCCCCATTATCTTGTCGTCCACGATTTCCTCCAGCTCCACAGTTTCCATGATTGTACCCATTACCACCCGAGCCTTGATTTCCTCGGTTCCACGATTCTCTACACTCATTCCTATAGTGTCCCTTCTTTCCACACCCATAACAAGTAACGTCTGCCTTATTTCTCATCTTAGGAGCAACTTGAACCATAGCAAGAGGTCGAGCTCTACAATCCTTAGCAGTGTGTCCTTTCCTTGAGCAGTTCTGGCATTTCACACTACACCATCCAGTATGATGCTGGTGGCAACGACCACACTTGGGTGCATCACCGTTTTGATTCTTCTTATCTCCATTCCCAATAGCGTAAGCCTTAGCTTGTCTCTTGCTTCGGTGATCATTACCCTTAGAGTGCTGGTCTCTCTTTCTCTTTCCATTCTTCTCCTTATCAGCTCTTTCCAACTCCAACGAATCCATAAGTTGTTGAGCAATTGTGATTGCCTCATGGATGTTTGCAGGCCTAGCAGAAATCACATCATTCCTTGTAGCTACAGGCAACCCATCAGTATACCTCTCGATCTTTTGAGTCTCGGTTTTTACCATATCTGGGCAAAGCAAGGCCAACTCCTGGTAACAACGATTGTAAGTCGTCATATCATTACCTTTCACCTTGTGGTTCCAAAACTCAATCTCTAGCTTCTTAACCTCATTCCTTGGGCAATAAGTCTGAATCAGCAGGGACTTAAATTGCTCCCAAGTCATGGCATAAGCTACATCACTCCCAACGGAATTTCGGTAATTGTTCCACCAAGTTAAAGCCTCATCCTTGAAAGTAAAAGAAGCAAACTTTACCTTCGCATTCTCTACACAACCACTGACATTGAACACTGACTCAGTCTTCTCAATCCATCTGACCAAGTAAACCACTCCTTCAGTTCCACCAAACTCAATGGGTCCACAAATCTTGAACTCCTTGTATTGAAATCCATTAGCACGAACAGGTGGAAAAGTTCCAGCCGAATTGTTGGAATGATTCGACTCAGCTAGTAGTTCAGCAACTCTTTGCTCCACAAGTTGATTGATCATTGCTTGATCCACAGTAGGTGCATTAAGTGGAACATGATCATTGTCTCCCTGAACATCAACATTTTGATTCCTGTTGTTGCGGTTAGTAGTGTCCAGGTTTTCAGGAGTAGGGGTTTCAACATTTCGAGTAGGTCGGCGTCCTCGACGACCAGGGGTAGTCACTGCAGGACCAGTTCTGGTAGCTCTAACAGGGTTTCGTCATGTGGCCATTGATCTGAAACATCATACAAGTTCATGAGTCTCCAATAGAACTTATCAATATGCTCAACAAAAGAAATTCAACGAAGCCAAGTCATGGAAAGAATAGCAACAATACACCACGTAACATCACTAAAGCGAATAGGGACTCAATTTCCATAATACCCAAAATCACATAATACCATATATTAATAACCATCAACCATACAATAGAGATCTAACATCGTTCCAACTACTGGAAACACAAAACAAACTAATCGTTCCAAACGAGACGAATACTGAACAAATACATCAAAATATGATAACTAGCTTTTCTAGCCGAACACTCCTCGGGTAGAAAGCAACAAGACAACATAACCCAAGCAACTAGCCACGCTGCTGGCGGAGGCTCCTCAACTCCTGCCTCAAGCCATCAAGATCTCTCCATAATGATCCTAGCTCCACGCTATGGGTGTCTCGGTCTCTCTTGAGGTCAGCCACCTCCTTCTCTACCTCGGCATTCCTTTGCCAAAGCTTGCGGTCGGCCTCTCGAGTAGTAACAAAACCTCGCTGCAAACTATCGATATGCTCGTGAACCTCCATCAAAACTCTCATCATCTCAGTAGTCCTGCCCACAACCACAGTCATATTAATTCTCAGATCCGCTATGAACTCTCCAATAACCCTCTCAAGTCGATCAGATACACGTGCAACTCTCTCACCAAGCTCAGTAATCTGAGCCCATAACCTGCCAATCTCACCTAACTCTGCATGCTCAGCAGAAACCTCGGAAGATGCATCCGACCCATCGGGACTACCGGGTGGAAACTCAACCAAAAATGGATGATCAGGTGAATCAGGCTCAATCGGATGTACAGGTGAATCAGGCTCCTCAGCCTGAGCTGGTGGTACTAACACATCATCATCATCAGGCATCTCATACTCCTAAGGGTCATCCTCCTCCTCAGGGTCATCATCATCACCCTGCTCAGCCTCCTGAGGGTCATCCTCCTCCTCAGGGTCATCAGCCTCATCCTCACCCTCGTACTCCTCCTCATCCTCATCGGAAGAGTACCTCATCAATCGTCGTCTCCTAATAGGTGAACCATGTGGAGATATGGTAGGTGATCTAGGACGACGACGAAATGATGTGGGTGGCGCCTCAGACAGAAGAGAGTGAGCATCAATCTGTAAAGGTGATGGAGTAGGGCGTACCGACATGCGTGCCGTAGCTCGGTGGGCAAAGCGTGGGGCCACACGAGCCAAAGCACGATGAAGAGTAAGCTGCCTCGATGTACCAGGGAGCCCTAGAGAAGATGAGGGTCCCTGTGTAGATGCAGCAGGTGGTGCTGAAGTAGAAGCTGCCTGCGGCACAGTAGCTGAAAGCATGGCCATCTGGTAAGGATCATCAGATGCCATAGTGAACTGTGTAGGTAAAACCGGTGCAGTAAGAATATCCTCGACAACATCGGGCATATGGGAGGCCATGGTCTGTGACAACGGCGTAGGGTAGGTATAAGTGTTTCAAAACAACTAAATCACAACTCAAAATACCATACCAAAAATCCTCATCATATAATTCAATCATATAATCTCAATAAAAAGAGTTTCAAATACCGCATTACTAAAATATTTATAAAACATCTAGACTATATAATTCCTCGAAACGCCATCTTATTACTAAATCCATAAACCTCAAATCATCTCAAGAAATCCCAAATCTAACAATCATCTCAAATATCTCATAATACCTCAAATAATAGAAGATGCTTCGGCTTGGCGGGCTGGCGGGCAGTGATCAAGGATCATTTTCTATAAAAATACGGTTATAGTTTAGGTGTTTATTTACCTAGTTCTCTATAACCTTGGCTCTGATACCAATCTGTAACACCCCCAAAATTTGATACAGCGGAAGACTCAGCAAGCTTTTGGGGTGCTACGGGGATTGGTATCCAACACAAGACATAATTGAACGAGATAAAGTAAACATAATAAAAACGCAACCAAAACGGGGTTTTAAAGTTTACATTTATCCCAACATCATTCAGAGTCAGGCCCAAAATAACATAACAGTAGGTCCATAATTAATTATCAGAGTTTAGAAAAATAGATCCATAAACCAAGAGCCTTAGCCGAGCCTTCCATTCCAAGCATCCATATCATCACTTAATTTCCTGAGAAAACGTGCTAAAAGTCAGCTTTCGCTGGTGAGATCATAGGTTAAATTCATCTAACAATATAGTGGACAAATACGCAAAACGCTTGCTAGCTAGACTAAGGATTCGCTAAAAGCCTGCGGATACCCTCCGCTCCAACATAGATATTCGGGTAACCCCCGCAATATCATAAATGCTCGGATAACCTCAGAAGTATTAATAACCTATAGGTGCACACTATAGTATCTAAATAAGCCAACCTTGAATAGAACACACGAAACCGTGTGACTAAAGCTGACAATTCCAAATAACCAAATAAGCCAACCTTGAATAGTACACACAACATATATGTGACTAAAGCTGACAATCCACCAATAACCAAATAAGCCAACCTTGAATAGTACACACAACATATATGTGACTAAAGCTGACAATCCACCAATAACCAAATAAGTCAACCTTGAATAGTACATACAACATATATGTGACTAAAGCTGACAATCCACCAATAACCAAATAAGCCAACCTTGAATAGTACACACAAAAATGTGTGACTAAAGCTGACAATACATCCTAGTCCATACGCATAGCAAGTTTAAGAGAAAATATAAAAGCGATAATAGTCCACATAAAATAATTTGCACGTTTCTCACCCCATGTATTGAAAACATAGTTCAAGAGTAAAAAGTGAGGCTATGACTCACCTCAAGTCCAGAAAACAGCAAGAAGAAGTCGGTAGAAAATAAGATGTATAGTAACTCACAAAACAGCAACTACGGACTCGGCACGACCTAACAATATCAACTCGTTCAGAAATCATTTCCTCAAATTCAAAATATTCCCAAACCCGGACGTATTCCGTTTTATTTTCCGAAAATCCATTTCGTAAGAGTTTGGTGTATTTACGTTTGGTATCCATACGGGTGGTGGGTCGACACAAAACAAACAAAAAGGTCACACAAATAATAATAAAATAAACTATAGATCTAATATTAACCCAATATATTATTTAAATAAATCGCCGAAATTTATCAAATCCGTCGATTTGATAATCCTCATATTTATTTACGTAACATACCGTTCCAAGATTACACCCAATCCTAAAGCACATAGCACATAAATACTATATGGTATATATCGTAGTTTAATAAATTCCTTATATACATCGTCAAATTGGCCAGATTTCCCGATATATATACACGCAATTTATTACCCTTTACATATACCACAACCTATGGGTATCGTAGGATACGATGCCCATTAATATATTCATTTCACATAGCCAAATAACCCGGTTCAACCCTGCGGTTAAGTGGTTATTTAGTTATAGAAAACGTTTATATTAATCGTCATATATCCGTGACAACACGATAGTCACAAATAAAACTTACCTGAACTCGAGTGACTACGACTCCGCATAACTCGATAAGTTTACTCGTTATATATATAAAATGACATTTTATTTAATGTTTAATAATTGTCTAGAGTTTCTCATTTTATAACACATTTTTATAATAATACTTCCCATAATATTACGCTACTCTCGTAGCCTAATATATATTTAGTCGTATTATTTATAATATGACTCGCGATTATTATTATTATTATTATACGTGCTTATAAAATTATATATCCGTTATTCACGTCTATATATTCATATAAATGTTTATATTACAAATAATTATTATTACGAGTTTTATTATTTATGTTTTAATTGTAAATAGTTATCAAGTTACACAAAATGGTCACATGTCCGAGTCATGACTCTCGGCTCATTGTCCAAGTCCAAAGTAATAAGCAAATGTCATAAATATCAATACATCTCCGTCCAACACAATCCCAATCCACGTGCTACAACAATAGGGTCCGACTACGGCACCCGACTAACCTATCTCCGTCAAACTAAGTGACCGTCTCACAATCGGTCCCCAAAAACCACAATTCGTCAACACTTCTCAATACCAAAATTCAATATCCAATGTCGAGACCAAACACGGTCTCGACCCACATGTATTCGGCCAAGGAACAAAGTAAACAACCAACTAAATAACAAAACCAAGTAAGCTACGGGTTGAGTTACCAAGTCAACTCGGGTCAACATATGCTCATAACATGAAACGGAAGCCACACCCGAGACCCATAGGTCTCGGCTAGCTCCTTGAGCTCAAACCGAACCAAAACAGCCCCTTGGGGGTGTCGGCTAGAAATCCATACGACCACAAGGTCGACCAACATCACGATACGCAACAAGAGTCCGAATAAACAACAAATGGTCAAGAGTAACATCACCCAAGACCCAAGCCGAGAGCCAAAAGCTCTCGGTTAGCCTCGACCCAACGAGCTTACACAAACCCGGATACCAAACCTTCTTTTAAACCATTTTTATTAAAAACCCACTTGATTCTTGTAACAAGAATCATAAAATCCGAAAAGATAATGAAATCCGTGACCCTAGGTCACGATTCGAACCCACAACTCGAGTCAAAAACTCGACCTACCTTCAAAACCAAAGCCGAATCGAATAGATCTTCAAGAAATAATAAAAAGTGGTGATGAACTCGTGGTGATATTAATTCGAAATAGGTGTTAACGTGGGAGTTAGAGCGCGTGATTGGTACCAAAAGATAGATCGCGAAAAGATGGTGAAGATGGTAGTGTTGTTTTTAGTGTGAGGGTGGCGGTGACGGCGCTACGGTGGTGATAAGGGTGCGGTGGTGGTTGTGTTAAAATGAAGAGAGAGACAGAGTTGGTGAGATGTTGGTGATGGTTGTGTGTTGCTTATGAAAAACGCAGGCACAAGGACGATTTTTGTGTAGTTCACTCTTTTTAAAAAAAAAAAAAAAAAAACTTTTTAATATTAATAATAATAATAATAATAATAATAATAATAATAATAATAATAATAATAATAATAATAATAATAATAATAGTGGGTGTAGGGGATTTAGTAGCCCGATGCCAATACACGGACCAAACCCGAAACTTCAATAACCAATTGTCTTTCAAACCGAACCCGTTCCAAAAATAATAATATCCGATCCAATAATAAAATATAATTAAATATAGACGGACTCGTAGAACGAATCATAAAATTTCCTGTTAGGTAAACCTAGTGCCGGAGTCAACGTAGTACCAGTGAGAATTTTAAAAAACATACATCATCACATAATTTCCATAATGAATTATTAAAATAATTCACGAATTTCATAACATCATCAAATATAATTATCTATAAAATAGGTCTTACAAGTTCGTTGTGAATAAAAATTCCAAATAAAAATTATAAACGAACTTTAACGTAATGCGGGTTTTCAAAATAACTCCCTAAATTGCCGGTTGTCACACGTATAATCGACACCAAGCAGCAAATAACCAACTTCCACAATGATTTAACAAGAAAAGAACCAAATTCAAGAAGTTGAATCATAAAAACCCTAAAAATTTGAAACTTTCACCTGTTGCAGCAGCAAACTTCGACAATTTATATCTTTTTACTTAGAGCTCAGATCAAAGATCCCTCCAGTGTAACTCTTCCTTGATTTGTTGAGAACCTCCAGTAAAAATTTCAGCCCGATCCAACAGTTAACGAAGGAGATATCGTTGTTTGAAAATAGCCCTGCAGAAAAATACGAACATATGCACCAGACTCGAATTTTCTTCTTTTTCTTCGAAAAACCTTGTAGATCCCTAGATCGAGAGCCCCCTTGCTCTGATACCACTTGATAGAACTCATGCACACGCCATCTTCTAAGAGTTCTTAGACCGTTTTGGACTCCATGTTGTTTAGACATTGATCTAGGATAAACTATAAGCACAATGATAATAATAAGCACATCGGAATAACATAAAGATTATTATTATTATCAACAAGGTTCTTCGTCATCATCTCTAACATATATTAATAATTTACAGCCCCAATCCTACTTGATCAAGGTAGAACGACCTTGAGGCTATACTAAACTAATCAATTAAACCCTAGACGTTTATAACTTACGTCTAGGTTACACACACACACACACACACACACCTTTTAGTGTTTACATCTTGTACGTACTATGAAACTAATGACCCTATGTCTCTTTATATACTAGAGACATCTAGGGTTTACAAGAGGAATCATAATACAATTAGGAAACTAAATATTCTTCTACAATCTTCCAAATCCTCCATCTTTTTGTAGTTTCCCTTCTTGTCACTTCAAGCCCTTCATGTTTCATTCTTCTTGTTTTGTATCATCAAATCAATAAAACCCAACAAAGTTTTTGCCTCCTTTACGTCTGTTTATGTTCCTTTTGTAAAGTTGTTAGATTTACTAGTTATGTGATATCTAATTGACTAGATGTGAATGTTTAAAGTAAGTAAAGTAAAGAGTAAAGGAAAGAACACAATCTAGGAGACGCTGAGATTTATAATGGTTTGGCACAAAGCTCACTCTTCGTCCTACTCCACTCCCCGAGTACCACACTCGAGAGTTTTCAATCACTATGTCAACACACTCCTTCTGGCGGAGTAAACCGTACATGATCTTACACCAAGTTTAACGACACTATGCGGAATGTCGAGTCCTAATCCTAGCTAGAACCAATCTACACCAAAGCTTATGTGGCCACATGAAAAAGCACTCTTTTCCTACTTAGATCGACACACGATCCAAGTCTTCACACGAACGAGCACTCCCTTTCACTTGAATCTATGCACGATTCAAGCCTTCACACATGGACTTCACTAAGTCCAAATCTTCACACTAGAACTCCACTAAGTCCTAGCCTTCACACAACACCCGAACTATTACAAGTCCTAATTTAGATACAACACTTCTTGGACTTATACCGTTGTACAAGTTTACCCTAACATAACTAGTCACGACTCACACAAAAGTCGGATCTACAATATTACAACATATACAAATGAGCGAGTTGGAGGAAGAATAAAATTGTAAGACTAGTTACGTTTGTGTGTGGACTCAAATAACACTTCGATTCTTGACGACTTCGAGTGTTCTTCTCTTGCACTTTGATGTATAGGATTAGACAATCACTTATAAACACATACCGACATGTTATAATGATCAAAGAAAAAAGAAAGAAAGAACAGAAAGGTTTTGTGCAAAGAGGGTTGTTTCTCTGAGTGGAACAGTGAAGTATTTATAACCACCAGGAGGAGCGGGGGATGGTCCCTTAAAGATGGAAGGTCCTTTATCACTAAGGGATCGTCCTGTTAGACGCTCCCATTTTTGTCCTGCCGTGGTGTATCTGGTGAAAAACTTAACTGGTTTAGGTGAGAAATATGGTTGTTGGAATATTTGAAATTCAAATTTATTTTCTTTAATAAAACATTTCTTTCTAATTACAAAAATACTTTTTAAAAAATGTTTTGTCATATAAAAATGTGAAGTTTTGAGAAAATAAAAACTTTGATCACTTTACTCAAGTCGGTATTGTGTTTGTTCATACCTGAAATGAAGTTGTAGAAGATACATTGACTAAACGAGTTTTCTCAATTAAAAATTATTAATCGTAACTTTACGTATCGTGTTTTTATATTTTGTGATTATCAAAACACGTAGAGACCGAATAATGCAAATAACATTTTTGACATTATTTGTATTTACAATCTCCCCCTTTTTGATGATTACAAAATATAAACTCATGTTAGGTAAATTTGCGTGTTCATAACTTTTTAATGAGTTTTCGTTTACTTGAGTTTTCGTTTACATCTCCCCCTTTTTGTAAAATCAAAATCACTTTGTCGATATGTAGGGACGAAAGAGATCGACGGTATTAAAACTCCCCCTTGCTTAGTGCTCCCCCTAGATGAGGGCACCAGGGAATCGAGTTATGGTGTTGTGCTACAAAAACAAGTTAGAATACAAAGCACATACACACATATATAGAAGAATTTAGAGGGTTGAGAAGAGAAACAAGATAGATAAAAGGATATGATAGATTAGAAAGAAAGCATATGGAATCAGAAGATACATAACTTGCAGAAATTCAGTTTTAGGCAATATAGAGGACGGTCCCGTAAATATGTGGACGGTTCTTTAAAGATAAGGGACCGCCACTTTGATAAGGGACTGCCACCAGTAGGTTGATTAATATGACATTTTAAAGACAACCATTATAAATATCACAACATAATTTCACCATAATACATTCATTCATAAGAAAACATACATGATTAAGACATACATCTCCTAACAACAAAGATTCATACAAGTAGTACTACAAGCTATTTCTAGAGAATCCTAACTTCCTAGAACATGCTTGGCTCAAAAGATAGTCCTCTTGACTATTTAACTAAACATGTAGAGATGTTTAGTTTGAAGGTGGAGAGGATGGTGGAGCCGAAGGTGGCATGGAAGCAAGAAGAGTTGGTTGTATGATAGGTTGAGAAAGGAGATACTCAAGGTGGCCAAACATAAGGTGGAGTTCATCTCTTAAAGATGAGATGAGATGAAATTTGTGAAGGTAACAAGCACAACTGATGGGATGGTTGGTCACAAGGTTGTGGGGAATGGGAAACCCCATGATAGGAAAAAGTGGTGGAGTAAGAGGAGCATATTCCAATGGCCCATTTGGTGAGGTATTGGCTTGATTTGGAGAGGATGGAGGTGTAAAAGAAGTAGATAAGTTACTCACAAACGGAGTGTATGCACCCTAGCTAGTTTGGGTGAGCAAGGGTGATAGGTTTTTGATGATTGATGAGAAAGGTGATGAGGTTGGCCTTGAGGAAGATAATGGCTTAGAAGAAGAGAAGGATGCCCCATTTGTGGATGGAGGATAAGATAGTGGAGACTTTGGAAAAGGGGTAGAGTCTTCTTGAGTGAGATCAATGAAGTTTATTTGTGGTGGAGTGATAGTTATCTTAGGCCTTTTGTTTGAGCCTGATTGTGGTAGTATGAGAGTGATATTAGGTCTTTTGTTTGAGATAGACAATGAGGTTGAGGGAGAACCCATTTTAGAAGATGAGAAGGAAGTGAGAGGTGATGAAGATGAAGAAGAGGTGTTTAAATAATCAAAGTTGATTATGGTTTGGGTAAAGCATGCATTAGGAAGATTTTAGCACATAAATTTGTTTAACTAAGCATGGCAATGGTGTTGATAAACGTGCAATAGGTTCAGGTTTGCAGAAAATGAGAAACAGCTCAAAAATGCATGACCTAAGGTAGACGGTCCTTTAAATGTTGGACAGTTCTTTATTGACAAGGGACCGATGGCAGTGGGTTCACAGATTTTTACCCAGTTTTTCATTTCTCCAACCTACAAGTATCTAAATATCTGCAGAATTGATACGTGGGAATTGCTCCCTCGCAATAGGTTTTACCTCTCAAGGGATCTTGAAAAGCTTACAACCCCCACCAGGCAGTGTACCTGATCGTTGTAGTATAATATAGTGACAAGTACCGGGGGATTGATCGTTCAACTCAGGAATAGTGTCGCTAGGATTAGAAAGCCTACTAAACTAGGTCTAGAGGTGAGGGATGATTCTTTTTGTATTTTTATATTTTATGGAAAGCAAGTAAAATCTCGGGTTTTGAAGGAGTGGGCGGAATTAGTTGCTAGCCAACTAACCCAATTAACTACAGATGCAATCAAAATAAAATAAAAGAAATGAAAATTAAACTATTATACTAATGTGGTGGAAATAATAATGAGAAAAGTTGTGTTTACTTAGATTTCATTACTCCCTAGATATCTTTTACAGGTTGATTAGCTTGTTACAATTGCATGGATGATGGGTTATATTCCTTAATACCAGTCGTAGGACTGTGTACAATATTCCCTAACTCTATAAGATCCTACTTCACTCCTATGTCGAGCCGTTAGAAGCTCCTAACATGGGATCATTAGAATTCTCTTACGCATTAAATACAACCAAAAATCGTAGTACACCTCCGATCATATTTCTTAAGACGTTTTCTTAAGCCTAACATCGAATACAATCATCCATAACAATTATAAACAAACAATCAACCCATAATCAACATCTAGGTTTCACTACATCTAAGCAAACACAATAAAAACCTAGCCTAATATGTTAAAGAGAAGACACGCGTAAGATATAATCACACAACACATAGACATATTGAATGATTTGAATAAGTACTTATCTTCAATTGAACATAGAAGATTCAAGGGGTTGAAACCCTTAAAAAAGCTGTAAAATTCGTCTAGGGTTTATGCCCTAATATCCCACAAAAAGTTCCACACTTCATGAATGAAAATTAGAAAACTATATATAGATTTTACACCTTGACGGCGTCATATATTAGCTTGTGATGCCGTCAACTCGCCGCCATGATGAAATTCGTATTGCCTAGATCCACTTCTGACTCCATCATGTAGGAATGAGCTCTGGGCCGTCACATGTATTTGGACCCTGACGGCCTAGGTGACGCCGTCAAGCCAATATCAAAGAAAACACTCTGGGCCGTCACGTTATAATTTCCACATCCACCTCTTTTGTCACTCTTGACGCCGTCACTAGTAAACCCTTGACGCCGTCATGTACTGTTTCAGCAAAGAATTTTGAGACTTTGCCGTTTTCTTCACTTTTTTGCTCCAAAAACGTCCAAAATGCTTCCTTTTCCAGATTTCTCTCCAAAAGTACCTAAAATGACAAAAGGAACGATTTTGGGGAATAATTGATCAAATAATTTCGAAATCGGGCTTAAATGACCCCTTAAAAGCGGTACACTTTTTGCCTCATCAAATACCCTTACACTTGAGATTTGCTTGTCCTTAAGCAAATGCGATTTTATTCTAGTCAAAATACAAGTTATGGGTCATCTAACACTAATATAAAAGTAATTACAACAAATAATCGTTCCACTAAAAACCAAAAACAAGCACGGAGGTCATACACTAGCACCTCACAAATAGTATTTAGATACTCGCATCTCTCGGGTGTAATAAAGTATATATCACAATATGGAAATGGAAAACATCTCTCACTACCTGTCATAGTAAATAGATTACCATAGGCTTAGGAAAGGATCAAACCTCCACCACTTGGCATAAACACCTAGGATAAACTATCAAAGAGGTCTTTAAAAGGGTTATAACGTTAGGTGTAGGGATATGGAAAACACAGTTTTGTTGGATAAAGGCAATATTTACTGGTGGCGAGTTAATCATCTTGGTTAATTACATGTACAATATGGCGTTTCTAAGCCAAGACTCGACTCGACTTAAGCTAATAAATCAAAAATAACAAAAACATAAAACAAACATAGAATGAAACGGGGTGGTAGTCCGCATGTTTTTCTCTTTTTCTTTTTCTATTTTTTTTCTTTTTTCTTGATTTTTCGATTTTTTTTTTTTTTGCATACACTTTTACCCTGCCATCCAAAATAATACATCATAGGGAATGTACATTCCTCTTACACTTGAATTTTTACATACTTTACAATAAACTATTCTAATGACTCGAATCAAGATAATCAAAACACTTGGAGTACTTTTTAAGATAACGCACATATGAGGGTAATAATTTGATGTTCTTCCCCATTACTCCAAAATACTAGTACTTTACCCATGAGTCCCAAAACAATATGTACAAGATATGACTCGACTTAGCAACCATGTAATCAATTAGATAATTAACTAAGGGTTTAAACAAATAACAATAATGCACTAAAGATGAGCGCATACACGGAATGCTAAGGCGATTTGGTTGCACATTTGGGTGGGTTGTAACAAATTCTTCCTTTAAGTTAAATGCTTAAAGTTAGAAACGAAAAGGTAAGCTTGGAGGGGTGTACTAGGGGTATCGTGTACTAAATATGAGTACAACGCTAAGGTGTGGGAAAAATTAATGACTTTACTAGTCAAGTAATATGACTGAAATGGTCAAGTAATAATGATACGGGTTTAACACAAGGGTGATCCTAATGCCTCTTATCATGTAGTAAATCCTACTACACGAATGTAGTCTCACTAGCGGTCTCAGGATGCATCACTAATGCAAGTTCTAGAATCTAAATGCTACCGAAACACTCATAAGCACTAATAATGAATGCTTTTCCTATCAAATCTAAAGGCGAACCTCGCATATTTGGGTGAAAATTTTTTCTGAATGGTACGGTTTTGTGCTAGTCATACAACTCCTATCCATGAGACGCTTGTTAAGGCTAAAGTTTCACTCCTAAATGTTGTAAAAAATTTTAAATTTGGCACTAAAATTACACTAACAAGTATTTCTCTTAGTTTTATTACACACCTACTATCAAACAAACAAACTCAAGTGCAATTGTATCCTATAATGTATCATCATTTACCCTCCCCTTACAATTAGGATGAACATTGTCCCCAATGTTCAATTAAAGGATGTAAAAGTAAAATAGGTAAAAGAATGAAAACAAATACTCCCCTGATTCGTTCGATGTGGATAGTGTGTTAACAAGGTTAGATCTTCCTCCAAGAAAATGAACGTTCAAAGCTTCCCTTCCAGAAATATAAATCATCTTCTTGTCATATAACCCGTTAAACCTGAGAAAACAATCTAGGCAACCTCGCGTAAAATCGGCAGCAATCTATATATATTAACAAATCCTAGAAAAAAATTTAAGATATAATGCTTGTGGAATGAATGTTTGCAGATTTCCTGGAGTTTATAAAACTAAAGAATCAACAAAAACTTTTAAGACTCCCTTAGAAAAACAAAACTCGCAAAATTTACAGATTTTTACACATGACGCCGTCAGGTGTTAAACCCTGATGCCGTCAGAAGTGACCTGCAAAAATCTTTATGTTAAGTTTTCGGAAAATTTCTGGAAAAACTTATGTCCTATTTCCTGGAAAATCTTGCAAAACATCATTATTACTCGATACAAGCATTTGACTCTAACAATTACTAATACACATGTTCATTAATATTGTGGCGAATCATGATCATTTTCGTTCTTATAAACAAATTTGGGGTTTCCCCTTACACTTAGCTTTTGCAAAATACCTTTATATGAAGTTAAGACGAAGTTAAACAACAAAATAAAGCATTTTCACAATTTAATTTGAAACATGATCTACCAACAATAAAAATAAGACATGCATACGGAAACAAATAAAATCAAACAAATCAAACAAATGAAAACACACAAAACATGGGTTGCCTCCCAAGAAGCGCTTTTCTTTATTTACGAGTCTTGTAGCTAGACTCAAGGTCATGGGCTGTTACGTGACCTCGGCATTGGTTTCATTCCCTAGGTCAACTCCAGTATTGGGATCGCTTTCATAGTGCAGGTATTTTGGGTCTTCAAACTCAAAGACATCTTCCCGATACTTGGATCCAAGGTTACTAACATCCTTAAAGAATCCACATGATAAATCAAAGGTGTTTTTACATCCTCTCCGAACATCTTCATCACATAAAACAAGTTGAGAACCTAGCTTATCAAGTTCGTCGCAATCAATTCCATCTAAATCTTTCATCTTATATGGCATTTGGTATGACACCCTCCTAATTCCATCTGTGAAAGTCATGATTCCGTTCCGGTCGTCAACCATTAAGTTAGTGATTTCACAAAAGGGTGCTCCAAAAACAATTTGCGATAACCTTGAGTCGATATAGTCCTCAATTTTGTCTACGATCGTAAAGTCCATTGTGAATGCCATATTTCCAATGAATACCTGGACTTCATGATCTCTACCAACAACATTTTCTCCTTTATAAATCATCCCCCATCTACAAATATTGTTATAATGGAACAAGGACATAAAATTCTTAGGTAGGAGCACGTCAATGTAGACATTATCGAAATACTTGTGACCGATCATACAAGGGATTTTGAAGTTATTCGGATTACGCCGCTTTTTCCTTTCCAATCTTCCATCTTGTGATCCATATGCATTACAATTTAGTGACGAACGGTACTCATATACTTCCTCATTACCCTTTTGAAAAATCACTTTCCTGACGCCATTGGTGAATAATGCACTACCATCTTTCTCATCTAGGATCACTCCCATTTCATTAACAAATGGTTTCCCGAGGACGAGGTTGATTAATGTTGGATCTGTGACAGAGTCTATGTCATCGATGATGGTGAGATCAATGTTATAGATGAATCCTCCAATCATAACTGATAACATTTTCATTATCCTGGTGTTATCGAGTCCTTCACACGAGATATGTTCAGGGAAGGCTTCGTTGTAAAGGGAGAGGGGGATTACGTTTATAGGGAGGTTAGGATCTATGTAAGTATCGGTTATGAGCTTCTTCTTAGTGGTGCACGAAATCTTAGAAACTTCAGAGTCGCTTTCCTTAATCCTATTACTACACCCTATAGTAACATCTACCATACTTTTCTCAAGTTTCTCTATAATAGAATCACCCAAAATTACTGGATTTTTCATGTGCCTTTTGATCTCTCTTTCGACTCATCCCATTCGCCTGACTCTTGTGTGATGGAGTCCACGAATAATTCGGCAAGGCTCTTAGCCGCTTCGTGGTCTTTCTCTGGTGTCTCATCATTAACTCCATGACCCTCATTCCCAGTTGGTTGTTGGCTCTGGTCGGGTGTAGGAGCAGGTATTGTGGTGATGATATTTACAAAGTGGATTGGTCCTGAGGGGTTAGCATGGTCCCTAACCTCCTTTACCTTTGGTGACAGATGTTTAAAGAGTTTACTAGGGCTTTTTATTTTCATAGGAGAGGTTGGCTGATTCATGATGGTGACAGATTTGACTTCTTCAGCCTGTATTGATTTACTAATAGCGTGCTCTTTAATAGCGGTTAATAGATTACAAATCTTGTCATTCATATCGGCTTGCTGTTGTCTAAATCGGGTCTCGAGAGTGGAAAGTTATAATTCTTGAGAGAGAATGAACTTTCGCAAGGCATCTTCATAGCTTTGCTTAGGAGTGTTCTGTGGTGGAAAATGCTCGGACCATGCGAGTAGAGGAGAATCATCGAAGGATACGCTCCGGGTTTGGTATCCTCTGAAATTTGGTTTTATCCTTCCATGCATCATAGGCCTCGCCAAAGTTTTGAGGTCCACGATTAGTGGCGAGCTCTTTATCCTCCGTTCTATCAGCACGCGACGATGTGAATTCCCTAAAAGCGTGTTTTGGAAGTTCTATGCAATTATGAGTTTCATTGTTGAAACAAAGACCTTGATAGATCTTCTTGAGCACTCTAGAATTGTTAGTTATGTCAATGTAATCACCAACACACTAATAGATAATCTCTGTAACTTGTATTTTAAAGCGGAAACAAACACAAGTTTTAATACTAAGAACTTTTGATCCTCTATAGATCTTTTAATAATAATAAAAAGTGTTTTCTAAAACGTTTTTCAATACATAATCGAGTGTTCCTTTTATACACAAGGAACCCTAAACCGTTTCCCAAGAAACGTATATTCTAAAACTTCTAAAAGATATGCATTATCACTTTCTAAATAAACTCATGCATATCCTAACTATATTACATAAAATACGGAAATACTATATCTGCAGAAACTAATAATGCTAAAACTAGACTTCAGCAGATACACTGCTTCAGCAGGAACCAGCTCTTCAGCAGTAACCATCAGCAGAATTCTTACATAGCAGAATTCCCAACAATCCTCCCCTAATCTTGAATTTGACCTGGTTAAGTTCAAGATTCTTGATAGATCTTCGAAATAACATAACAAGAGGATTGTAATAATACAGCACCAGCAAAGAATCATCATCAGCAGGATCTCTATGATCAGCAAATACTTGAAAGCTCCATTCTTTGCAGCAACAAATGACTAAATGTACATCAAAACAAATTAGTTTCATACTATTCTCATCACATCCAGGTGTGTTAACTCCTGTGAGAGGTGAATCATTGAAAATAATGGATTTGATGTCTCTTTACCAATAGCCATTACTACTGGAGTAGCCAAATGTTTTAAGGTACACTGATAACCACATGATTTTTAGCAAATCATCAGCTCTAAACAGATTTGAGATGTCTTTACCTGTAGCCGTTTGCTCAGGACTAGCCAATTATTTAGATGAAAAATCATCTTGGTTAACTGATTACCAAATATGGTTTTCCACTGCCTTTACCACAAGCCATATACATGTGGGCTAGCCAATTATTTGGAATCCATAAAAGAAAAATCCATGGTCAATTGACAACCATTTCAACTCTCAGCAATGAAGCATGGGTGAGTTGATTTCCCTATGGTTTTGAGCAAACCATTACAGATATCAACAGATTTGATGTGTCTTTACCAAAGCTGTACCCTTTGGACTAGCCAACCTTTTGATGGAATAGTCAACATCAGGTAAGTTGATGACCAAACCTGCAGACAAAATACACAATACTATACAATCTTGCATTCAGCAAACAATCTTGAAGACTTTCACCAAAGATTCAGCAAACAATCTTGCATTCCCAACTGGATCAGGAGGAATCTCCAACTTTTGTTGTAGCATTTTCTCCATTAGAGACACTTTCAGAGGATATCTTTTGCCAAGATCCAGAATAAGCCTTAGACCAGTTGTAGTTTCCAACACATGAACATAAGGCATAGGATAAAATTTCCAACTCTGAACTTTCCATCTCTGATTGTTTTTCCATATGTCATAACTAACACCAGTGGGAGTAGGAAAATCAAACAACACTCTTAGATCACCCAATAAGTACAATCCAGACCCTGTAGGAGTATGATTTGTATAATATTTGTTCACCAAATCATTAAGAGTGACCAAATCCTGATGATCAACAAGATGTAGAATTTCTTGAAGAAATGTAAAGGATATAGAAATTTCATCCAATCTATAAATTGTATTAAACTGGCCATTTTCAGTTAACTCCCAGTGAACCAAAACATCTCTAGTTGCCTCAGGCCAATCATCAGGGGATCCTTCTCTTATAAATGAAGCATCAGAAGCATTCACATCTATTAGGCTTTGTTGGGAATGTGAAGTTCTGACTCTAGCCATTCTCTTTGCTCTTCTTCCAGGAACATAAATAGCAGCATAAGGTAGAGAAGATGCATCAGGAACTTCAGCTTTAGTAGATACACCTTCTGCAGCATCAGTTTCCACTGATGGATTATCCAATTGTTCATCAGTAGAATCCTGAGAAGATTCAAGTGCATCAGATGCATATTGTTCATCCATAGCCTGCCTCATCTGTTTGGCTCTAGCAGCTTGAAGTTCAACCTCTCTTACCTTAATCTCATGAAATCTTGCCAGGTCAGCTTGTTGTTCCTCATCTAACCTTTTAGCAGCCTCTTCACCCAACCTTTCCTCCTCTATTTGTTTCCTGGTTCTCTTTCTAGATGGAGGATCTTCTGCTATTATTTGAGCTTTACTTTTATCCACATAAGATGAAGCAGCAACATGTGGTACATCAGTAGAAGTATCACGTAAAGATACCTTATCAGCAACAACAGGAATATCCACTTTAACAGATGAACCAGCATCAGCAAGAAGGATAGAAATATGCTTAGAAGCACCCATTCCATCTTTGTTACATCTAGACTTGATTCTATTATACATCTGAATCAATTTGTCATCTGGAAGTGCCCATACTTGTTTCCTAGTCCAAGCACTGTTATATAAAGCACTGCTTTGACTTTTCACATATGTTCTCATGTAATCCCTCTGCTGAGCTTGAGTCATAGGTTTGTCTCTTTTAGCTTTGGCTTTTTGTTCATCTGCTACTTTCTTCCTCAACTTCATCACTTTCACAATTTCAGAAGCCCAGTCCTTTTTCTCCACCCTATTACCAAGAATATCTGCAGCTAAATCAGGATTAGCAATCACTTGTTCTCCAATATGCTGCCAATCTGACTCATCAAAATCTTGGGCAGCAGTATCCAATTCTTTCTGTCTTTCAATAGGCAAAGTAGAAATATATCTTTGAGTGGCAGACTGGTATGCTGAATCAAACTTGGCTTGTTGTGCCTCAGCCATATCAGAACTCTTCTTATAATCTTCCCATTCTTTGAAGAGTGTTTCTTGTGCATCTCTTTCTTCAGCTGTAACAATCTCATCCTCAGCCACTTCAGTTCCTTCAGTAAAATCATCATGAGGAACATCCAGATCTTCCATAGGATCATCATTTAATTCTTGAACATCTGAATTAAGTATGTTTTTAGTAGATCCTTGAGGCTTGAGGGTTTTAGTGATGTCATCAGGAGAAACTTGCTTATTCCCAGATACATTATGAACAGGGGAATTCAAATACACTTTCCCTGCTACAAAGAATGTATCTCTTGATGTATGACCTTTATCAGTAGATTTGTCAGCAGCAATAACACTTGGTGATTGTTTCTCCTGAAGAAGATCAGTAGCTTCAGCCATAAAAACATCATCACCACTAGACACTTCGAAAGATTCATCAGCTTTCTTTGCTAAATATTGTCTTCTACTTCTTCTTCTGCTGAATTGAATTGTTGGCTTAGATAGAAGTACTTCAGCAGCTTTAGGAGGAGCAACATGCGACTGTCTAGCAACTTCAGCTAAAATTTCAAGAGAATCCAAATTTTCCTCCTGAGGCACTTCAGTAGTATCCAATCCACCCTTACTTTTCTTCTGCAGATTCTACTGTTCCTCCAAATCTTGAACCTTACTTTTCAGCCTTTCAATTTCATTACCAAGAGTAGACTTGGTATCAGCAAGCTCCTTTTGGAGATCATCAGTCCGCTTCATATACCTGCAAAGTGAATCATATACAGAAGTAAGAGTAATAGGGTCCTCTGCTCTACCAGCAGATTGCTCAGTGGTAAGTGGAGCTTCATTGAACCCAGCAGGACAAACAGACTCATGTACAACATTGGGATAGCCTTCATCAAATGGCTCTCTCATAGGGCTAGGTGTATGTAGTCTAGTGAACTCAGGCTCAAGAGGCTGAAAAGAATCATCAATCTCATGAGTTTGCTCAACAGGAGCATCCTGAGATGGTGAAATGGTAGGACTAGGTGACATATGTGCAGGGGAAGGTGGTGGTAGGTCAGAAGAAATAGGTAATGGTTCAGCAGTTGTGGCTGGCTCTTCCTCAATTACCACTGAAGGATTACCATCAGCAGCAACACCAGAAGATGATGGATTACCATCATCAGCAGGATTTTGAGTAGGCATAGTACTAGCATCATCACCCTCAACTACATTATCATTGCCATGTGGTAACATAGCAGCTAACATAGGGCGATGTTCCCCATTATAATTTGTTTTCATTGAGGCAAACAACTTAGAACCAAAACTTTTAATAGGTACATGGGTTCTATCTTCAGTGGTTATGTCTAAAATAATTTGTAAGAACCTAGGGTACATTAAGAACTTATGCTGTTGTTTATCAATATTTTCTAGCATATGTTGGGAATTCTGTTAAGTAAGAATTCTGCTGACTGTTACTGCTGAAGTTACTGCTGAAGAGCTGGTTCCTGCTGAAGCAGTGTATCTGCTGAAGACTAGTTTAAGCATTATTAGTTTCTGCGGATATAGTATTTCCGTATTTTATGTATTATAGTTTAGATATGCATGAGTTTATTTAGGAAGTGATAATGCATATCTTTTAGAAGTTTTAGAATATAAGTTTCTTGGGAAACGGTTTAGGGTTCCTTGTGTATAAAAGGAACACACGATTATGTATTGAATTACGTTTTGAGAAAACACTTTTATTATTATTAAAAGATCCATAGAGGATCAAGAGTTCTTAGTATTAAACTTGTGTTTGTTTCCGCTTTAAAATACATGTTACAAAGATTGTCTATTAGTGTGTTATTGATTACAGTAACATAACTAACGATTCTAGAGTGCTCAAGAAGATCTATCAAGGTCTTATAGTTCAACAAGTGGTATCAGAGCCTCGAGAGAGTCTCCGTTATGCTAAGAAACACAAATCTTACACCATCAAAACAAAACCAATCAAAGAAAATGCCTGGATCTGATGATGAAGTTGATACAACCCAAAACCTTAACACCACTTCTTTTCAACAACTCAACCTCTCAAATAGTAATGCTAAATTTCCATACTTGAAGAATGCTGAAGACTATGATTTGTGGTCCATGAAGATGCAGAACTGGATCACAAACATAGACTGGAATCTTTGGGAGGTTGTCAGAAAGGGGAATAGCCTGAAGAAGCATGTTAAAGATGCTGATGGGATAGTTACTATTCTAGGTCCCAGAACTGCTGAAGAGATTCTAGCTGTGCAAAGGGAAAATAAAGTTAGAACAATTCTGCTCCAAGCTATACCAGATGATCACATGATTGACTTCCACTTTATGGATGATGCCAAGGACATTTGGATAGCAATAAAGTCTAGATTTGGTGGGAATGAGGAATCAAGAAGGTTGAAGAAGTCAATGTGGAAGCAGCAGTTTCAAGAGTTTCAGATATCTAAGGAAGAAGGAATCCATAAAGGCTATGACAGGTTTCACCGGATCTTAAGTCAGCTTAATCAGCTGAAGGCTAGACCTGACAATGAAGACTGCAATGCTAAGTTTCTGAGATCTTTGCCACCATCTTGGTTGCAAGTCAGTATTGCTCTCAAAACAAAGGGTGGATTGGATTTAATCTCCTTTGATGACCTCTACAACAAGCTCAAATCTCTTGAGCCTGATGTTAGAAGTCCAATTCGTCCATCAACTCACTCGGCCTTTGTAAGCACCACCACAAAACCTGTACATCATGCCTCAAGCTCTTACTTCTCAGGAGCATCTTCTCAAACCCCAACTCAAACTCAATCTACTCCTAAATCAAAATCCAGTAGTATAATGGATGACATTGTTTATTCATTTGTGGCTGAATATGAACATCAACAGTTTCTTGCTTATGAGGATTTTGAACAGGTAGATCCTTTGGAGATGGAGGAGATGCACTTGAAATGGCAGCTAGCAATGATTTCTATGAACATTAAGAGGTTTGAAACCAAGTCTGGAAGGAAGTTTGGTTTTAATGGAAGAGAGGCAGCAAGGTTTGACAGAAGGAAGGTGAAATGCTACACTTGTGGTCAAGTGGGCCATTTTTCAAGAGAATGCAAGGAGAGAAAGTCTGGTGATGAAGTTAGATATGGCTCATATCCATTGGAAGCAGGGACTTCTAAGGCTGCACCTTCAAAGGCTATGGTGACTCTTGATCACCAGATTGATTGGGCTGAACATGAACCTACTAGAGAGGAAGCTTATACTTCTACACAAGTGAATCTTCTGGCATACTCACCTTCAGAGAACAAGAAGGAGCAAGTCTCCATGATGGGAATCTCTCAGGTACACAACTGTGTGTTTGGATATAGTGTAAGATACAATGAGCTTAAACAAAAATATGATGAATTGAAACCAAAGTACAATGATTGTTATATTGAAGTAGAGTCCTATAAAAAGACTTTAAAAACTTTAGAGAAACAAAAGGTTTGGTTTCAAAAGAATCAAGTTAAATATGATGAAAAAATAAGAGTTCTAGAAAGTGATTTAGAAATTGCTAAGATTGATTTAAGGCGTACTGAGAAAGAGAAAGCTGATGTTGTTACTAAAAATCTAGTGCTTAAACAGAAATTAGAAGAAGAGGTAGCTAGACATAAACAATGGTTAATATCAGGTGATAATCTAGCTAGTGCACTTTATGGTAGTCAGGCTGTTAACTCTGGAATAGGTTTATGATTTAAAAAATATGTTGGTTTAGAAGCTAGGAATGACCTAGGTAGATCTACACCAGCAGGATTAGCTAACTATGTAAAAGAAGGTAACTTACATGCTGTCCCTGGACCTATTCGAGGAGAACACATGCCTACAGACCTGTCCATAACTGTTGACTTTGATGGATCACACCATCTATATGGCAAAAAGTCAAGTGACTTGCCAGACCCTGTTATTAAATCTACTGACTTTGTCTCTTGTTGTGACAGTGACAAGTCTTCTGATGAAGGGTCTACCTCATTTGCCAGTTGTGATTCAAGTGAGAAGTCAGACCTGCCCAAGACCACTCCCAAGACCACGCCAAAGACATCACCCAAGTCTCCCCACAAGCCTTCTAGAGTTGCCGCTACTACCAAGACAGTTTCTACTGAAGACTTGTTTTTTAATTCTTTGCAAAACAATATTTCTAGTTCTGTTAAAAACAATTCTGTTAATCATGGTGGTTTGAATGCTTTTTCATGTTATGGATCTTCTTTTAGTTTGAATAAAGCTTCTAAAAAGAAGAAATGTTTTGTGTGTGAAAGTAAATCTCATTTGATTAAGGATTGTACCTTTCATGAGCAAAGAATGGGTGTATGTTTTAGTCAAAGGAAACCTAGGCAAATGTGGAAGAATGTTAGTGAAATACCCTCTTTTGTTCCACATCAGCAGAAATCCAATTCTGCTGAACCACATTCTTCATGGAGAAGAACCAGTTCTAGACCATATGTTCGACCAACTAGTTCTTTCTTTTCTAATGGTTATTGGCCTAATCACTTTGACTCAATGTATTATGGTGGTGGGTATTGGAATACTGCTGTGAAGCCCTCAGCAGGTTGTTCTTGGACAAAGAAGGGACCTAACTTGCATTACAGGCCCAAGAACAATGGTGGATCTAAAACATCTACATGGCCTATCACTAATGATCCACAAGGCAGGCTCAAGTCAGCAATGACTTGAGTCTCCAATGTGCACTAACTTTTGTATATTTACATTTTTGTTGTAGGATCATCCTTTGAAAAGTACTGAAGTAGGTATAGTTGACAGTGGTTGTTCTAGAAGTATGTTAGGGAACAAGGACAAGATGCATGACTTTGTGCCCATAGAAGGAGGAGGCAGTGTAACTTTTGGTGGTGGAGATGGCAAAATTACTGGGAAAGGAACTATTAAGACACCTTTGTTAGACTTTGAGAATGTTTATTATGTGAAGGAACTGGAGCATTTTAATCTATTCTCTGTATCACAAATTTGTGACACTAAGAATAAGGTTTTCTTCTCTGAAGATGAGTGTCTTGTGCTCTCCAAGGACTTCAAACTTCCAGAAGACACAACTGTTTTGCTGAGAGTTCCTAGAACCTTCAACTTGTACACATTCTATCTGAATGACGTCAAGCCAGAAGGTGATCTAACATGTTTGGTGGCCAAAGCTTCCTAGGATGAATCTACCAAGTGGCATAGAAGAATGGCTCATGTGAATTACAAGACTATCAACAAGTTATCTAAACTTGGTCTTGTTCAGGGCCTTCCTTCTAAACTCTTCACCAATGAACACAATTGTATTGCTTGCAACAAGGGAAAGCAACACAGAGCCTCTTACAAAGCCATCAAAACTGTGAGCACCATTTCAGAACCTCTTCAGTTGCTGCACATGGATCTCTTTGGTCCAACTCCCATCAGAAGTATTGATCATAAGTACTTCCGCCTGGTTATCACAGATGATTTTAGCAGGTTTTGCTGGGTATTCTTTCTAAAAACTAAAGATGAAACTACTCCTATTTTGAAAGAATTCATCACTTTAATTGAAAACCAGCTTAATAAAAAGGTTAAAGGGATTAGGTGTGACAATGGGACAGAATTCAAAAATGCTGTTTTCATAGAATTCTGTAAGTCTAAGGGGATTAAAGGGACTATAGTACTCCAAGGACCCCACAAAAAAATGGGGTTGCTGAAAGGAAAAATAGAACCCTCATTGAGGCAGCAAGATCAATGTTTGCAGACTCCAAATTACCCACTATGTTTTGGACTGAAGCAGTAAGTACTGCTTGCTATGTCTTGAACAGGGTATCCATCACTAGACAACATGTCAAGACACCTTATGAACTTCTCACTGGGAAAGTTCCAGACATACATTACCCTAAGCCTTTTGGATGCAAAGTGACCATTTTAAATACTGCTGATGTACTGGGTAAGTTTGATGGGAAAGCTGATGAGGGATATATTGTGGGATATTCAGCTCATAGCAAGGCCTATAGGGTTTATAATCTGAATGCCAAAAGGATAGAGGAGACCCTTAACCTAAGATTTCTTGAAGATCAGCCTAATACTTAGGGACAAGGCCATTCTTGGTATTTTGACCTAGATTATTTGACTAACTACTTGGGTTATACTAGACATGCTTCTAATCCTCATGCAGGTATCAAAGATCCAAGTTCTAACCCTGCAGGTTCCATGGATGATGACACAGAATGTGAATCTAAGCCAGATGAACATACCATTATTGTACCATCTTTTCCACCTAACCATTTTGTTGGTAATCATTCTGCTGCTGCACAAGATGATGAGTCACATTATGCAGAGGATCTTGCAAGACTGAAGAAGCAAGAACATGCTGCTACAAAGGAAGCTCAGAAACTCAATGACAAGGTTTCACAAGAGGCTGAAGCAATCCTACATCAATCAGCATAAGCAGTCAGTGGAAACCAGGATGCTGCTGACAATTCTACTGAAGGCACACCTATTCCCACTGACAAGTTCAAAGCTGCTGATACTAGTGATGCCAACTCTCCCATTACTACTGAAGCATCTACAGACTTGGAGAAGCCCTTTACAAGATTTCCAAGTCCTTCTGATCTTGGGAATTATCAGCCAAAGTCTGGCCTATTTCACTCAGCTTCTTATGATACTGAGTTTGGGCCTACAGTCAACAACCTTGATGCCACAATTGATGTTCACCCTACAGCAACAAAAAGGATTCATAATGCTCATCCCTTATCAAAGATTATTGGAGATCCTAAAGATCCTGTTAGAACTAGAAGCACTGTAAAGAATACAAAATATGGTGAAGTTGCTTTCCTCTCTTATGTCTACAATCAAAAGAGGGACAATCACACAGACTTCAAACATTGTCTGTTTGCATGCTTTCTTTCTCAGATAGAGCCAGCTAGTGTTCCTCAAGCACTGGAAGATTCAAGTTGGCTTGAAGCTATGCAAGAAGAGATGCTGCAGTTTAAGAATCAACAGGTTTGGATTTTGGTTCCTCTTCCTGATGGTAAATATGCCATTGGGACAAAATGGATTTTGAAGAATATAAGAGATGCAAGGGGGATTGTGGTGAAGAACAAAGCTAGACTAGTGGCTCAAGGGTTTAGACAAGAGGAAGGCATTGATTATGATGAAGTCTTTGCACCAGTGGCCAGAGTTGAAGCTATTAGGATATTCTTGGCATATGCCTCTTATATGGGCTTTATGGTTTATCAGATGGATGTTAAAGGTGCTTTCTTATATGGTGAGATTGATGAGGAGGTATATGTGACTCAACCCAAAGGATTTGAAGACCCTGATCATCCTGAGTATGTGTACAAGGTTGTCAAAGCTCTCTATGGACTTCATCAAGCTCCCAGAGCTTGGTATGCTAGACTTTCCACATTTCTGCTGAAGCATGGCTACAGAAGAGGTGCCATTGATAAGACTCTATTCCTCAAGTAAGATTCTAGGGATATTATTCTTGTGCAGGTGTATGTGGATGATATTATCTTTGGTTCCACCAAAGAAGCATGGTGTAGAGAGTTTGAGGATCTGATGAAGGGAGAATTTCAAATGAGTGCTATGGGAGAACTCACTTTCTTCTTGGGTTTACAGGTTCAGCAAAAACCTGATGGTATTTTCATACATCAGGAGAAATATGTAAAGGATATGTTGTCAAAATTTGATATGGAGAATGTCAGGACTGCCACTACTCCCTATGAGGCTCCCAAACCAAAGAACAATATTGATCCTGATCTCCCTATGAATGTTCATTTATACAGGTCAATGATTGGTTTTTTGATGTATTTGACTGCCTCAAGACCTGATATTACATTTGCTGTGAGTGCATGTTCAAGGCATCAAGTCACTCCACTTACCTCTCACTTGAATGCTGTCAAAAAGATTTTTAAGTACCTAAAAGGCCAACCCAAATTAGGTCTTTGGTATCCCAAAGAGTCTCCATTTCAACTAGCAGCTTATAGTGATAGTGACTATGCTGGTGCAAATTTGGATAGAAGATCCACAACTGGAGGTTGCCAATTCCTTTGAAGGAGACTGATTTCTTGGCAATGCAAGAAACAGACCATTGTTGCTACCTCTACTACTGAAACAGAGTATGTTGCTGCTGCCAATTGTTGTGGACAGGTTCTATGGATTCAGAATCAATTGCTGGATTATGGGTATAACTTTATGAATACTACCATTTTCATTGACAATCAAAGTACAATTTGCATTGTTAAAAATCCAGTTTTTCATAATAGAACCAAACATATTGAAATCAGACACCACTTTATCAGGGATATTTATGAGAAACATTTAATTAAAGTGGTAAAAATTCACACAGATGAGAATGTGGTAGATTTGTTAACCAAAGCATTTGATGGACCACGGTTTCAATATTTGGTGGTCCATATTGGAATGCTTAACCCTTAACTGCAAAGTTTAAGGGGAGGCATACGCCTAAGGGGAGGCATATGCCTCAGGGGAGGATTGTGAGTGTAAACTTTGTAGATTTCTCTAACTTGTATACTTTTTGAGTTTTAACACTAACCCACTAATATTTTTGCAAGTTGTTTGGTGTATTTGCATGTTTTATGTCTGTTTTGCAGATGTTCTGAGATTGTAAGTTGTTTGGTGTATTTGCATGTTTTATGTCTGTTTTGCAGATGTTCTAAGATTGTAAGTGGTATGTTAAAGTCACCAAGAGTTGTATTCAAGGGAATGTGGTCAAGTATGCTGAACATGGTTTCTTCTGATTAGTTTCTTATGCTGAAGGTCTTACAAAGTTAATTAATAAAGAAGATCTTTTCATTCATTCAAAGAAACGAGTTACAGCTTACATTCAAAGTTCCAACTGGATTACAATGACCATTCTTAAACATTTGCCTAATTGAGTACTACTAGCTTCTATCACTTATTACAAATACTTGAGGCTATGACAAGTACAATGATGAAGCTGAAGATGAAAATAAAAAAAGAAGAGAATGAAGACTGTGAAGATGCTCAAGTACCAAAGTCAAGAAAATACTCAAGAACTTTGGTCCATGGCAACATTCCTTAATCATCTACTTCAGCTTCTCCTTTCCCTTACGTATAATCTTTGCCTTCTTGCTCTGTCCGATGTGCTCTTGTGAAGAAAGATCAGGTCCTGGAGCAGGAAGATCCAACACCTCATTTTGTGATGTTGGAAGTGATGGATCTCTCTTACTTGATCTTGGTTGGGATCTCTCTGGTGTGGAAGGAGGAAGAAAGGTTGGATCTTCATTTTCCTCCTCTGAAGAGTCTTCATCAGAGGTACAGATGAAGGGAGAGACAAGTTCTCTCTCAGCAGGAATGGGTACATGGCTTGGTTCACCCTTCTTATGTGCATTCCATTGTCTTTCATGTGCTTTCCATCGACTCTCCATTTCTTTTTCATAGTCGGAATCATCAAGCTCCCAAGGATATGATGGTAAATCTTCTTCTGATGATGAAGAAGAGGAATTTAGATCTGAAGCTTCTGGGCTTGATGACATGGTTTTGGTGATGAATTGGGTTTAATTGGGAAATTAGGGTTTGAGAGATGATTTGGGGTAAATTGATGACTGAGATGTGTTATTTGGGGTGATTAAATAAGCCAAGTTTAGGCGTTATGATAATTAATGCGAGTTGGGTGGCACAGTAAAATCAAGATATTCACCAAAGATATTTTTACATTTGTTTGGTTTCTACTGATGTTGATCATTCCTCAGCAGATTTGACTTTCATTTTTGCTGAAGGGTAATTTTGAAATTGGAAGTTTTTGAATTACACGTCAGACTCGGTCAATAATTATTTCCGATAATTTTGACCATGATTGGGGAACTTCCGAATATAACCCACTTTGCATATCTCTTCCTAAACAAAATTATTCGCTTATCACTCTACTTAAACCCATTATTCTCTGTGTAATTCATAACCGTCTCACGCAAGTTTATTCCAATGGCACAACTTGAATTGAAAGGAGATCATAACAAGTACGCTATTCTGAAAAAGGCTAAGGGACATGAAAATTTTGATTTAATGGTGGAGTTTCTTCAAAGGTCAAAGATTCATTATGCTTTGACACATAGTCCCAATCTGATTTGTGAATCAATGGTGAAGCAATTTTGGGCATCTGCTGCAAAGAGATCTGACACAGAGATTGTAGCTGAGATTGATGGTGTAGAGTATGTTGTGACAGAAGGTATGATTAGGACAAAGCTTCAGTTGGATGATGAGAATGGTGTGTATCATTCCAACACTGCAGAGATTCTTGTTGGGCTAAGGGAAGCTGGATATCAAAGTACTGATACATCTAAGTGGCATAAGAATCAATTTTTTCCTAAGTGGAGGTCTTTGGTGCATTTGCTGCTCCAATGTATAAGCAACAAGTGTGGTGGATGGAACCAATTCTCTCTGCAATTGGGTTGTGGTATTGTTTGTCTTTCTAAGGGTCTAACTTATAATTTTTCTAAGTTTATTTTTGATAATATGCTGGAAAATATTGATAAAAAACAGCATCAGTTTTTAATGTACCCTAGGTTCTTACAAATAATTTTAGACATAACCACTGAAGATAGAACCCATGTGCCTATTAAAAGCCTTGGTACTAAGTTTTTTGCGTCAATGAAAACAAATTATACTGGGGAACATCATCCTATGTTAGAAGCTATGTTGCCACAGGGCAATGATAATGTAGTTGAGGGTGATGATGCTGGTAGTGTGCCTACTCATAATGCTTCTGATGATGGTAATCCATCATCTTCTGGTGTTGCTGCTGATGGTAATCCTTCAGTGGTAATTGAGGAAGAGCCAGCTGCAACTGCTGAACCATTACCTATTTCTACTGACCTACCACCACCTACTCCTGTACATATGTCATCTAGTCCTACCATTTCACCATCTCAGGATGCTCCAGTTGAGCAAATTCATGAGTTTAAAGATACATTTCATCCTCTTGAGCCTGAGTTCACTAGACAAACTACACCCAGCCCTATGAGAGAGCCAATCGATGAAGGCTTTCCTAATGCTGTACATGAGTCTGTTTCTCCTGCTGGGTTCAATGAAGCTCCTCTTATCACTGAGCAATCAGCTGATAGAGCAGAGGACCCAATTACTCTTACTTTTGTATATGATTCACTTTGCAGGTACATGAAAATGACTGATGATCTCCAAAAAGAGCTTGCTGATACCAAGACTACTCTTGGTAATGAAATTGAAAGGTTGAAAAGTAAGGTTCAAGATTTGGAGGCACAACTGAATCAGCAGAAGCAAAGTAAGGATGGACTAGATTCTACTGAAGTGCATCAGGAGGCAAATTTGGATTCTCTTGAAATTCTAGCTGAAGTTGCTAGACAGTCTCATGTTGTTCCTCCTAAAGCTGCTGAAGTACCTTCATCTAAGCCACCAATTCAATTCAGCAGAAGAAGAAGTAGAAGACAATATTTGGCAAAGAAAGCTGCTGAACCTTCCAGAATGTCTAGTGGTGATGATGATACACTAATGGCTGAAGCTACTGATCTACTTCAGGAGAAATAATCACCAAGCATTATTGCTGCTGACAAATCTGCTGATAAAGGTAATACATCAGGAGAAGCATTCTTTGTAGCAGGGAAAGAGTATGTTAATTCCCCTATTCATAATTCATCTGGGAATCAGCAAGTTTCTCCTAATGACATCACTGAAATCCTTAAGCCTCAAGGATCTACTGATAGAGAGGTTCAAGAATTAATTGATGAACCTATGGAAGATTTGGAAGTTCCTCATGATGATGTTGCTAAAGGAACTGAGGTGGCTGAGGATGAGCTTGTTTCAGATGAAGACAGAGCTACACAAAAAACACTCTTCAAAGAATGGGAAGATTATAAGAAGAGTTCTGATATGGCTGAGGAACAGCAAGTGATGCAGCATACCAGTCTGCCACTTAAAAATATGTTTCTACTTTGCCTATTGAAAGACAAAGAGAATTGGATGCTGCTATTCAAGAGTTTGATGAGTCAGATTGGCAGCATATTGGACAACAAGTGCTGGCTACTCTTGATTTAGCTACGGACATTCTTGGTAAAAGGGTGGAGAAACAAGACTGGCCTGCTGAAATTGTGAAAATTATGAAGATGAGGAAGAAGGTAGCAGATGAGTTAAAAGCCAAAGCTAAAAGAGATAAACCTATGACTCAAGCACAACAGAGGGATTATATGAGAACTTATGTGAGAAGTCAAAGCAGTTCACTATATAATACTGCTTGGACTAAGAAACAAGTGTGGGCACTTCCATTTGACAAATTGGTTGAGATATATAACAAGATCAAGGCTAGAAATGACAAAGCTGGAATGGGTACTTCTAAGAATATTCCTTATGTGGATATTCCTGTTGCTGCTGAAAAGGTATCTTTACCTGATATTTCTGCTGATGTACCACATGTTGCTGCTTCATCTTATGTGGATAAAGGTAAAGCTCAAGTGATAGCAGAAGATCCTCCATCTAGAAAGAGAACCAGAAGACAACTGGAGGAGTAAAGATTAGGTGAAGAGGCTGCTAAGAAGTTAGATGAGGAACAAAAAGCTGAACTTGCAAGATTTCATGAGCTTAAGGTAAGAGAAGCTGAACTTCAAGCTGCTAGAGACAAACAGATGAGGAAGGCTCTGGATGAACAATATGCATCTGCTGCACTTGAATCTTCTCAGGATTCTACTGATGAACAAATGAATAATCCATCAGTGGAAACTGATACTGCAGAAGGTGAATCTGCTGAAGCTGAAGTTCCTGATGCATCTTCTCTACCTCATGCTGCTATTTATGTTCCTGGAAGAAGAGCAAAGAGGATGGCTAAAGTCAGAACTTCACATTCCACACAAAGCCTAATCAATGTGAATGCTTCTGATGCTTCATTTATAAGAGAAGGATCCCCTGATGATTGGCCTGAGGCAACTAGAGATGTTTTGGTTCACTGGGAGTTAACTGAAAATGGCCAAGTTAATACCATTTACAGATTGGATAAAACTTCTATATCTTTTACATTTCTTTAAGAGATTCTACATCTTGTTGATCATCAGGATTTAGTCACTCTAAATGAGTTGGTTCACAAGTACTATGCAAATCATACTCCTACAGGGTCTGGATTGTATTTATTGGGTGATCTTCGAGTGTTGTTTGATTCTTCTACTCCCACTGGTGCTAGCTATGACATATGGAAGAACAATCAGAGATGGAAAGTTCAGAGTTGGAAGTTCTATCTTATGCCTTATGTTCATGTTTTGGAAACTACAACAGGTTTAAGGTTTATTATGGATATTGGCAAAAGATATCCTCTGAAAGTGTCTCTGATGGAGAAAATGCTACAACAAAAGTTGGAGATTCCTCCTGATCCAGTTGGGAATGCAAGATTGTTTGCTGAATTTTTGGTGAAAGTCTTCAAACAAAGGATTAAGACTTCCAGAGCAGCTTCTGTTTAATGGTATAATGTTGTATATGTGTTTTTATTATTTAGTTAAAAAAAATAATAATAATAACATTTTTGTTGTATAGTATTGTGTCTATTGTATGCAGGTTTGGTTATCAACTTACCTGATGTTGACTATTCCATCAAAAGGTTGGCTAGTCCAAAGGGTACAGCTTTGGTAAAGACACATCAAATCTGTTGATAGCTGTAATGGTTTGCTCAAAACCATAGGGTTTTCAACTCACCCATGCTTTATTGCTGAGTAGTTGAAATGGTTGTCAATTGACCATGGATTTTTCCTTTCTGGATTCCAAATAATTGGCTAGCCCACATGTATATGGCTTGTGGTAAAGGCAGTGGAAAACTATATTTGGTAATCAGTTAACCAAGATGATTTTCATCAAAATATTTAGCTAGTCCTGAGCAAACGGCTACAGGTAAAGACATCTCAAATCCGTTTATAGCTGATGATTTTCTAAAAATCATGTGGTTATCAGTGTACCTTAGAACACTTGGCTACTCCAGTAGTGATGGCTATAGGTAAAGAGACATCAAATCCATTATTTTCAATGATTCACCTTTCACAGGAGTTAACACACCTGGAAGTGATGAGAATAGTATGAAACTAATTTGTTTTGATGTACATTTAGTCATTTGTTGCTGCAAAGAATGGAGCTTTCAAGTATTTGCTGATCATAGAGATCCTGCTGATGATGATTCTTTGTTGGTGCTGTATTATTACAATCCTCTTGGTATGTTATTTCGAAGATCTATCAAGAATCTTGAACTTAACCAGGTCAAATTCAAGATTAGGGGAGGATTGTTGGGAATTCTGTTAAGTAAGAATTCTGCTGACTGTTACTGCTGAAGAGCTGGTTCCTGCTGAAGCAGTGTATCTGCTGAAGACTAGTTTAAGCATTATTAGTTTCTGCGGATATAGTATTTCCGTATTTTATGTTTTATAGTTTGGATATGCATGAGTTTATTTAGGAAGTGATAATGCATATCTTTTAGAAGTTTTAGAATATACGTTTCTTGGGAAACGGTTTAGGGTTCCTTGTGTATAAAAGGAACACACGATTATGTATTGAATTACGTTTTGAGAAAACACTTTTATTATTATTAAAAGATCCATAGAGGATCAAGAGTTTTTAGTATTAAACTTGTGTTTGTTTCCGCTTTAAAATACAAGTTATAGAGATTGTCTATTAGTATGTTATTGATTACAGTAACATAACTAATGATTCTAGAGTGCTCAAGAAGATCTATCAAGGTCTTATAGTTCAACAGCATGTTTTCAAAAATAAATTTTGAAAAATTATAAGTTAGACCCTTAGAAAGACAAACAATACCACAACCCAATTGTAGAGAGAATTGGTCCCATCCACCACACTTTTTGCTTATGCATTGGAGCAGCAAATGCACCAAATACCTCCACTTAGGACAAAATTGATTCTTGTGCCACTTAGTTGTATCAGTACTTTGATATCCAGCTTCCCTTAGCCCAGCAAGAATCTCTGCAGTGTTGGAGTGAAATACACCATTCTCATCATCCAACTGAAGCTTTTTCCTGATCAAACCTTCTGTCACCACATACTCTACACCTTCAATTACAGCTACAATCTCTGTATTAGATCTCTTTGCGGCAGATGCCCAAAATTGCTTCACCATTGATTCACAAATCAGATTGGGACTATGTGTCAAAGCATAATGAATCTTTGATCTCTATAGAAACTCCACCATTAAATCAAATTCTTCATGTCCCTTAGCCTTTTTCAGAATAGCATACTTGTTATGATCTCTCTTCAAATCAAGTTGCGCCATTTGAACAAATTTATGTGAGACGGTTATGAATCACTCAAAGAATTATGGGTTTAAATGGAGTAATAAGCGAATAATTTTGTTTAGGAAGAGATATGCGAAGTAGGTTATATTTGGAAGTTCCCCAATCGTGGTCAAAATTATCGGAACTAATTATTGACCAAGTCTGACGTGTAATTTAAAAACTTCCAAATTCAAAATTACCCTTCAGTAGAAACGAAAGTCAAATATGCTGAGGAATGGTCAACATCAGCAGAAACCAAGCAAATGTAAAAATATCTTCGGTGAATATCTTGATTTTTATTGTGCCACCCAACTCGCATTAATTATCATAACGCCTAAACTTGGCTTATTTAATCACCCCCAAATAACACTTCTCAGTCATCAATTTAGCCCAAATCATTTCATAACCCTAATTTCCCAATTAACCTCAATTCTCCCTCAAATAATGTCTTCCAAGCCTGAAATCATAAACATATCCTCCTCCTCTTCCTCCTCATCTGATGATCGACCATCATATCCCTCAGAAATAGATGATTCTAACTATGCACGTGAATTAGAAAGGCGATGGAATGCCTTGGAGAGAGGGGAAGCAAGTAATGCTCCCATTCCTGCTGAGAGGCAAGATGTCTCTCCTTTCATTTTCACATCTAATGAAGACTCTTCAGAGGATGAAGATCCCTTGTTTCTTCTTCCTTCCACACCTGAGAGACCCCAAACAAGGCCTAGGAAGAGAAATCCATCACTTCCAACATCACGAAGTGTGGTGTTAGGTCTTCCTGCTCCAGGACCTGGTTCTTCATGCCATGGAAGCAAAGGAGAGGTGAAGAGGACAGATGTCGTGGGTAAGGGGAAAGGGAAAATGGTGTAGGTGAAGATAGGATGTTGCCAGGGACCAAATTACTCGGTTCTTGAGCTTCTTCATCTTTGTTTTCATCAATCCATTCTTCCTCCTCTTCTTTTTCCATTTTCATCTTTAGCTTCATCATTGTACTTGTCATAGCCTCAAGTATTGTAATAGATGATAGAAGCTAGTAGAATTAGACTTGGATAGGATTGCCTCTTGTAATTTCATTTAAAGTTGTTTGTAAGCTGTAATATGTTCTTAGAATGAATGAAAACTTATTTACTAATTTTGATCTCTGTATATTGTGATTCAGTAGAAATCAATCTTAGCCTCTATTAGACTTTAGAAGAAACACATCTCAACAACCATATTAATATATCATGGTTAAACATATCAACAACTTGCAATGGCATTCTGCAAAACAGACACAAACTAACAAAAAGACCAAACAAACTTATAATTCATTAGTTGGTTAGTGTTAAGAACTCAAAAAGTATACAAATTATACACATTCTACAAAGTTTACACTCACAATCCTCCCCTGAGGCATATGCCTCCCCTTAAACTTTGCCGTTAAGGGTTAAGCATACCAATATGGACCACCAAATATTGAAATCTTGGTCCATCAAATGCTTTGGTTAACAAATCTACCACATTCTCATCTGTGTGAATTTTTACCACTTTAATTAAATGTTTCTCATAAGCATCCCTGATAAAGTGGTGCCTGATTTCAATATGTTTGGTTCTATTATGAAAAACTGGATTTGTACTTTGATTGTCAATGAAAATAGTAGTATTCATGAAATTATACCCATAATCCAGCAATTGATTCTGAATCCACAGAACCTGTCCACAACAATTGGCAGCAGCAACATACTCTGCTTCAGTAGTAGAGGTAGCAACAATGGTCTGTTTCTTGCATTGCCAAGAAATCAGTCTCCTTCCAAGGAATTGGCAACCTCCAGTTGTGGATCTTCTATCCATATTGGCACCAGCATAGTCACTATCACTATAAGCTGCTAGCTGAAATGGAGATTCTTTGGGATACCAAAGACCTAATTTGGGATGGCCTTTCAGGTACTTAAAAATCTTTTTGACAGCATTCAAATGAGAGGTAAGTGGAGTGACTTGGTGCCTTGAACATGCACTCACAGCAAATGTAATATCAGGTCTAGAGGCAGTCAAATACATCAAAGAACCAATCATTGACCTGTATAAATGAACATTCACAGGGAGATCAAGATCAAGATTGTTCTTTGGATTGGGAGCCTCATAGGGAGTAGTGGCAGCTTTGACATTCTCCATATCAAACTTTGTCAACATATCCTTTACATACTTCTCCTGATGAATAAAAATTCCATCAGGTTTCTGCTGAACCTGCAAACCCAAAAAGAAAGTGAGTTCCCCCATGGCACTCATTTGAAATTCTCCCTTCATCAATTCCTCAAACTCTCTACACCATGCATCTTTGGTGGAACCAAAGATAATATCATCCACATAAACCTGCACAAGAATAATATCCCTGGAATCTTTCTTGAGGAATAGAGTCTTGTCAATGGCACCTCTTCTGTAGCCATGCTTCAACAGAAATGTGGAAAGTCTAGCATACCAAGCTCTGGGAGCCTGATGAAGTAACAGTTGTGTCTTCTGGAAGTTTGAAGTCCTTGGAGAGTACTAGACATTCATCCTCAGAGAAGAAAACCTTATTCTTAGTGTCACAAATTTGTGATACAGAGAATAGATTAAAATGCTCCAGTTCCTTCACATAATAAACATTCTGAAAATCTAACAGAGGTGTCTTAATAGTTCCTTTCCCAGTAATTTTGCCATCTCCACCACCAAAAGTTACAGTTCCTCCTCCTTCTATAGGCACAAAGTCATGCATCTTGTCCTTGTTCCCTGACATGCTTCTGGAACAACCACTATCAACTATCCCTACTTCAGTACTTTTCAAAGGATGATCCTACAACAACAATAAAAAATATACAAAAGTTAGTACACACTGGAGACTCAAGTCATTGCTGACTTGAGCCTGCCTTGTGGATCCTTAGAGATAGGCCATGTAGATGTTTTAGATCCACCATTGTTCTTGGGCCTGTAATGCAAATTAGGTCCCTTCTTAGTCCAAGAACAACCTGCTGAGGACTTCACAGCAGTATCCCAATACCCTCCACCATAATACATTGAGTCAAAGGGACTAGGCCAATAACCATTAGAAAAGAAAGAACTAGTGGGTCGAACAGAAGGTCTAGGACTGGTTCTTCTCCATGAAGAATGTGGTTCAGCAGAATTGGATTTCTGCTGATGTAGAATAAAAGAGGGTATATCATTAACATTCTTCCACATTTGCCTAGGTTTTCTTTGACTAAAACATACACCCATTCTTTGCTCATGAAAAGTACAATCCTTAATCAAATGAGATTTACTTCCACACACAAAACATTTCTTCTTTTTAGAAGATTTATTCAAATTGAAGGAAGTTCCATAACATGAAAAAGCATTCAAACCACAATGATTAACAGAATTGTTTTTAACAAAACTAGAAATATTGTTTTGCAAAGAATTATAAAACAAGTCTTCAGAAGAAACTGTCTTGGTATCAGCAGGAACTCTAGAAGGCTTATGGGCAGTCTTGGGTGATGTCTTGGGTGTGGTCTTGGGAGTGGTCTTGGGCAGGTCTGACTTCTCACTTGAATCACAACTAGCAAATGAAGTAGACCCTTCATCAGAAGACTTGTCACTGTCACAACAAAAGACAAAGTCAGTAGATTTAATAATAGGGTCTGGCAAGTCACTTGACTTTTTGCCATAGAGATGGTGTGATCCATCAAAGTCAACAGGTATGGACAGGTCTATAGGCATATGTTCCCCTCTTATAGGTCCAGGGACATCATTCATTCCCCCTTCCTTAACAAATTTAACAGGTGTTTGATAAGCTAAGGCTGGTTCAGGGTCAAAAACACTAGACATATCAGGATAAGTTAACTCTTCAGGATCTATATATTTCTCATATCCTAATTCTTTTCTAGACCTAACAGATTGACGACCATCAATCAACTTATTCAAATTAGATGCTCCTTCCTGCCATTTCATACGACCAGCTATCTCTTTATCTAACTTAACTTGTAATTCTTGTTTTTCTTTTTCTAAATCAGATTTCTCTTTTTCAGTACGTCTTAAGTCTATCTTAGCACAATCTAAATCACTTTCTAGAACTCTTATCTTTTCATCATATTTAATTTGATTCTTTTGAAACCAAACTTTCTGTTTCTCTAAAGTTTTTAAAGCCTTTTTATAGGCCTCTACTTCAATATAACACTCATTGTACTTTGGTTTCAATTCATCAAATTCTTGTTTAAGTTCATTGTATCTTACACTACATCCAAACACACAATTGTGTACCTGAGAGATTCCCATCAAGGAGACTTGTTCCTTCTTGTCCTCTGAAGGTGAGTATGCCAGCAAATTCACTTGTGTAGAAGTAGAAGCTTCCTCTTCAGCAGGTTCATGTTCTGCCCAATCAATCTGGTGATCCAGAGTCACCAAAGCCTTTGAAGGTGTAGCCTTAGAAGTCCCTGATTCCAATGGATATGAGCCATATCTAACTTCATCACCAGACTTCCTCTCCTTGCATTCTCTTGAAAAATGGCCCACTTGACCACAAGTGTAGCATTTAACCTTCCTTCTGTCAAACCTTGCGGCCTCTCTTCCATTAAAACCAAACTTTCTTCTAGACTTAGTCTCAAACCTCTTAATGTTCATTGAAATCATTGCTAGCTGCCATTTCAAGTGCATCTCCTCCATCTCCAATGGATCCACTTGTTCAAAATCCTCATAAGCAAGAAATTGCTGATGTTCATATTCAGCCACAAATGAATGAACAATATCATCCAATACACTACTGGATTTTGATTTAGGAGCTGATTTTGTCTGGGTTTGAGAAGATGCTCCTGAGGTGCAAGAACTTGAGGCTTGGTGCACAGGTTTTGTGTAGTGCTGACAAAGGCTGAGTGAGTGGATGGACGAATTGGACTTCTAACATCAGGCTTAAGAGATTTGAGCTTGTTGTAGAGGTCATCAAAGTAGATTAAGTCCAATCCACCCTTTGTTTTGAGAGCAATACTGACTTGCAACCAAGATGGTAGCAAAGATCTCAGAAACTTAGCATTGCAGTCCTCATTATCTGGTCTAGCCTTCAGCTGATTAAGCTGACTTAAGATATGGTGGAACCTGTCATAGCCTTTATGGATTCATTCTTCCTCAGATATCTGAAACTCTTGAAACTGCTGCTTCAGCATTGACTTCTTCAACCTTCTTGATTCATCATTCCCACCAAATCTAGCCTTTATTGCCATCCAAATGTCCTTGGCATCCTCCATGAAGTGGAAGTCACCCATGTGGTCATCTGGTATAGCTTGGAGTAGAATTGTTCTTACTTTATTCTCCCTTTGCACGGCTAGAACCTCTTCAGCAGTTTTGGGGCCTACAATTGTAACTACCCCATCAGCATCTTTAACATGCTTCTTTAGGCTGTTCCTCTTTCGAACAACCTCCCAAAGATTCCAGTTTATGCTTGTGATCCAGTTTTGCATCTTCATGGACCACAAATCATAGTCTTCAGCATTCTTCATGTATGGGAATTTAGCATTACTGTTGGAGATGTTGAGTTGTTGGAGAGAAGTGGTGTTTAGGTTCTGGGTTGTATCAACTTCATCGTCTGAACCAGGCATTTTTTTTTTAATTGGTTTGGATTTTGATGGTGTAAGATTTGTTTTTCTCAGTATCATAGAGACTATCTTGAGGCTCTGATACCACTTGTTGAAACAAAGACCTTGATAGATCTTCTTGAGCACTCTAGAATCGTTAGTTATGTCAATGTAATCACCAACACACTAATAGATAATCTCTGTAACTTGTATTTTAAAGCGGAAACAAACACAAGTTTTAATACTAAGAACTTTTGATCCTCTATGGATCTTTTAATAACAATGAAAGTGTTTTCTAAAAATGTTTTTCAATACATAATCGAGTGTTCCTTTTATACACAAGGAACCCTAAACCGTTTCCCAGGAAACGTATATTCTAAAACTTCTAAAAGATATGCATTATCACTTCCTAAATAAACTCATGCATATCCTAACTATATTACATAAAATACGGAAATACTATATCCGCAGAAACTAATAATGCTGAAACTAGACTTCAGCAGATACACTGCTTCAGCAGGAACCAGCTCTTTAGCAGTAACCTTCAGCAGTAACCATCAGCAGAATTCTTACATAGCAGAATTCCCAACATTCATAAGGACCATTACATAATTTGCACGAAGAAGTGATTTTGTTCAATTGGCTTGAAGGCTTAGGAGCTTCGCAGGATTTCATGAGAAACTTGACTTGGTCCTCAAGTTCCATGATCCTACGGTCGGGAGTGCTAGAATTATTCGAAGGTAAAGATATTGCCTTGACCATTTTGTTCAAATCACGGGGATCATTCCAACTTTCGTTGTCATAGAGAGCAAGATCTTCTATGAGTTCCCATGATTCTTCCACACTTAGATCACGTAGCTTGCCACCGGTCGATTGGTCAATGGTTCGCCTTGTGGAGAGATCGATATGGTCATAGAAGATTTGGACTTGGAGCCAAAGATCTATGCCATGATGAGGGAATTTTTGGAGTAAGTCCTTGAAACGAGTCCATGCTTCATATAGAGTTTCACCTTGACGTTGTTGGAACATCAAGATATCATTTCTAAGCTTGGTAGTTCTCCCCAGTGAGAAAAATTGAGCAAGGAAACGAGAAGTGAGATCATCCCATGAGGTGATGGATCCCGCGGGTAAACGTTCAAGCCATTGACTAACTTGATCACGTAAAGAGAATTGGAATAGATGTAATTGGGTCGACTCTCTAGTTGCAACATCAAGGTCTATGGAATCTACGATTTTTAGGAAATCCTTGAGATGTTGATTAGGATCTTCGGAACGAAGTCCATGGAATGCACATCCGCTTTGCACCAACCAGATGGTGTCAGATCGCAAGGGGGACACATTGGCTCCTTGAGTGAGCTCAATGGTGTTTCGATAGCCTTGGTGGCTAGGACGGGAATACTCTCCTAAAGTTCGGGGCCTAGGAGGTTGGTTTGCTAGTGGTGGGTTTTGTGGGTGGTTTTGTTGTGGTGGGTTGATGGGATCAAAGATGTTACCACCTTCCATGTTGTCGGATGGTAAAGGTTACGAACAAAGAAACGAAAAAATAAGATAGACTAAAGAAAACCTAAAAATAAAAATAAAACCTTGCAAGAAAGGAATCTAGTAAGTATACCTAATAAAAAAAATCCTAACCTAGACAATAACTATTCCCCGGGCTGCGGCGCCAAAACTGGGAATTGCGCCCTCGCAATAGGTTTTACCTCTCAAGGGATCATGAGAAGCTTACAACCCCCACCAGGCAGTGTACCTGATCGTTGTAGTATAGTATAGTGACAAGTACCGGGGGATTGATCGTTCAACTCAGAAATAGTGTCGCTAGGATTAGAAAGCCTACTAAACTAGGTCTAGAGGTGAGGGATGATTCTTTTTGTATTTTTATATTTTATGGAAAGCAAGTAAAATCTCGGGTTTTGAAGGAGTGGGCGGAATTAGTTGCTAGCCAACTAACCCAATTAACTACAGATGCAATCAAAATAAAATAAAAGAAATGAAAATTAAACTATTATACTAACGTGGTGGAAGCAATAATGAGAAAAGTTGTGTTTACTTAGATTTTATTACTCCCTAGATATCTTTTACAGGTTGATTAGCTTGTTACAATTGCATGGATGACGGGTTATATTCCTTAATACCAGTCGTAGGGCCGTGTACAATATTCCCTAACTCTATAAGATCCTACTTCACTCCTATGTCGAGCCGTTAGAAGCTCCTAACATGGGATCATTAGAATTTTCTTACGCATTAAATACAACCAAATATCATAGTACACCTCCGATCATGTTTCTTAAGATGTTCAAGCAAGTTACCAATAGAAGTCTGCCAGTTTTCTTAAGCTTAACATCGAATACAATCATCCGTAACAATTATAAACAAACAATCAACCCATAATCAACATCTAGGTGTCACTACATCTAAGAAAACACAATAAAAACCTAGCCTAACATGTTAAAGAGAAGAAAAGCATAAGATATAATCACACAACACATAGACATATTGAATGATTTGAATAAGTACTTATCTTCAATTGAACATGGAAGATTCAAGGGGTTGAAACCCTTGAAAAAGCTGTAAAATTCGTCTATGGTTTATGCCCTAATATCCCACACAACGTTCTACACTTCATGAATGAAAATTAGAAAACTATATATAGATTTTACACCTTGACGGCGTCATGTATTAGCTTGTGATGCCGTCAACTCGCCGCCATGATGAAATTCGTATTGCCTAGATCCACTTCTGACGCCGTCACGTAGGAATGAGCTCTGGGCCGTCACATGTATTTGGACCCTGACGGCCTAGGTGACGCCATCAGGCCAATATCAAAGAAAACACTCTGGGCCGTCACGTTATAATTTCCACATCCACCTCTTTTGTCACTCTTGACGCCATCACTAGTAAACCCTTGACGCCGTCATGTACTGTTCCAGCAAGGAATTTTGAGACCTTGCCATTTTCTTCACTTTTATGCTCCAAAAAAGTCCAAAATGCTTCCTTTTCCAGATTTCTCTCCCAAAGTACCTAAAATGACAAAAGGAACGATTTAGGGCGATAATTGATCAAATAATTTCGAAATCGGGCTTAAATGATCCCTTAAAAGCGGTACACTTTTCGCCTCATCAAGAATCATATAGAGCTATATTTCATGCACATATCAAATAGACAATCATGATATTAAGAGGAAAGCATTTAGCATGTTATAAGGTAATTGTCAAATAAGCCAGAGTTAAACTAAGTTAAATAACAAGCATGCATTTAAACAGTTGAACCATTCAATTAATAACAATTACAATCAAGTCATAGGAAATATATATCATTACTATTAGACCCGTTTCTCGGATACTTGGACCCCACCCTAAAAGAAAATGGATAAAGACCTTATGTGATTGGCCAGTCAACAAATGTTGCGTAGTGGTCAAACCCGATAATCAAAGAATGTGTTATATGGTTATGAAAGTGTTATGTGGCACAATTAGAAAGGAGATGGACTTCAAGGAACTAACTTGTCATATGTTAATTGTGTTATAAGTTAGTTGTGGCTAAAGTAAGAAGAAAGAGACTTGAAGGGTTTAAGTTGCCAAAAGACCAAAGTTGTACCTAGATAAGATTATCTGAGGATTTCTAGAGAAATCCATATTATTCTAGAGTGTTGTTGAGGTCCGATTTTAGAGTGGAGAAAAAGAGAGGGAAAAAGTTAGTTAGTGATTTAGGAAGATGAAGATGATGAAGGTCTAATATCCATGGTCCTTCTTAGCAAAGATCCCCACAAGTAAGTAACTCTAATCTTGAGTTTATGATGATTATTGAGGTAAAGGTTTATGGGTTAAGTGGGTTTTCATTATATGATCATGATATGATCATATGATGATACAGAAAGGAGATTGGGTAAGTTTAAATGGGTTTTACAACCCTTGATCATGATGTGTTGTGTTAATAAGTCTTGATCTTATGGTTATGGTTAGGAAGTAAGAATGATGATAATGATGACGATGATGATGATGATGATGATGATGATGATGATGATGATGACGATGATGATGATGATGATGATAAAGGATGAAGATGATAATGATGATGACAAGTGAGGATGATGATGATGGTGGTGAAATCATGAATGGTAGATTAGCTTGGATATGAGGTAAGTAACTTTGATTTCTATATGCTTAATATAAATGTTCTCATGCTATGTGTTAGTGAATGAGTTGATAGGATTAAGCCTTGGATTAGTAAGTGTGTTAATAGGATGTGTATTAATGAGCTAGGTTTAAGAGATAGGACATGAGGTTGAGAGGTCTATGGTAAGTTTAAGTTTGTCATGTGTATAATTTTATTATGTTAATATGATATGTTTATGATGTTGTTATGATAATGGTAATGAGATTGGTTTGTCATGAGCCAAATTGTTAAAGGTGTTCTTAATGCATGTAAATGTGAATGAAAGTATTGATCATATATTAATCTAGTTACTTACTAAGCGAAAGCTTACATTTTAGTGTTTCAATGTTCTTGTAGGTTTAGGCACGACGGAAGAAGGTACTTAGATTATAGCGTAAAGATTTAGTCGCATGTTGGAAGTTAATAGGCACTAGGAGCTAGGTAGAATACCTACGTCAAATCAAGGTTGTAACCCCGAGGGTCTTTCTTATGATTTGTACAGTGTGTGTCAAGGTCTTCATAAAGTTTGGTTGGTCAACAGTGTGTCCAAGTGTGTTAAATGGTTTATGGTCAATGTTTAAGGAGGTGTTTGGCAAAAGGGTAAATGTACCCATTTTGGATTGTAAACGGGTCATGTGTTTAAGGAATGAGTTTAATATGTATTAATAAGGATTTTGGTTAAGTTTGGTGGGTAAATGAAGTGTTGTGGATGGTTTGTTATTTAAATGGGTCGAAATGAGGTTTGGCACAAAACCCGTCACTTTGTAAAGCATGTTTCCGCAGGTCATTATGACCAAGTTTATACATATAATTGATTTTTATAATGTCCTAATGATTTCTGGAAGTTTTGGTGTAATGTTATGTTATAAAAGTTGTCTTTCCGGAAAATAGGTCAATAGTGCACCAAAGGGTCATGCAGAAAAAGAGGTATTTGGGACAAGGTCCATTTTAACCCATTTTGGGTCTAATGGGTCAAGAATTTTGGGAAACAATGTATAATGTATATTTTAAGTTAAATGTGGATTACATATGTTTAAATATAGGTTTAAAGTGTTGATTTTATGTTAAAAACTATTACGAGTCATTTTGAGTCAATAGTGCACTTTAGGGGTCACGGTACACTTTAGGGTGCCACCACTCATTTTAAAAGTATTGGAGTCTAGTTCTTCTAAGAATAGTCTCAATGTTTGTTTTGTAACTTATTTTAGTCAATTTATAAATGAATTACAGAAGGTCAGAAATAGATCAAAGCATTTCTGCGTAAAAGTTTTAAGTTTTTGGTCAAATCGTTCACGGGGTGTAACAATTACATCATGAATAATATAAGACAGTGTTTAATGATCTTGAGCATCCATCAACCGACTACTAGGTGCCTTTCTTCTTTGACTTCAATTAGTCTCCTCTGATGTGTCTAGCACTTGTCACACCGTCAATAGGTGTTTTCATAGGTTTAATAAAGTATGTTATACGTGGTCCAGTCATGGGCTCTGAGATTCGATTTCTAAGGTAGTAGTGATGATTTTGAAGGTATGGATATGTACCTCATGAAATAGTTGAAGAGACGGATTAGAAACATCCCATAAGGCATAGATTTATTATCATTGTCCTTGAGATGCATGATTCGCATAGCAAAGAGATAAGCGAGATTGTATGGCTGTTAGTGAGAATGCAATAAAGCATGCGAGCAACACTTGAAGGTATATACTCACAATCTTTTACTAGACCCAATGCATTTTCTTGCAGAATAACCACCATGGGTTGAAGAAAGTGACAGAGCTCACATACACGAATTCTATTGAGATAAAATTCGTCTGGTGAGTTATAGAGTGAGTTGATTAACTCAGTTTGAGAAGGAATGTAGGACCGATATGGACCTTCTTGTTCTCGATCTTCGAGAAAGGAGTTAAGATCAAGTTCTTACGAATAGGCACATTTCCCATGACATGGAAGTCCAAGGATTCGACTGATAGTGAAAACCCGTAGCGAATTTTATCCATTCATTTTACCTGATAGTGAAAACCCGAACTGACCTATTCTACAGGTAAAATGAATGGAATTGTCTTGGATACGTTTGATTTTGACTTCACCAAAGAATTCTAACACGAAGCAGGGACAAATAGACTCATTAATAGTGAGAAGACACTCAAAGCCTATTGCTTGGAAAGCTCTATCAATATGTTCCTGAGCTACATACAAGGGATCAACAGTTCGACCTTCATGGATGTAACGATACTCAAGGTCTCTGAAGCTTTGAACAAATTTGGGTGGTAGGTAAGGTTCTAAAGAAACTTTTGGGATATACGCGTGGGTAAGGTGAAGATCAAAGTCAAATATGTGTGGCATGGTTACACCTACAAGAAAGATAATTATGACATTAATATGATACACATTTTCCTGGTTATCTCATACTTTTAGAACCAAAAGAATTTTAATCTGATTTTTACAAGACACACTAATTTTAGCAAAATCTTGACTTATGTTTATTCATGGTTATGAAAACGTCTTTGATATGTATTAACAACGCATAATTACGTTTTTGCGACGTTTCTAAACATGATTAATAACAACACATTCGGATTGGGGATAATCTTATTTTTGACCCTTTTTCAAAAATCACTAATTTGACACATTCACACATAAACACAAGTGTCGATAGTGATACATTGTTAGGATTTAGTGTTTATTGTTGTTAATTTCATAAAAAGTCAAAAATCCCTAATTTTGATTTTTTGTTCATATGAACCCTAATTTCAAATTAAGAATCAATTAGGTGAAATTGACTTACAATTGATGATTGATATGCAAGAGTGATGGATGATCTTGAATTGAGAGCTTTTTATTTTAGTTTGATTGGTGTGATTAATTGTATGTTAGATTTTGCCACTGTTGCAATATTAGGGGGTGTTTAGTTTTGTTTTACTAATACTGAGAGGGAAAAACGGGTTTGAGTGCAAAACGCCAGACGGTCCCTTAATGATAAGGGACCGTCGTTAGGTAAGGGACCGTAGGCAGAAAAGGGTTTAAGGAAATGAGAATTTTGACTGGTTTTTGAAAACACTTAGGATTTTAGATTCTAACAAACGTAATGTAGTTAAGGACTCTTAAAATCATGAGCTTAGGAATTCATTAGCTTTATTAATATCATTTTTGTAATCTTGACATATTTCACATCCTAGATCGATTTCTATGCTACTATCAAGTCTAGACATTTTATCATCTAGGATCATTTCTTTTTAAAAACTACTTTCATATGATCTCAAGGATTTATTTTCCGAAAATGATTTTCTACTTATGTTGCATAGATCTTTAAGTTCATTTTCTAATTTTGAAAACTCTAGAATAAATGGGTCATAACAAAAGTGTTCAATTTTAGAGTGTACCTCACTTGTAGTTTCAATCTTGTGACATATTTCACATTCAATATGCACATTGTCTTTTTCATCTGCATCACTCCAAGACTAATTGATGAGTTCACTTCCAAAGTTACTTATGAGGTCCTTGTCGGCGTCATTACCCACATCAAAAATATTTGAACTAGAAGTATATGCATCTACCTTAACTAAATGTCTTTCTAATGACTCGTCTTCACAAGTGAAGAGTAGTTCAAGATTAATATCATCCTCTTTGGCTTGACAATTCCTTTGATGAAATTTTTCCATATATCATTTGCCGTTTACCAAAAGAATATTCTTTCGTATTCAACTCTTGGCAAAGTTTTATAAATCATTATTTTGCTTCAATATTTTTACAAAAATTTCTTTTGAAAAATTCGTTTTGATTTTCAAAATTTGTCTCCATTTGTTGAAAGTCGCCAATTGAAATAACATGCCAAAGATCACGATTTATTGATTTCACATAACTTTCAAATCTATTTTTCCATTCACTAAAATTATTAATTTTGAAAAATGGTGGTTCATTTAAAGAAAGCCCTTCTAGATATCTTTCAGAATCCATAGATCGATTCAAGCTTTAAAGTACAATATACTTTAAATATCTTGAGTGACATAGCTCTGATATCAATTGTAGAAACTAGAAGTGGGGTTGCATAGTTTTACTGTTTATAATTACGCTTTAAAAACTTTTTGCCTCCGTTAGGTCCGTTTATGTTCCTTTTATAAAGTTGTTAGATTTACTAGTTATGTCATATCTAATTGACTAGATGTGAATTTATAAATTAAGTAAAGTAAAGAGTAAATGAAAGAACACAACCAAGGAGACGCCGAGATTTATAGTGGTTCGGCACGAAGCTCACTCTTCGTCCTACTCCACTCCCCGAGTACCACACTCGAGAGTTTGCAATCACTATGTCAACACACTCCTTTTGGCGGAGCAAACCATACATGAGCTTACTCCAAGTGTAACGACACTAAGCGGAATGTCGAGTCCTAATCCTAGCTAAAACCAATCTACACTAAAGCCCACGTGGCCACACGAACAAGCACTCTTATCCCACTTAGATCGACACACGATCCAAGTCTTCATATGAACAAGCGCTCCCGTTCACTTGAATCTACACACGATTCAAGCCTTCAACACTTCTTGGACTTACACATTCGTACAAGTTTACCCTTACACAACTAGTCACAACTCACACACAATTCGGATCTACAATATTACAACATATACAAATGAGAGAGTTGGAGGAAGAATAGAATCATAACACTAGTTACGTTTGAGCGTGGACTCAAATAACACTTCAATTCTTGACGACTTCGAGTGTTTTTCTCTTGCACATTGATGTAGAGGATTAGAGAATCACTTATAAACACATACCGACATATTATAGTGATAAAAAATAAGAAAGAAAGGGCAGAAAGGTTTTGTGCAAAGAAGGTTGTTTTTTTGAGTGAAACGGTGCAATATTTATAATCACCAGGAGGAGCGGGGGACGACCCCTTAAAGACGGACGGTCCTTTATCACTAAGTGACCGTCATCCCATTTGAGGGACCGTCCCGACAGACACTCCCATTTTTGTCCTGACTTGGTGAAAGTTTATCTGGTGAAAAACTTAACTGGTTTAGGCGGGAAATATGGTTGTTGGAATATTTGAAATTCAATTTTTTTTTAATAAAACATTTATTTTTAATTACAAAAATACTTTTGTAAAAATGTTTTGTCACATAAAAATGTGAAGTTTTGACAAAATAAAAATTTTGATCACTTTAGTCAAGTCGGTATTTTGTTTGTTCATACCTGAAGTGACGTTGTAGAAGATACGTTAACTAAATGAGTTTTCTCGACTAAAACTTACTAACTGTAACTTTATGTACCGTGTTTTTATATTTTGTGATTATCAAAACATGTAGAGACCGAATAATGCAAATAACGTTTTTGACATTTTTTGTATTAACAAAGTAAGATTTGTTTTATTGTATCAGTACTCTTTAATCCATCAGGATTGCATGCCTTGTCGCGGCCACACGAATCTCATTTAATCTGCTTTACCATCAATTAAAGTTTATTTGATGTTTATTTGGTTCTTTATGCATGTGCTTTGATTACCTCTATATTTAGCCGTGGCTTGTTTGTGTTGCCATATGCCTCCCACAATTACTTCATTAGCATTATAGCTAATGTAAGCCCGTAAAAAGGTTAAATAATATAGACATAATTAACCATTAAGAGTTTACTCGATTGTAACTAAGATACCAACAAGAGATAATAGATTTTAGTACTCATCCTATAAAACTAGCAATAAAGCAAAGTGACAATCAACTTATCTATCGGCTTGACCTCTTATATGTATTTGTTTTCTATCTGTGTACGTGTTTGCCATTCGCTTATTCAACTCCATAGATTTATATACCATTATTAATCTAATCAGTCATGCCAGTCTCTCAGGTTGAAAACCCCCTTGCGTTAGATTTGGTTTTAGAACTAACTTAGGAATTAAAAATCTGATAGACGTTTAAGGTGTTAACATTCCACTCTTAGTGTTCGACACTCTACTTACCAACTAGCTAAACAAATCGGGTACACTACTCGTTAGTGTGTGTTATAGGTTAAGTCGGGTAAATATAAATTTAAAACTTGATAATTATAATCTATACCTACAACGATATACACACGCATTAGGTTTTTGGCACCGCTGCTGGGGAGTGAATTGTTTAATACTTGAATATCTGTTACTATTTTAATTAGGTTTTAAACTTTATTAGTTTTTTATTTTTAGTTTTTATTTGCTAACTTTGTCATGTATTAGTTTAATTACATTAATTGTATTTTTCTGCATATTTTCTATTTTATTGTTTTCTGTATTTTTGTTTGTTTTTTGTTTTTTTATATTTATGCATTTTTACTGTCTGTTGTAATTTGCTGATCTAAACGATACGACGCATATGTTCTTGCAGATACGGTGTATTATGTTTTTATTTTTCATACAGTGTATCTTATTTAATAATTCGAGTACGACGCATCTATCCCCTAGATACAACGTATTCTGTTTTTAATCAGAAATTTTCAAAACCATAAACGTCATACGGCACATGAGTTTTTCTCATACGGCGTATTATTAGTTATTAAAAAAAGTTTTTAATTCTTTAAATAAGTAGAAGCGGCGTATCAGTTTCTGTCGATACAACACATTATTATCAAAAAGCTTGCACTAAAATGTAACAAAAGTACGGCGTACTAGCTTCTACTCATACGGCGTATTTCTTTTTATAATTATAAGCGATTTGATAGTTATAAAACATACGCCATATTGACTTCCATTAATACGGCGTATAGCTTTTCTAAAATAAAAGTCTAATTATTTTTAACGAATTTAACATACGGCGTATCGTCTGCAGATATCAGCAACTTTTATTTTTCGTATTCCATTTTCGTTCTTTGTTTTCTGTTTCCTACTTTTCAAACATATGTTGTAGATGCTATTGTCTTGATTTCAGGTAGTGCATGACCAGGAGTTCTACTAAAGACCTCATCGAGCCTTACAGTGAACCTGAAAAAAGTTTTCCATTAACTTCAAAAGCTTTTCAAGACACCCCAACCTTGATTATTCGAATCCTTTGAGGTTCACTTACTTTTCTGATCAAGAAACTCAGTTTGAAAAAGAAATCACAGAAACAATGACAGACTCGACTATGGAGGAGTACATGACTAAGACCTGAGACGACTATTGTTCGGGAATTGTTGGGCCTAAATTTGATGAAGAAGCCAGATAGAAGCTGAAGATGAGTCTAACTTGAAGACTCTTGAATAAAGAAAAGTGCTCACCGGGAGACAACCCGAATTTATTTTAATTGTTTTTGTTATCGAGTCTGCCAGACCTGCACATTGATGTTTCACATCTCCTTCTATGGGATGCGGCGTATCAACTTCTCAGGTCATATCTATCTTTTATTTTTCTGTATTTTACTTTTTTGAACTTTGAACTTTCTGTCATATGTTTTTATTTTTCTGTATTTTACTTTTTTGAACTTTGAACTTTCTGTCATATGTTTTAATACGACATATCTCTAGTTAAGGATACGACGTAGCAAATTTTTCTCACTTGTACTTATCCTAGGCTCGATACGGCATATCCCTTCCCATAGATACGGCGTATCGACTAACTTGATGAATTTCAAGTTTTTAATTTTTATTTTTAGGATTATTTTTCACTAACCATTGATTAATAACGAATGCACTAGCTGTAATTTTCTTAACACATGTTTACCAAGAATGGTGGTATACATACGTTCTGTATTTTTTGTGGAGACTTCATTCATGGAGGCTTGAACGCCGTTTACTCACAGAAAATAGAAAGTTTCTCATAAACGCATAATAGAGGATCATACCGAGCAAATCTCAGGGGAGTTTTCCGTTCTAATTCTTTATATTTCTTGTTTTTAATTTCAATTTCAAACAACGAGGATGTTGTTTATCTTAAGTGGGGGATGGAGAATTAGAACGATACGTGTCCTTATTTTTCAAGAATATGCGTTAATCTATGCTCAATATGCTAAATTTAAAAATTTTCTAGTATGTTTTTGTTAAATCTAAATTGCATAGCCGCACACATAACCATTATTTAAAATTTGTGAGAATTGAGCGTATCTGTTTCCCAATATTTTACCCAAAATTTCACAAATATGTGAGTGCGCCGTTGACTTGTAAACTTTAGAAGTTAGAACTTGGCTTGTATACTACTCGATACCACAATAATGAGTGTTATTAATATAATTGGAGAGACTTGTCTAACTTGGTAAATTATTTTTACAAATGTTTAAAAAAATTTGTTTTGTTACACCCTTAAACCGTAGCCTACCCTATATATTTAAGTCTGTGGTTAGTTTCTTTTGGTAAAATTGTGTTTTCCCCGCGTTTCTTGTGTTCATGTACTTATATTATTATCTTTGGTTAGGTCGGGAAATTGCACAATGCAATGGAGTGAAAGTATATATTGTATTTTTGATTTCCGTGTGTTTGCTACTTTACTATTACCTTTATGTCTGAAGTTATGAGAAGTATAGAAAAATTATCCAGAATTATCGTGATTGTGATGTGGTGAGATTTTATACCACTTAGTTTATTTGATTAAAAAATCAAAAAAGGTAGAAAAGAAAAAGAAATAAGAAGTTGGTAAGTTTGAAAAACCAACGATGTGAAGTTATGTACTAGTAGAGATATCACTACTGCTGTTGTATTATATTTATGGATTGAATGAGAGTTGGATGTTATGGGAATGCCAACTAAGATTTATTTCTTTGATTAAGATGTTATTGAGTCTGATTCATGTCTACTTGCTAAAGCGTGAGTTTTCGTGTTAAAGCGTGAGTTAGTCAGTGATTTGTGTCTTATTCATGGGATTGTTGGGAAGTAATTAACCACATTAGGACTTATTCTATTTGTTGTGTTTAAATGTTTTTCTTTTTGCTTTAAACCAATTTTTGTTTCCCAATAGTTATCCATACCCTTTACCAAATTATTTTAATCGTTGTTAGTTTTCGAGCATCCGAGTATGATAATGACCTAGTGAGAATGTCAAATGTATGAATAAAGTAGTGACCATCCGAGTTTAGACCAGTGTTTTGAAACCCGGGTCAACCCGGCCGAGTTAATCGGTTCGACCTGTTTCGGCCAAAAAAAGGGTAAAAAAACCCGGGTTTCTAAAACCGGGTTAACCGGTTAGACCCGTCGGGTTTTGAGTGTCCCGGGTCAACCCCCGGTTCTCAAAACCTGGCTGGATTTCGTTTTTTCAAAATTTTTTAATAAAAACCCAGGTTGACCCGGTAAAAAATAATAATAATAAATTAAAAACCGGGTTGACCCGGCGGTTTACTAAGTTTATACAGGAGATGTTTAAACAAATCCAGGTATTACCTTTAAGCCTTTTATGACCAATTTGCAACTTTATACTTGTTACTCCTTGTTTTTAGTGGTAGAGATGTGTATCCTTGCCAAGCTTTTGATAGAATATTCGTCATGACCGAGTAATTGAGCGAATGAGAGAGACTTGAGTGATTTTATTTTACTATTTCGTTAAGTGTTTGGTTATGCAATTATAATGAAAGTGAATAAGTGCTTAACTATAAAAATAAATCTAAACTTTAATTAGGATACATTTTCATAAGTTTGAATATAAGGTTTACTTGAGGACAAGTAAAGTTCGAGTGGGGGATATTTGATATATCAAGTAAGTACATATTATTAGCATCATTTATCCTATGTTATTGACTTGTTTTATATTATTCTATATGAGAATTGATACTTAATCGTTTACTTTTGTAATTCTCAGTTATAAACAAACGTTTGGTAGAAGTTAGCTATTTTAGACGTAAAATGGAGCAAAATAGATCAAGTTGGAATAGTCTACTGAACTGAAGGAAGATACGTCGTATCATTCTAGACAGATACGTCGTACGAAGATACTTAGACGAATTTGAAGATCATTACCTGACTTTGAAGAATGTGCCGCATGGATTAATCCCATGCACCGTATATGAAACCTTAGTCAACGAAGAAGATCTGACTTGATTACTCCAGATACGCCGTATTGCATTCCAGACATACGGTGTATCAGTCTCAAGACTTTACCAAAGATATCCAAGACAGAGAAGAACATGCGCCACATTAGAGATTGAGGATACGCCGCATCTAAGACGGTGTACGAATATTCATGAATTTTATATTCTTGGAACCATGCAAAGTTATCGAGATGCGCTACATCTACTTAGTTGATGAGCCGCATCGATCCCTCAGACAGAAACTATAAATACCCCCATTCGACACAGAAATTTCGTGTGCAACAATAACACCCTAAGGAGATGAATACATATGATTTGGCAACACAAGACACCACCCAAGCGAAGGATTCAGAGCAGTAAGAAGGTCCTGCTAGTGTTTAATTCAATAAGTAGATTTGGTTTATTGTATTAGTACTCTTTAATCCATCAGGATTTCGTTCCCTGTCGCCACCATACGACTCGCATGTAATCTACTTTCCCATCGATTAAAGTTTATTTGATGTTTATTTGGTTCTTTATGCATGTACTTTGATTACCTATGTGTTTAGTCGTGGCTTGTTTGCGCTGCCATACGCCTCCCACAATTACTTCATTAGCATTATAGTTAATGTAAGCCCGTAAAAAGGTTAAATAATATAGACATAAGTAATCATTAAGAGTTTACTCGCCTGTAACTAAGATACCAACGAGAGATAATAGATTTTAGTACTCATCCTATAAAACTAGCAATAAAACAAAGTGACAATCTACTTATCTATCGACTTGACCTCTTATCTATATATGTTTCCTTTTTGTGTACGTGTTTGCCATTCACTTATTCAACTCTATAGTTTAATTTACCGTTATTAATCTAATCAATCATGCCAGTCTCTCATGTTAAAAACCCCCTTGCGTTAGATTAGGTTTTAGAACTAACTTAGGAATTAAAATACTGTAAGCGTTTAAGGTGTTAACATTCCACTCTTTGTGTTCGACACTCTACTTACCAACTATCTACATAGATCGGGTACACTGCTCGTTAGTGTGTGTTATTGATTAAATCGGCTAAATATAAATTTAAAACTTGATAATTACAATCTATACCTACAACAATATATATACGCATCACCGAGGCCAAATGATTGACCTTAAGAGCTTAATAAGGTATCCGAACGAATTGTTGGGTCCTTACCGAATGTGTTAACTCAATAAGTCCACCAATTCCTTCATTTTGCTTGTTAATCCAAAGCTAAATCCACGCATCACAATAAATGATATGTCTATAGGATAGGTCACGCACTAATAAATTTCCTCCAACGTACTTATTAGGTCCTTTTTGGGCTCATCATCCTAATAAGTCCGGTAACCATGTCGGTCGGGTTTATTAATGTACCGATACGTAACTTCAAATAACCAATAATTAATTCCCGTAATAACAATAACAATGTACTAGTGCAAATATGCCTCAAAACATTCCGTAACCTCGTGTTTTTCCGTTTTTATCCAAGTTAAATATCCAACACTTTATATTTCATTTTCGTTACTATATTTTAAATAACAAATTACTTGTTATTTACTTACTCTTTCATTAATTCCTTTTGTTTTTATGTTTTCAACACACCACGACGGTTACTAAACGTATCGAGTCACATTTCCATTAAGTCTTGCGACTATATGCTGAGTCAAATAGTCAATATGTTCCAAGTAATCCACAAGTCCAATAATAATTAATTTGGGCCCGTCGAGGTCGCACCAAGACCACAAGGTCTCGGCTAACTCTCGTAGCCATATCAACACAGTTTATCCAGTTTCCAAGTATCTAGTCATCAACCATCCATATTTGGAAACTGGATAAACTGTGTTGATATGGCTACGAGAGTTAGCCGAGACCTTGTTCAAAAAAAAAAAAAAAAAAAAAAAAAAAAAAAAAACCATCCATATTCGGCCAAAACTTAACCTACGGCTCGAGTTTTTCCCAGTCTCAAACAATCATAACATATACCACAATAATGAAACCAATTCAGACCAACAATAATAGCTTTTTTGGTCTCGGCTAATATTCCATGCCGTAAGCCACTTAAAACCAAACAGACCAAAAATGTAAGCCTCGCCAAGAACAAGAAGGTCTCGGCTAATGATTAACCATGACCCAAAAATAACCAAATCCAATGAGACCATGGAAGATCAAGACCCACAAGGGTTCGGCTCCCCTAACCGTGACTCATGTAACTCAACCCAAACCAAGACAACACAAGCTCCAAATAAGCTCGACGTAAGCTTATTTTTCTTCATATGCAAGTCCAACAAAACTAGAAACAAATTCATGCCCACAAGAGATGATATCAAAAACGTTTTTAATAGTTTTTATCTTGTTAAAATTGTTATTCATCCATTTCTTACCAAAACCAAATCATTAAACCCAAAAACTAACTCGTTTGCACGAGTTTAGGATTCACACAGTGTCACACGAGTGTGAAACGGTGTGGCTCACCTTATTACCTTTAGATCTACTTGTTCACACAAGAAAAACCACTAGGAAGGCGGCGTAGTGGTGGTGTGGGTGATAAAAAGGGCGTGTGCACCACTAGATCTTAGTGGGATGATGTTGTGATGATGGTTTAGTGTTGGTTGATGGTGGTGGATAGTGGTGGTGATGGTGGTGGGGTTGTGTTGGGCGGCAGCTATTATCTCAAGGTAGAGAGAGAAAATGGTGTTTAAGGTTTGGTAGGAGTGAGGTGTTGTGGGGTTTTATTAATCCCCAAAGACCAAACATGCAATTCGTATAAACTTAGGGGCGTAGGCTGAAAATGACGCAAAGGGGCCAAAAGTGACAGTTTTGGTAAACTTTTATCATGAGGTTTCTCAGGCTCGTTTAGCGTAGAGAAAATGCTCGTGAGACGTTTTAAGTTGCGTCAATATTTTTAAATTCAATTTCCTGTTAAAAATGACTATAAATATGTCTATATGATGAGGCGAAAAATGAACCACTTTTAGGGGGTCATTTAAGCCCGGAATTGAATTTATTTGATCAAATATTACCCTAAATCGTTCCTTTTGTGATTTTAGGTACTTTGGGAGTGAATTTGGAAAAGGAAGCAATTCGGACGTTTTTGGAGCATAAAAGTGAAAAAAACGCCAAAGACTTAATTTTCCATGCTGAGAACAGTACCTGACGGCGTCAAGAGTAAAAGTGGTGACGACCCAGTGCAAACCTGACGGCGTGACAACAAGGGCGTCAAGAGTTAAATTGGTGACGGCCTGCATAAGGTGTATACATGACGGCGTCAGGCCCAGATCTAGGCAGTCCGAGGAACTATTTGGCGGCGAGATGACGGCGTCAGACATTTGTTCTTGACGCCGTCACCTATCAAACTCTATATATAGTTTTCTATTTTTCATTCTTTAAAGAGGAACTTGTGTGGAGAAAACTAGGGCCGAACTTTGTAAACCCTAGGTCATATTTTACAGTGTTTTCAAGGGTTTTCACCCCTTGAATCCTTTCATGTTCTATTGAGATAAGTCTTCTCTTAATTCAATTAATATGTCTATGTGTTGGTTGATTATATCTTGTGCTTGTCTTGATTTTAACATGCTAGGCTAGATCTATCTTGTGTTTGCGTAGATCTAATGAAACCTAGATGTTAAATATGTGTTGATTACTTGTTTATGGTTGTATTGGATGAATGATTTCAATGTTAGGCTTAAGAAAACTGGCAGATCTCCATTGTGTAACATGCTTGAACGTCTTAGGAAACATGAACCGATGTGTACTAGGTTTTATTGGTTGTATTTAATGCATGAGCAAATTCTAGTGATCCCATGTTAGGAGCTTCTTAGCTGGCTCGACATAGGAGTGAAGTAGGCGCTCATAGGATTGGGGAAGTAAGTACGCCACCCCATGAATGATATTAAGGAATACAATCTGTCATCCACGCAACTATAACAAGTAATTAACGTGTAAAAGATATCTAGGGAGTAGTGAAATCTAAGTAAACACAATTCTTCCACATATTGCTCACAACTTTAGTTTAATATAGTTTATTTTCATTTCTAGTATTTTATTTTGATTGCATCTTAGTATTGGGTTAGTTGACTAGCAACTAATTCCGCCAAACTCCTTCAAACCCGAGATTTTTACTTGCTTTTTATAAAATATAAAAATACAAAAAAGAATCATCCCTCATCTCTAGACCTAGTCTTTGGGTTTTCTAATCCTAGCGACACTATTCCTAGCTGAACGATCAATCCCCCGGTACTTGTCATTATACTATACTACAACGATCAGGTACACTGCCTGGTGGGGGTTGTAAGCTTCTCGAGATCCCTCGAGAGGTAAAGCCTGATGCAATTCCCACGCATCACTATATTCGTTTAAAGCGTCAAAAATCAATATTTATCGTATTATTAGTTTAGACTGTGCCGACTCACGTTGTACTAATAAAGACTCAAGTTCTACGGGGTAACTTCCTATAAAAGATACTAATATCCAAATAACATTCCCAATATTCTGAAATAATCTCCCAAAACGTTCCAAAACGTTCTCAGTTAATTTATACTTGTTTTAAACATAATGCGGTATTGAAAGTGTTCCAAAAAAATTACCGGTTGTCACAAACACTATGATAGACTTCATACTCAAAGAGATTTGCATTAGTAGCTACTACCCCAACACGATTTTAATTAGCCATATATCGAGCCATGTCATCATCAATATCCTCAACCTCATCACTATCCTAATCTTCCCCTTGTTTTTCCTTAGTAGTACTAGGTTCACATACCGATGTCATAGTAGCCTCCTTTTACATAAGAGGCTCTTCCCATCATCACCCAATATCACAAGCTTCCCATCAAGAATTTGACTTTCTAGTGCATTAATCCTTGCAGCCAAAGATGTATTACTTGGACTATCAAATGTTGAATCTTTACGACCCTTTCTTTCCTCCATATCTACCATATAATTTAATACATCAAACGAGTTCGAAGTAGAAGTTCCGTAGTATCATTGTTATCATTAGTTACCTTCGGTTTCTGATGCGTGGATTGCAACCCTCGCAAAAGGTTTTACTTCTCAAGGGATCTTGAGAAGCTTGCAATCCTCCAGGCAGTGTACCTGATCGTTGTAGTGTAGTATAGGTATGTCCGAGGGATTGATAGTTTTCTAGAGGAATAGTGTCGTTAGGTAGAAATGTATGTCGAATAAGCCTAAAGGTGAGGGATGATTTTTTTTGTATTTTTTTATATTTTAAAAAAACAATTAAAAATCTCGATTTTTTAAGGAGTTGGCAGAATTAGTTGCTAGTCAACTAACCCAAAAACTATTTTAATAAACAAAAATTAAATAACAAGAAAATAAAAGTGGTGAACCACTTATGAGGAGACAAACGTGTTTATTTAGACTTAATTACTCCCTAGTTATCTTTTATCGATTCATTCAATGTCACAGTGCAATTGTCTTAGTTGAAGCGGTGTATTCTTTAATACCAGTCGTAGGGATGTGCTAACTTCCCCAACTCTATGAATATCAATTTCTCCTATAACCGCACGTTAAGTACACTATCATAGAATCACTAACATCAATTCATGCATTAAATAGAACGAGAAAACCGTATTGCACATACGATTACGTTTTTTTAAGACGTTCAAGCTAGTTACACAAAGAATATCGGCCAGTTTTCTTAACCTAACGTGAATCAATCAACTAAACAATACACAACTCATCAATAATCAATAACTATGTTTCATTAGATCTAAGTAAACACTAGATGATTTAAGAGGCAAATTACCTGAAAATGTATTTAACTTGCAACTTTTTACCATTGTATGTAGCCTTCTTTTTTTTTCCCAATCTGTCAATGAACTTGCAAAATCCATTCATTGTGTGTATCGGTGACCTGTTTGACCTGCTGGGGCAGGTTAAGCTAACGATCGTTAGGTTTATCATTGCAATGTTAGTCCTTTAGACTAACGATCGTTTATCATGGCTACATAGAATGACAAAAAGTAACAAGTTAAATGACTTTTATTATTTTTAAAATTTATGTACGTTTTTTACACGTTTTTGTATACATTTTTATACACGTTTTTATACACATTTTATACACGTTTATACACACGTTTTTATACACGTTTTTATGCATATTTTTATACGAATTTTTATACACACATTTGTATACATGTTTTTATGCACGTTTTAATACACACATTTTTTATACACACGTTTTTACGCATGGTTTTACACACGTTTTTAAAATGTTTATACACATGTCTTTATACACACATTTTTAAATACGTTTTTATACACACGTTTTTATGCACGTTTTTATACACACGTTTTTATACACACTTTTAATTTAATTTTTTTTACACTTCTAATTTAACCTTTTTAAACCTCTTTTACACGTTTTTATATACGTTTTTATACACGTTTATATACACATTTTTAATTCAACTTTTTTACCCATTTTACACACGTTTTTATATACGTTTTTACACAAGTTTTTAAATGAAATATATTAGCTTCAAAGCAAAAAGAACATCCAACCCTTTCCCTTGTGTAGGAAAGGGCATTTATAGTTACAAGTAAACGCCCCATATGGGCTGTGGAGTGAGCTAACAGTGGGTAAAGTTTTTTACACACTTTTAGTTTAACTTATTTTATTTTACTTTTTTCAATTTAACTTTTTTACACGTTTTTACACACGTGTATAAAAACATGTGTAAAAACGTGTGTAAAAAAATCCATATAAAAATCTGCATTAAAGCATGTATAAAAATGTGTGAATAAAATGTGTGTAAAAATGTGTATAAAAATGTGTATAAAAAACGTGCATAAAAATATGTGTATAAAAACGTGTATAAAAATATGTTTATAAAAACGTGTATAAAAAACCCGTGTATAAAATCGTGTGTATAAAAACGTGCATAAAAATATGTGTATAAAAACATATATAAAAACGTGTGTAAAAATGTGTAAAAAAATGTATGTATTGAAATATGTTAAAAACGTGTGTAAAACCATGCATAAAAATGTATGTATAAAAAACGTGTGTATAAAAACGTGCATAAAAACGTGTATACAAATGTGTGTATAAAAATCCGTATAAAAACATGCATAAAAACGTGTATAAAAATGTATGTATAAACGTGTATAAAAATGTGTGCATAAACGTGTAAAAAACGTACATAAATTTTAAAAATAATAAAATTCATCTAACTTGTTACTTTTTGTCATTCTATGTAGCCATGATAAACGATCGTTAGTCTAAAGGACTAACATTGCAATGATTAACCTAACGATCGTTAGCTTAACTTGCTTCAGCAGGTCAAACAGGTCACCGCTACACGCAATGAACGGATTTTGCAAGTTCATTGACAGATTGGGGGAAAAAAAGCTACATACAATGGTAAAAAATGGCAAGTTAAATACATTTTCAGGTAATTTGCCCTAATTTAAGCTAACATGTTAAATGAAAGAAAAGATAAACAAGTAATCAAACAACACATAGACATACTCAATGACTAAACGATTACTTATCTTTAATTAAGTATGGATGTAGGAGGCTGTAAAAGCCTTACAATGAGGTGCAAAATTGTCTTAGGATTTGTGTCTCCCAAAAGTTGCATAAAAAGTTCCACACAATAAAAGAAAAATCGAATTCTGTATATATTTTATATTAGCGACGGTGTCAGGTTATAAGTCCTAATGTCATCAGCTTGCCGCCATTTGGCTTTCGTCTTATGCAAGTCATCACTCTGACACCGTGACTCTTTGAACTCTAAAGCCGTCAGCTCAAGGCTGGGGCCTTCACTCTATACGCCATTTTGTTCGTCACTTGTAAACTCTAAAACATAGTGCCCATCTTCAAGATAACATGACGCCGTCAGGTGCAATTCAATTTTTGTTTCTGAAGCGACGTGTGTTAATTCTTCTAGCTTCAAAATAGTAAGCGACGGCGTCACAAAGTAGAACGTGACGCCGGCAGGTATATCATTCAGACAGGGTTTTCATAACTTTGTCGTTTTCTTCACTTTTTCGCCCAAATACATCCTAAAAGCTCCAATTTCCAGAATTCACGTTGCAAGTACCTAAAATACAAAAAAATGATTTTTTGAGACAATATTTGATCATAAAATCATGAATTTGGGCTTAAATGACCCCTTCAAAAGGTATGAAATAAATCCTTATCAGTCTCCTTAATGCCTTAGGTTGATAAACGAACTCAGTCATTGAACCAATCTGAACCCCACATATAGCTTCGTTTGGCGCCTTCATGTTCTTAATATCACCCGTGACAAGTTTCTTAGAACATTCGTTAATAATGTGACCAAATACTTTACAAGTTTAGTATCTTTAAGGTGTCCACTCATACTCAATACGGATAGTGTGTATAGTATACCCCTCACCCTCAAATTTTGGTACTGCCACGACGAGAGAGTGTTTCAACTATGCATCAGTTCTCAACATAATCATGGAACATGCATAAGTCGACCTACCTCACGACTCCATGCACATAGTGAGCGTGTAAGAATCAAGCATCAATGAGATGCCTAGTTTGGTTGCAATAGTACTCAAACTATCTTCCGTGAATGCGGTAATAGGAATATCATGAAGTTTCACCCAAACCGGATAAAAAATGATGGTGAATGTGGAAAATGGCTCTTTTTCACAAGGTTTCTTACGGAATTTTTTTTTTTATTTTATTTATTTTTTTTATTTATTTATTTTTTTTTTTAAGGCTTCCATCTAACAAAATATATTACTCCAATAAAACAGTTAAGTAGAATGGAATGTGGCTGATATTATATTAACTTCAAGCAACCACTTGAACAATCACTAAATTAGTCATGATAGGCTATAAGTGATCCAACTAGCTATTCATAACTAGAAAACCAAAACAAAACCAAACAAAAAACAACATATCCAAGTCTAATGTAATGGATGGCAGCAGCCTTTAATTAGATCGCAAATGGACCACATGTATAGTAGTGGTTGGTAGGGGTGAGCGCGGTTCCGGAACCGCATGGAACCGACCCGGAACCGCAAGAACCGAGAACCGAAATTCTCATAATTTAGGAACCGAGAACCGGACCGCATAACATGTTTCGGTTCCGGTTCGGTTCTCGGTTCCGGTTCAGGTATTTCGGTTCTACCCGATTGGAACCGCAAATTTTAAAAAACCCGCGTTGTAAAGGACCCTTGTACATATATTTGTTGTCATGGTTTCTTTACTATTTATATTATGTTTTGCCTGTATTGGTTTGTGCAAATCTTACATAAAAAAACTACATAAGTATTTACGCATGTTTGTAAGACCCAAAAGAATGATATATAAACGTACGTCATTAACAAAACTTGTGTCATTAATATTGAAAATTGACACAAGAGAAGCATTGGATATATTTACGCATGTTTGTAAGACCAAGAGAAGCATTGGGATATATTTGCGCATGTTTGTAAAAACAAAACCTTGTGTTATTAACATTGAAATTGAAAAAAATATAAACGTACATATATATAAGCAGGATTTTTTTTTCCCTTTTAAACAAAGAATACATATATAAGAAAATAGTTTACCAATGACAACAACAACATTACGAGCTAAATCAGCAGAAACCATGGCTTGAGATGAAATGAAATGTGTTAATTTGTGTGTATAAGAAACAAACAGATGGATAGTTGAATAGGCAAGAGCAAGCTTGTATTTTACACTAAATGCTATTTGTTGTCATGTTGAAATCGTGCGGTTCTTCGGTTCCGGAACCGATACCCGCGGTTCCGGACCGAACCGAACCGAGAACCGAAACTTGCAATATATAAGAACCGAGAACCGGACCGCGGTTCTAAAATGCGGTTCGGGTTGGGTCGGTTCCGGTTCGGTTCTTGGTCCATTTGCTCACCCCTAGTGGTTGGTATCTTCTTGATGTACTAATTTCTTTGGCTCTTTGCTAAGCTAGCTCCCGGCTAGTCTTTTCAATGAAATTTTTATGATAAAAAAAGGGTGCACTCTTAAACATATAAATAAAATTGGATATATGATTGCTGATTAATATATCGAACTACGATTACTTGTACAAAATCAATTAAAGAATTTTATCGCGAATTACAAATTAGCAGGTGACTAAAATTTAAATGGTGTTTAATGATGTCGTATCTAATTAACATGATCTTTACACGTTCTCCGTCATTCTTGAGAACCTTAATTTTATACGTTAATACGAGTCGCCAATACGTTGTGTTGGAGCAGCCACACCACCAATACGACCTGCAAGCTTCCTGGAACCAATACAAGGATTACCACTATTTCCCGTATTAGTGCAACCGTTCCCTGGTGGTCTCACCTGGCCTTGTGGTAGAGATGATAACAAAAGATTTTGCGTGTTCATCCAAACCTTTTCAAGCTCAGCACCAAAGGGTCTACTAGCTACGTTACACTCGAAACACATGAATAACAAAACTAGTGATGCAACTATAGCTAAACTTTTGGTTCCTTGTCTCATGATGTGCGTAACTTGTGTACCTTGGAACGTAAGAAACAAGAAAAGGATTAAAAACGAGTTGTGTATAAGAGAAATTAGGATAAAATCTTTTGGGTTTTGATGAATGATCTGCATGAAGGATTATGAATTATTTATAAGGTATGTTGGTGACCAGTTTGTTTAATTTTGACTTGAATATATCTTGTTTCTTTAGGGTGGCTATTGGTTATAATATTCTGCTTAAGGTTTTTGAAGATTGAATATGGAATTTATTATGTAACAGTCAACATATAAGGCTTTGACTGTCACAATATATCTGCGAATTTGTAGCCATAAAGATATGTATTAAATATATATCATATCAATACATGGTGTCATTAATTTGATCTTGTAAGCCAAGCATTTCCACGACATATACAACTAGGTGCCTTGACCCATAGGGGTAACTTCTTCATGTATTTGTACAAGCGTGCCCAGTCTGATTTTCAAATCGCTATCTTTAGGGTAAGTTCAACAAAAGAAAAAGATAAGTTAACTTTTTGAAGAGTATGAAGTTATTAAAAGTGAGTTTTGTTTGGCCAATAAGCTCAAATTAACATATATGCTTTAAACAGTGCGTTTTTTGGCTTTTTAAAAACAAATAAACTCTTAATAATCATTGCGAGACTAACTAGAAAAGTTTATTATATTTTACTAATAACGTACTGTACGCATTAACAAGTTATATATTAGCTAGGATTGAACATGACGTACTCGATCTATTACCACATCCTGATATCAATTCAACGTAATCCCATAGCTTAACAAAGTCCACTCGAGTTGGGAATTAGTTTTTCAGAAAGATACTTGGGAATTGAAAGAGGGTGATATGCAGTCTCTTTTGTGATCGTTTAAAACCTTAATATATATATATATATATATATATATATATATATATATATATATTGGCTACAATATAGTGTAGGCAATTTCATACAATTTTGTTCTATAATTTGTGGGTCCTTGAGTCAATTTGTGGGTCCTTGAGTTAGTTTTGTGGTCCTGAATCTTTTATTGTATAATTTGATGGAGGATTGTAGTCAATTGACTACAATAATTGTAGCTAAGATATCTTATATATATATATGGAAGGGAAGGGATCCGGTGCAGATTTACTTTTAGGTAGGGATGGTGCGGATAATATCATAGTAGCATTCAAAAAAAAATTAATTCAAAAAAATCTGAAAAAATTAAAAATAAATAAAGAGGACAAAAAATTATTAAGAATCGCTGAAAAAAATTTCAAAAAAGATTCGTTTTCCTGGTTAAAAGGTATTATGATACTACGATTTTTTTTTAATATCACTCTAGCACTCATACTTTTTCTTGAATTTTTTTAATATCACCATAAGTTTTTTTTTAATATCGTAATAAAAAAACAATGATATTAGGTTTTTTACTAATATCAAAGTAACTTTTTCAATATCACAGTTCATTTTTACATGTAAAAAAACTTAATATCACGTTGTTTATAATATCACAGTAACTATTATGGGTTTTTAATATCACGGTTCATTTTTACATGGCAAAAAGCTTAATATCACGGTAGCACTCATAATATCGTTAATATCACATTAGCACTCATAATCAAAAAAGAAAAAAGTGCTCAGAAAAATCTGAAAAAATAAAAAAATAAAAGAACACAACTAGAGTAAGGATCGCTGAGAAGGAAAAAAATAAAAAAAAAATCGTTTTCATGATCAATTGGTACCGTGATATTAGCGTCAGATCTTGATTTTTTTACAAAAAGTCAAGATCAGATTTGGAATAGGCGGTCCAGATCCATCCGCACATCCGCACTAAAAATTGAAATCCGCACCTGATCCTTGGTGTATATATATATATATATATATATATATATATATATATATATATATATATATATATATATATATATATATATATATATGTATATGTATATGTTATGTAAGCTTTTCGCCTATGTAACGGGCTGAGATATGGGATTCACTCATATCCGTTGTACTTAAATATTTTTTGGAGTAATATATTTACCGGGTCGTTGACCTTTTACCCATATATATATATATATATATATATATATATATATATATATATATATATATATATATATATATATATATTAACGATACTCGGTACTAAATTTGTTTTACTTCAGATTCACGACATGTCTAAAAAACTGTCACTCGCACCATTGATAAATGAAACTCGTATATTAGTTGAAAGTTGCAACAAAGCATTAAAATTCATGCATTTAGACATGTTGTATACATATGAAGACCTCTATATTTTACTTTCTACACAACAATTTCTTTTTTTATTTATTTTTTATTTTTATTTATTTATTTATTTATTTAGCTTGTTCTATAGTGACATATCGTTAGAAGCCTTAAATGAACTTGCTTCTTTTATTAAATACATGTATTTCCATATAAATGTAACATAAACTCACGAAACATAACAAATTAAAGAATTATCAATATCAACATATATGGTAATTTATGTTTATTTAAGACTTTTGGTCATATGGCACCGTGGTACAAGTTAAAAAGCTCTTTACACATCACCCAACCTAAAAAGGGGTTTGTGGTATAAGGTTGGAACAAGGTTTTAATAACGGGAAGCAACTAGTTCGTATCAAACTAGGATACAATCTAGGGTGTATTAACTTTATAAAGTTATTAAAACATAGAAATTGATAAATTTCCATAATTTCATATAATTTCTTTGAAATTTAATAACTAAAATTTTATTAATTAACCTATTATTTTATTTTTTTTACAAAATCGACACATGTGTTTTTATACATATCTCTCTACACCTTACAATATACTTGAGACCCTCTATCTTTATATATCTTAAAAATTAAGTTAACACAACTTATTTTATTAGTAATTATTAAAATAAAATTTTAAAATGCACTAATTGTACATTAAATTAGAAGTTACAATCATAAAATATAACTAATATAATGAATTTAATATGTTAATAATTAAAATTAACAAGTTTTTAAATTTTCAATAATAAACTATCATTTATTATTAAAAATCGTTAAACAATATTGGCTAAAAAAACATAAAAACGACTCCAAATCCCAAACTTTGTGCGGGTAGCATGCTAGTTTATTTTGATGGAAGAATTTTTGATGTGTTTGACCAAATTAAAGCCAATTTTGACTTTTATTAGTAAATAGAAATGATTTTTCGCCTACATGCCACAATCGAGCTCTCTCATTGCTTTAACTGAAAACTCCTCAAGTAATTAATTTCCCATTTCGTATATTTTCTTATCAAATAAGAAATGAGGATAATATATATACAGTAATAACAGAATCGAGAGCTAACGAAAAGCTAGCAACCCGAAAAATATAGATACAATCTAGTTGAACATAAATTACATGCAACGTTGGTCAATAAAAGGTGATTTTACGCACTATCAACTTAACAGGTAACCATATATGCACGCATTCACTCATTCAGCGTAAACTATGAGATTGCGAGTCAAAAAAGAAACTATGACTCTTTTATCAATCAAAATAAATACATCATGTTAATTTATTGTTAAAAGATTAACAAAGAAATAAAAGATCCAATGAATGAAGAGAAAACTAGGTACAAATTGTTGAAAAACGTATTCTCATAACTACTAAGAGGTGTTAATATTGCATGCATGGAGTTAATGCATGGTTCTTATTGTATTAAGTTTTAATTGCCATCATCCTTGGCGGGCTTCATCTTCAATTGTTTTGTGGAAGCTCCAAATTAAACATTTTGTTGAGGATATGCACGAGTTACTGGTGGTGGTGATGCAACATCACTATTGCCCCCAACATATCGATCAACTACCTTTTTTGAGCTGATGCAATTATTTCCACCATTACCTGTGTTACTACAACCATTTCCTGGTGGAGGAACAGTGCCTCGTAGAGACGTTAAAAGAAGATTTCCTGTATTCATCCACGCTTCTTCAAATCCTCCATCAAGGAGTCTGCAAGCTTCATTCAGTTCAAAACTCGTGAAGATCAAAATGATGGTCACAAAAACGGCTAAGTTTTTTGTGCTATGTGTCATCATATTTGTTGCTTTTAAATGGAAGGAAAGTTGATGAAGTGGGATTTGATGATTTTGTATAAAGGGGTGGGAGTCATATTTATAAGGTTATTATAAGTTTGTCATAATAGTGTTTGACTTTGACCTGATTTGTATGTATCTTGTGTTTAGGTGGCTAAATTGGTGTTGTCGTATAGTCGTATTTGAAGTATATATATGATGAAATGGGATTTCAATAAGATGGTATACCGCATATGTATATATCGTGGAACTCGATCATTGCTTGTCACTTTTAACTAGAGTCGATTTATATGCAGGGACGGAGCCAAGGGGGTGCACGTGCACCTCATGGATTTTTTTGATATAGTGTTAATTTTTGAAAAACTTATCGATTTTTCTTAAATGTATCTTAAATGCACCCGGTGCATTAAAATGTGTCTCTAGTATTATTTAGTTCGTATACTTACAAATAAAAAATAAATATAAAATTTTGTAAAAGCCCAAAGATGAAACAAGTTTAATAAATTAAAACACAAAAGCCCATTAAATAGTTTTTTTAATGGAACAAGTTTATTCATCATCCTAACAATTTACAAAATCCAAAATTGAACAAACATCACAAAGATGAAAAAAGTTCATAAGTCGTAACATATATCTTTCATTTGTTTATTATGTCTTTTAAAGTTTTCATGTTTTGATTGGTTGTATAAAATCTTGACTAATTTGTTGGTTTCGTATAGTCTATCATCATCAATAAAGGCTTAGGGAAATAAGAATAAGTGAATAACTATGCAATTTCTATTAAAACAAATAGGGATAACAAGTTTAAGTGATAGTCAACAATATATTAGAATATGAATAGTACCTCAATTGTGTTGTCATAGGGCATTTTTTATTGTTGTCGTATTTACAATATATATGAAAAGTAGTGCTTAAATGAAGTTGGTTTTAGTCTTTTCTATTGCTACTGTTACGGTTGAAAGATGTTTTTCTAAAATGAATCTCATAAAAACTGATTTGCGTAATCGGATGAGTGATGATTATTTTAATGGCACTTTAACTTGTGTTATAGAGAAAAAAGAAATTATTAATATTAAAAATGAGGGTGCACGTAAGTGTTTTTTTGCTATGGGAGATCGTAGAATCACTAATTAGAAGGTAATATGTTCATTTATTTATCGTTTTAATGAAATCTTGATTTTCATCCACATTTTAACTCTATTATATTACGGTTAAAAAAAATTTATGCACCCGATCATATTTCTTTCTGGCTCCGTCCCTGTTTATATGTGCTTTGAAAACTAAGCATTCTTAGTCATAGTCAAGAATCAAAAAACATTATAAGAAAATAAACTACGGAGGAATTGACATATTCAATATAATACCAATATTTTCAAGTGTTAGGTATTGAATATTTGTTGAAATACTCTATTACTTATAATCAACTAATTAATGATATGTTAAGTTTTAAGCACTGTTAATTAATAAAATACCTTTTGATAAATATAACATTCTGACCAAACATTTTATTAATTTCTATATATAGTTGTTAATTTCACATTTAAATTAGCTGACTCGAAATATAATTTTCAGAATCAATTTTTATAAATTTTTTAATATTATTTCATTTGGATAAGAAATGTTTATATTTCAGGCTAAAATATTTTGTCGATCTTGAATTAGTATGAATTTATATATATATCTTAAAAATATTAAAGATTATCAAACTTTTTTTTAACTAATAAGTTACTTAATTTCATATAATTAATTTTTTAACGACTACAGTTTTATTAACCCATCAGATTTTTTTAGGTTATTTTTTATTTTTATTTTTTACAATATCGATACATGTGTTTTATATATATTTATTGTGATGGATGAAATTTTGATGTGTTTTACCAAATTGAAGCCAATTTTATTAGCTAATAGAAATGCTTTATTTCACTTATTTGTCAAAATCGAGCTTTCCCATTAATCTAGTTGATCAAAACTCCTCAAATAATTGATTTCTCATTTTCTATATTCTCTTATTAAATAACAGACGAGGATAGAGGAGCCTAAGAAGGGTTCATTTCTGAAGGAAAAAAAAATAAAAATAAAAAAGTCTGAACTATAAGAATAGGCATTAAACAATCAGATTTTTTTTGAATATTTATTTTTGTTATTTAATTTAAATGGTTGTAATAGTAAAATTATATATTTTATTTTTCTTTTGAAGTTTTTTTAATACAAAATATTTTTTTAGTTCCTAAATTTTAGGATTTATTTTTTTAAATTATCTTTTTCCGGCATGCATACATTCAAAAAGTAAGGTGTGTGTGTGTGTCTGTGTGTGTATATATATATATATATATATATATATATATATATATATATATATATATATATTTCATCTAATGTAAAGACAAAAATACACCGTTGGTCCCTGAACTTTCTCAAAAACATCGCAGGGGACCCAAACAAGAAAAAATCATCGCTGTGTATCCCTCTTACAAGTTTTGTAGGCCGATTGCGTTCTTTGGCTCGTAATCCGCTGGTCAACTCCGTTCCTCTCAGTTATCTTTTGTTTTTAGCAGTAGGGCATAAGCGTCATTTCGCATTTACACTATACCAAGTCTGTATTATTTTCACATGTCATATCCCTCTTCCCGCCCTATAAACACCTAGGCTGCCACTATTATTTGTCCCAAAACTTTTTTTACAAGAATTATCAGAAATCATAAACTCTCATTGCATGTCACACAACCCGTTCAATATTATTCAGAATTTGAAAACATGGATTTTACTTTATGGAAAGTAATGAGAGTTCCAGGTTATCCAGTTGATGATACCGTTCTGTACAACTCTGCTAAGAAAAGATACGGTACGTTTTGTTGTTATAATCATTGAAATTTCTAATAGGGGTATATTTGAATTTGCTAGTAAGGTTTGATAATGTGCTTTGGTCTATTGATGTGTTTCAGGTGGTAGATCTAATATGTTTAGCATGATGGTTCATCACAATGGTGCTTTAAAATACTGGCCTGGTAGAATATACGATGGAGGTATGGAAACTTTAGTTGATTTGGTTGATGTTGATAGTGTGTCACTTGAATAGTTGGATGTTCTTATGTATGAATTGGGTTACGACCTAGGTAAAGAAAATTACTATTACTTTGTTAAGACTGGTATTAATTTAGATGATGGTTTGTATAGCTTAAGTGAGACTGCGAATTTAGAAAAATTGAAAGATCTTGTTGATGACCATAAGATGATAGAAGTTTATGTTGAAAATGGTAAAACAAGATTGGATGTTGATGAAATGTCACCAAAGTCAATTAAGACAGTTATTGCTGAAGTGGGTGCATCAAAGAAGAATGCAACTCTTGTTGTTGTACCATATTGCTTGCAAAAATTGTTCCTAGAAAACATTGTCAAAAAGCCTGTAGAGGGCTTAAGTAAAGTCAGACAACCAGCTTTGTAAGTCAATACTTGGTAGAATCTGAGGTGCTAGAAATTGAACCCTTGATGACCGTAGATCCACGTATTGAGCATAGCCAAAAAGATAGTCATGTTAATGTTGATCATAGCCAAAAAGATAGTCCTGTTAGTCTTCACCATAGGCAAAACGATAGTCCGGTTAGTGTTGACCATAGTAAAAAAAAGGTAGTCCTGTTTCTTTCGAGGATAGCCAAAAAGATAGTCATGTTAGTGTTGACCATAGCCAAAAATGTAGTCCTGTGGAGGTATGTGAAAGTGAACAAGAGTTTGGTAATCAAGACGAGGAAATACATACACCTGTTGAGCGTATGCAAAAAGGTAAATTTGTCTTCATCTGTGAGACTGATGATGAGTCAGGTTATGACAAAGTGAGTGACACAGATAGTTTTGAGAGTGATGACGATGTTATTGAGAACATTCAAGATGCAAACATAGTTGTTGATGAAGAGAATATTTTTGAGGAGCCTGATGTTGATATAAATGTGTTCAAATTGATTGAATAAACAGGGTTACCCGCTATAGGTAGCTCTAGCCAGATACCAGATGATTTTTTTTAAGAAAAATGAGATACAAGATCTCTTGAATGATGATGAGTTTGCAAGTGGTTCTAATAATGAGGTTGAGTATTTAATTAGGAAGAAAAAGATGAGGGCATACAAGAAACAAAAGTTAACTGAGGCACAACAAGTAGCCGGCGAAGTATTTTTTTTCTATGGTCAAACTTTTGTAACTGCAAAAGAAGTGAAAGATAAGATCAACCTGCATTCAATACAAACTAGGAGGAAATTACAACACATTAAGAATGAAAAAAAACAAAGAATTAGGGCTAGGTGTGTCGGAATAATACCAGTATGTGGTATAAATGGAGGTATTGGACTAGGAACTTTCCCAAAGAGGAAAACTGGTCCGTTAACTAGTAGCCGTGGAAGGGATGTATATTTGCGATCACAAAAGATTGCCCATGGTTGTTGTATGTAGCAAAAGATAATGATAAAGATTTATGGAGTGTTAGAACCTTCAAGGATGAACACAAATATTTTCAATAAAGAGAGATCAAAGCTTGTGACTACAAGTTTCTCTCAAAGAAAATACATGACCTGTTCAAGATCAACTCAGTAAATAGTTTGAAGTCCAAGTGTCTATGCAAAAGGCACAAAGGGCAAAAAACAAGGAAGAAATTAAGATTAGGGGTGACCATAAGCAGCAATATACCATTTTGAGGGACTATGTTGAAGAGTTGCAGAAAACAAATCCTAATATAAAAGTTAGGATAAGTGTGCAAACTGCAACAAATCCATCAAGTCCAATGAGAGTTTTCAAGAGAATGTACGTTTGTTTAGGTGCTTTGAAAGAGGGATATAAAATTGGTCAAAGAGAGTTGTTGGGATTAGATGGAGCTTTTATGAGGGGTCCTTTTCCTGGTTAGCTTCTTACAGCTGTTCGTATTGATAGCAACAATGGAATTTACCCTTTAGTCTATGTTGTTGTAGAAGCCGAAAACAAAGATGCATGAATTTGGTTCCTTGATTATCTACCATGTTGATATAAATAATGTTTAAAAACGTTATTAATATTTCTCAATAACTCTATGTTTTGATAATCACAAAATGTAAACTAAATTAAGTCAAGATTATGACATAAACAAGTATTTAGTAACAAATATTTACTTCTACAACTTATATCACTTAAGGTATGCATAAACTAAGTATCTTATGCATTACATGATCAAAGGAAATATTGTCTTAACACAAAACATTTTATAAAATGACATTAACATTTTATATATTTTGGAAAATCATTTTTGGTATTGTTTTCATTAAACTACAAAGATATGATTTCAAATTTCCAACCAAAAAGGGCAAATTTTATCCAGAAAAACCTTCCTCACAAAAGGACAAACTTTTCCAACGTTCTGGAGGGGCGGCCCCCTTAATTCATAAGGCGGCCCCCTTAATCATTAAGGGGACCGGCCACGCTCCAGAACAGTAAATTTGTCCCCTTTAAATAATGGTTCATTCCACAGAATTTTCTCACCTTTTTGCACTCAAAATCTTCTGATCTAATCTCCATTTCTATCCCAAAAATCCTTTGATCATATAATTCATAAGTCTTTGTTTCTAAGTGATCCAAAGCTTCATCCACTCAAGTGCAAAAAAAAGAACACTCCTCTACATCCATTAAATTGTAGTAGTGTTGTGATTAGCTAGTTTCATCTTGTAGTAGTGCTAGATACTTGTAAAGTGTTGTGTGAATTTGTTGATTGTAGATACTAGGTGTGTTGTAAAGTAGTGTAGTTGTTGTGATTTAGTTGTGCATAGAAGAAGGTGTGAAGTAGGCAAGAAGAAAAGGTGTGAAGCTATCTTGAAGAAGTTGTGAAGGTGTGAAGAAGGAGTGAAGTCTTGAAGAAGTTGTGAGATTGGTTCTAGCTATGATTAGAACTCGACATTTAGCTTAGTCTCGTTAATAGGTGTAAGCCAAGGTGTGTAAGGTTTCTCCGCCATAAGGAGTTTGTTGACATAGTGAAGAAAAACTCTCGAGTGTGGTACTCGGGGAGTGGAGTAGGGCAAGGAAGGTGTCCTTGTAGCCGAACCACTATAAATTCGCGTGTTGTGGTTTGATCTTTCTGACTCTATCTTTTCTTCATTCTATTTCAATACTTTCATTATTAGATTAGTCTTGCTTGTATTTGTTGATACTTGAATTCATGTAAGATCGAATCGAAAGTTTTTATAAGCTACAAAATATTTTGAAAATAAATTTAAAAATGACGTAAAACTATTCAACCCCTTCTAGTTTTCCACATACCAGATGATCTTGACTTGCAACTAAACTCACACTACACTTTTATCAATGGCAGACAAAAGATGATGTTAATTTATAATTGATTATATTTTGTTATATAATTTATAAATGATTGGTTTATTAGTAATGGATTGATGTTCTTTTGTGCAGGGTATCATTACAGCTTTATCAACAGTATTCCCTAGTGCGGAACACATATACTGTTTGAGGCACATCCATGAGAATATGAAATTGCAATGGAATTCTACAGAATACAAGGCACATTTGTGGAGGTGTACAACAACAATAACCGTCCAACAATTTGAGGCAGCAATGCTTGCATTCAAGAGTTTTAGCGAACCTCGACATGCTTGGTTAAGTAAGATACCACCAGCCCATTGGTCAAGCTCGCATTTTTTAGGTACTACTCAAAATATGTGTGTAACTATACAACTTTTGTTGTTCACCATTGTTTTCTGTATTACTAAAACATGTTATATACATATTTAGGGAGAGCTCATTCTGATGTGTTACTTAATAACATGTGTGAAGTTTTTAATGGGAAACTAGTGGGAGGTAGGTACCAACCCATCATTACACCTTTAGAATACATTAGAGCATATTATATGCAGAGAATAGTGAATGTTATGCATATAATTGACAAGTGAGCCGGACCATTAACACCAAAGGCAACACACATGTTGGACTTCTTTAAGAAAGAGGCTTATAAATACACTGTTAAGGGACTGAAGGAGATAACTATCAGGTTAAGAGATGGGGAGAAAAGCGGTTGGTAAATGTTGAAGCTAGGTCTTGTAGTTGTAGAAGATGGGAGCTCACAGGTATATCATGTAAACACGCTGTTGCTGCCAACCAGTATATGAGGTTCAACACAATGGAAGTAGGATCTTTAGAATCATAGGTGCATCCATGTTACATGCTTAAGACTTGGGAAGAAACTTACAAACACCAGGTCCAGCCCATCAATGGTTACAACTGTTGGAAAAAATCTAATGTGCCTACAACCATTCTTCCACCTAAACATCATAAAGGCCACATAAGAAAAGAACTAGGGCTTTTACAAAAAATAATGATACTGGTAAAGATATAAGTTGTCACAGTCCATTAGGATTGTAGTTTGTGGTATTTATGGCAATGCTGGACACAACAAGAAAACATGTCATGGGCAAGGAGGTGTAATAAGAAGTCAATGCAGTACCCAACAGTCCCACAAAGCAGCTTCATCACAGCTAAAAATGCCATCAAAGAAGAAGAAAAAGATTAAAGGTAACAACTTTGAAGCAACTGAAACTCCATCTCAATCAAGTGTGGTCCAGCCATAAATGAAAATCCATTTCAAAGACAATGTTTTTCATCCAATATGTAATTCGTAGACAATATTTTCTATCTTTTAACAATGTGTGTTTCTGAACTATGTAGACTACTAAATTTTATGCATTTGGAAATATATCCATTTTGCATTATGTAAGATATCATCTCATGTTAGTCTATAGGATTAATTGTGGCTTAAATGTATCCATTTTCCACTTTATCCAATTCCTACCTATTGTTGCAAGTTCATACAGATACGTATACTGTTGACTTTAAGAAAGTCAATTACTTTTATTATACATGAAAATTGACTATTGTATACTCATTTTACCAGCTTGAATGACATATTTATAGGGCATTGAAAAGGACCAAACTTGATGAAGTTAATGCTTTCTATTAGTTAACGTAAATTGAAGCTTCCTAAAGACACTAAAGAAACTACTACTAGTAAACTACTGTACGTGCCTTCTACTTTCTAGAAAGGTTTCCAAAACACAAAAAAAAAAAAAATAGTGTCTTTCTAAAGACACTGAATAAAGCATATGCAAACTACAAAGATGAGTATCCATGAGAACATACACAAATTCTTCAAATGACAAACTTTCTCCTTCTCAAGAAGGAGCTCCGCTTGGGATGCTTGGTGAGCAGCCTCTACCTCGATTGCCCTGTCTCCCGTGTTGACGACCGCTAATGTCTTAGCCATGAGGTCGGATTGGCTTTCTTGTAATGCCGCCTCATTACGCTGAAGGTGCCTCCTCAAGTAGAGGATCACCTCCCTTGCTCTTGGTTGCATAGGTAGATCGTACCACTCATTGATGGGACATGTGGATCCCTAAAAAGCAAAAATCATGGCATTGACGCTTAAACTCATAACTATAAAATAAAGTTGTAATCTAAAACTACCATTAGATGTAAACCATGATTAAACTAAACGTGACATTTTAACTTAAAGCAACCTAACCATTAACACACCTCAACCGGACAACCATAATAACACCTTCTGACATTGACATTGTTCCAACATGTTCTTACAACTGCCCACCTGCCACAGCCGCATCGCACCATTATTAAAAAATGATCAGAATTATTTAGGATAAGATTTTATGAGAGAGAGGAGAGTTTAGGGATGAGTGGTGAAAAAGATTAGCTTTTATTAATAAAGTTTCACTGTATCACCTGCACAAGCCACGTGGTTCGTACGCACGAGTAAATGCCAAATGACGCTTATGCCCTACTGCTAAAAACAAAAGATAACGGAGAGGAACGGTGTTGACTAGCGGATTACCGGTCAAAGGACGCAATCGGTCTCAAAAGCTTGTAAGAGGGATGCACGACGACGGTTTTTTCTTGTTTGGGAAAGTTCAGGGACCAACGGTGTATTTTTGTCTAATGTAAATTTACATATATTTTTCATTTATGCATAAGTGTTTTGTGTGTGCACAGTATCTTTAAAAAAACATAACATAAATATAAATGCAAACACCAAAACTTTAACAATGACACCAAATTTTGTAAAAATTTGCACATTTACATAATCTAAATTCTAATGATATAATATTGAGTTTTATCACAAACGTTATTATGTTTACACTTGTATTCATTTTTATTACAAATATATGAAGTATGCACATTTGCATAATCTAATGACTTTAACAGCTGGTTCATTTGTTAGTCGTGCACATGTATTGCTCGTCTGGTTCAAGAACCCATGAAATCTGCAAATGTGTTTTAATCCTTTTGCACATGTGTTTTTATCGTCTCAATAATCTTAATTATTACAAGTCCGTGACAGCATCCACAACGTCAAGTAACCTGCCACCAAAAATTATCATTCGACATATTACATAAATTATGAGACAGATTCAGAGCAAACTTACATCTCTACATGATTCCAATCCTGGATGCGGAAACAAGTAAAACATAAACAATAAGATCAATTACAAGTTTTGGTTAGTTGGACAAGAGATTTGAATAAAGATATACCCGTCAACCGCATGTATCACGTTTCTGTTTTAAACTAAAACATGGTAAACATTTTGAGAACACAAACACATACAGTACATCATTTTTATCTAAGTTAGGACCTTCCACAGTAACACAAGCAGAGAAACAAATATTTCAAATGCTAAGTGAATCTAAATATATCTTTGACATAACCAGGTTAAGACAAATATAACACTCATTTTACTGATTTCTAATTGAGAAATGCTAACGACAGCCCTAAGGGTTGTCATTAACAACAAACTCTATTTTTTTTGTTTCAAAATAATACTAACATTAAGACATGAACAAAAACATGCGTCATCTTTTTCGCTTATACAACCAATGAATGAAATGAATTACAAATGTGTTTGAGAAATAATAGGAGCTAATAACTCATTCATGATGATTTTGTTTAAACAAAGCATTATTTTTGTGAAAAGTTTGTTATTAATGACAACCCTAAAGGTTGTTGTTAGCAAAACTTTTTTTAATTTACCACCCACAAAATATATATACACCATTTCATTTATATAATATTAACCTTGAAACACATATGCATACCTCTTTCTAAATTTGTCTAAAAACGTTGATTAAAGAACTAATTTTTGTTAAAACAAAAATATGATAGAAACACCAAATCTGACTTCGCATGATGGTGACCAGATCTTTCGATATAGATAGCGTATCATTTATGGAGAATTATCAAAATATACCGGTCTCATTACGACTTATCACTTTCCATGCCTAAAATTTTTAAACGTTCAAAATAGACAGAGTGACTGAGTAACTTGTACTATGCAACCACAAGCCAACAAGTTTCCAAGTACTGTAGGTGGATTAATGTTTATTCGATTGTTTTATGGACACGTGTCAAACGTAGACATGAGTTGTCCAAAAAATGAGTCTCCATTGTTCAAAAGCAGGGACGGATCTATTATGTAATGGCTAGCCGAAAAAGTTGAGATTTTAGTGTTTTTTTTTTTTTTTTTTTTTTTAATTTCGACTTTTTTTCGAAAGTGCCCTCACCCAAAACTCAAATTGCGTCCACCCACATAGAGGTGCCCAAAACCCGGTTTTTGAAAAAACCGTCCCAGTTCCAAACCGGTTCCGGTTCCTAGTCAAAGTCAACAAACCAGTTCCGGTTAAAACTGGTTTGTTTTTTTTCGGATCCAGGGTATACAAAACCAGGACCTATATAACTGGTTCCAGTTCGGTTTTAGAACCGGTTCCTTGGAAAAACCGGTCGAACCGGTTAAAAAAAAACCAGTCATAAAACCTTAACAGTAAGTCGGTATTTTGCTCGACTCTTGTGAACTCACCGGATATCTTTCTATAAACTCAGAAATCACTTTTACTCGAGTACGCTTAAGCTTTTTTACTAGAAACTTTTCTATGTCACTTTCATTTTCAAGCTCCGAGAAGATTTTACGATGCAATAAACCCTTGTGTTCGTTATCAACATTCTGTAGATTTGAAGATGGCACTCCTCACACTCAACTCACTGATATGAAAGTAAAGTCACTACTTTTATGTATGAAAGTGATGTACTGGAATTGCTTACTTTATTCAACAAAAGGAAAGGGCTATATATAGCCTTACAAGATAGAAACGTGTGACATGACTCAACCTAAAAACTAGGTAACTGAAACCAACGTTGCGTATCAGTTACTAAAGACTTGGTCACAAAGGACCCATTCAACCAACAACCTACTAACATTTATTTAATATCCTACCTAAGGAAAATACTTAAAGTGCTACTAAACCAACATGTCAAGATTAAACCCAACACATTCTCCAAACACTCAAAAAGATTCTGAGTTAGCTCATTAAACACTTCATCTTCATGTGCATCTTGTTGTTGATAGGAAGTTGATGTTGACGGTTCGTTACCTTGAAGAACGATTAGCTTTTAACGGTTCTATAATTACAACCGTTTCTATGATTGATGTTGAATATTTGAATGATATTAGCTTTGAAAACGAATAGGGTCTTGTGGGTTGAGGAAAATTATGAAACTTCATTGAATTGAAGATCGAGTTTTATTAAGTGTTGTTATATTGAGGATGGTCAAATACTCATATAATTGGCTCTATTTCTCCAATCTATCTCGAATGCATGCATACTGTCTCGAAAATGTAATAGATCTGTTGGAACCGGTTTGGGAAAAACCGGTTTGGAACCGGTTCTAATGGCTAAAAAATGAACCGGTTAGGAACCACCGGTTTGTGGAAGAACCGAACCTGTTCTTGGAAGAACAGGTTTCGACCGGTTTCAGTTTCATTTTTTTTTTTCGGTTTCGGTTTCGGAACCGGTTTGGATGGCCACCTCTACACCTACATACTAAAACCCAACATTCATCACTTTAAAGCCTTATAAATCCTTCATCTCTAAGTAAAATTACTCGGATTTATTATTACGATTCTAGTTTTTTTTTTTCCGTATTTTGTTGCTATTGACGAAAAAAATTTTGCTCCCCATATTATATATTCCTGGTTCGCCACTGTTCAAAGGTCCATATATATGCACGCATTCATTCATTCAGTGTAAACTATGAGATTGCGAGTCAAAAAAGAAACTATGACTCTTTTACCAATCAAAATAAATACACCATGTTAATTTAGTGTTAAAATATCAATAAGAAATAAAAGAATCCAATGAATGAAGAGAAAACTTGGTTCAAATTGTTGTAACTATTTAGAGGTGTTAATGTTGCATGCATGGGGTTAACGCATGGTTATTATTGTATTAATCTTCAGTTGCCATCATTGTTGGCGGGCTTCATCTACAATTGTTTGGAAGCTCCAAATTGACCATTTTGTTGAGGATATGAACGAGTCACCGGTGGTGGTGATGCAACATCACTAGTGACCCCAGCATATCGACCAACTACCTTTTTTGAGCCGATGCAAGGATTGCCACCATTACCTGTGTTACTACAACCATTTCCTGGTGTAGGAACAGTGCCTCGTTGTAGGGACGTTAAAAGAAGTTTTCCTGTCTTCATCCACGGTTCTTCAAATCCTCCATCAAGGAGTCTACAAGCTTCATTTGGTTCAAAACTCGTGAAGATCAAAATGATTGTCACGAAAACGGTTAAGGTTTTGATAGTATGTGTCATCATATTTGTTGCTTTTAAATGGAAAGAAAGTTGATGAAGTGGGATTTGATGATTTTGCATAAAGGGGTGGGAGTCATATTTATAGGGTTATTTTAAGTTTATAACTTGGTCATAATACTGTTTGACTTTGACCTCACTTGAATGTTTCTTGTGTTTAGGTGGCTAAATTGGTGCTGTCGAATACTCGTATTTGAAGTATATATGATGAAATAGGACTTCAATAAGATGGTATACCGCATATTTATATATCGTGGAAGTCATTGCCTGTTACTTATAACGAGTCTATTTATGTGCTTTGAAAATTAAGCATTCTTAGTCATAGTCAAGAACCAAAAAACAATAAAAGAAAATTTACTACAGAGGATTTGACATATTCAAAAATACCAATATTTTCAAGTGCCGGTATTAAATGTGTTAGGTAATGAATCTTTGTTGAAATAATCCCTACTACTTATAAATATACTAATGATTTTTTTTTTTTTTTTTTTTTTTTTTTTTTTTTTTTTTAACGGCGGATTTTATAAACACAAATAGCAAGGAGCTATAAATTACAAAGATGAGGGGTTTTAAGCCAATCATTCCAACTAAATGAAGCTTTACATCTAAAACTGCACCAATAAAAAGATCGAGACACTACGTCTTCAAATATCGTTGTCTTTGACGGATTCTTCAAACCAACGATTTTTTTATTGCGAAACGACCAAAGATGCCACCACATAACATAGCAAACTCCTTCAAGTAACCTTTTGTGTTTGATAGGGAGACGAAGGTTCACAATCCAATCTAACCAACCTTCATAAGAGGATACTTCCGTATAACTAACCTCCCACCAACAAGATATCTTACGAAACATCTCTCTCGCTACATGACACGCAAAGAATATATGTCTAGTTGATTCCTCCGCATTATCACATATCGGACATGTAATAGAATCAATATCCAAACCTCTACGAGAAATGTTGAATCTAGTAGGTAAGCAATCTAACCTTACCTTCCAAGCAAGAACATTAATTTTGATAGGAACAGCTTTAATCCAACGTGTCTTATACGAAACTTTCGGAAGCCTTTTATCATCAATTATCTTTCTAACCGAAGCGACAGTGAATTCCCCTGAACCCTCCAAAGACCAAATCCACCTATCTCTCATATTAACAAGCAAAACTCCCTCAACCTTTGCCCTCAATTCAGCAAACTGATGTTGCTCCGATCCGTCCCTAGGGGCTCGTCTAAAAGAGAAATCCAAGCTAGACTGCATCAGCTTTGACGCGACATCCACATTCTTGCATACCTCTAGAGCATACATACGAGGGAACAAAATTTTAAATGGTTTGTCCCCGCACCATATGTCCTCCCAGGAAAACGTATCATCCCCATTTCCCAGCTTTTTATAATGTAATTAACTACATCAATACCATGGTTTTTCATCACGTCCATCTCCTTCACAATATCAAGCCATAAAGACGGGTAAGTAGGATTGGTCTTTTTTCCTATTTTCCCGTCATTTCCATGAATTGATTTGATAACCCTCGCCCATAATGAAGAACTTTGAGCAAAAAACCGCCACACCCATTTAAACATAAGTGCTCTATTCAACGCGTATAGACTTGAGACACCCAGGCTACCTTTTTCTTTAGAAGCCAACACTTTTTTCCATTTCACCCATGCCGGTTTTTTACTAAGACAATCAGTTCCATTGAAAAAATGACAGCGGGTTGATTCCAAACGTTGTAACACCTTCATAGGAACTTTAAAAAGAGACATATGATAAATTGGCATCGATCCTAAAACCGAATTAAGAAGCGTTAACCTTCCTCCTATAGATAAAGTCTTCATCTTCCATCTAGATAAACGAGCTATCACACGATCAACAATCTCATTCCAAGATTGGATCCATGACATAAACCCACCCACTTTTGACCCTAAATAAGAGAATGGGGTTTTAAGAATAAGACAACCAATCTTTGATGCTGCACTTTCGACTTTATTCTCTTCCACAGAAATCCCCATAAGCTTACTTTTACTCATGTTAATACACATCCCTGACACATAATAGAAATAATCCAAAAAGTGAACTATGATGTCAATATTGGAATCACTCCATTGTCCCATAAATATAGCATCATCGGCATAAAACATATGAGATATTTGAAGTGAAGGATTTAGATCAATACCTTTAAACATACCTGCATCCACCACTCTTTGAAATGAAATATGCAAACTTTCCATAACCAAAACAAACAAGAAAGGAGATAATGGATCACCCTGTTTAAGGCCCTTATAAAACTGAAATTCCTCCATAGGGCTACCATTTACGACAATCGAACCTCTAGAAGATCTAAGGCAGCTTTGAATCCAACCGCACCACCTGTCTCCAAAACCAAACTTTTTCAAAACATCGTCCAAAACATCCCATCTAACCGAATCATATGCCTTTTCAAAATCAACCTTAAATATCAACGATTGTTTCTTCTTCGACTTACACCATTGAAGAAGCTCGTTTAATATAAAAGGACCGTCAAGTATTTGTCTAACCGCAACAAACGCCGATTGGACCTCATTTACAATATCCCCTAAGACGACCACTAGACGATTAGCCAATATCTTAGCAATGATTTTATACAAGCTCCCGATTAAGCTAATAGGTCTAAAGTCTTTAACCATATTAGCATTCGGGGTTTTCGGAATCAAACTAATGAAAGACGGATTGCCACCTTTAGGAAAACAACCTTGTTGGAAAAAACACTTCACAGCCTCCACCACGTCCTTTTCAATAATATTCCAATAACGCCGATAAAAACCAAACGTGAATCCATCCGGCCCAGGCGATTTATCTATCCCACAATCCCATACAACTTTTTTTTATCTCCTCTTTGGTCACATCAATTTCCAAACCTGCTCGTTGATCAGAAGATAAAGTATGCGGAAAATTCATACTAAACTGAATTTGATTCTCCACAGGTTTATCAAACATTTTCTTAAAATGAAAAAGGAACTCACGTTTCACCATACAAGGATCTTCAATCCACTTACCATCATCTAGTACACCTCGAATACTAAGCTGATTCATCTTTTTATTCAAAATACCATGATAGTATTTAGAATTCTCGTCTCCTTCTATAGCCCATTTAATCTTAGCTTTTTGAGCCGCCTCCAATGATTGAAGATTTTCCAAATCTTGCAATGATTTAATAACATTCGACCTTTTACTAACAACATCTGCATTACCTTCACCTTTGTCTATAATAGCGTCCAAATCATTTAACTCCGTTTTGAATCTTATACTATTATTTCTAGCAGTCTTCTTTTTATCGTTATTCCACACACGTATCTTCTGTTTAAGGTATTTCAATTTTTTCATTAAATTGATCATAGCATTAGAATCATCCATAGGTGCTTCATTCCAACCTGCTTCTACAAGCTTATCAAAACCCTCTACTTTAAACCAATAGTGGAAAAAACGAAAAGGAATAGGGCCATAATCAAACTGTGATTCACGCAATAATATTGGACGGTGATCAGATAAGTAGCGGTCCAAAGTAATTGCTGAAATATAGGGACATGAGTTCATTAAATTTTCAGAAATGAGAGACCGATCAAGCTTACTCATCTTTGTAGCTAATTTATGACACCATGTGAATGAACAACCACCTAGGGGCACCTCCTCCAAACCCGCATTTGATATGAACAAATTAAACACATCAGCTCCATGCTTGTTGAACACCGAACCAAATCTTTCATCTTTATTACGAACTTCATTAAAGTCACCCATAAGAACCACCTCACCTTTTCAATTGTTAATAACAAAAGCCAAGTAATCCCACAACATCTTTTTTTCATTTAGATCATGAGGAGCATAGACCGAAATAATCAAAAGATTATTACCATTTTGCACCCAAACACCCCTTATCAAAACGAAATAATCAGAAACTGTAGCATTCAGTTTATGAAAAGACCTTTTATCCCACACACAAAGAATACCACCTGAGTTGCCCACTAAAGCACTATGAACGTAATCAAATGCATAATTACCCCCAACACATCTTAACGCTAAAAAGCTCAAGATTCTCCATTTTAGTTTCTTGCAGTGATAGAAAATTCACCTTATTTTTCACACACAACTCCTTTACCCAATCTTTTTTAGCCTTTTGGGCAAGGCCTTGGATATTCAATGATAAAAAATTCATCTAAAAACAGTATTTGCTCCTTGAGATTCAATAATCACTTCCATGTTTTTCATACACCCTTCCATATTGTAACCCATTATTAGTCCCACCTTCACCAAGTCATCCATCAATTGTAACATAGAGCCCCCTGAACGTGGAATTCCTGATTTTATAAAAGAACCAGAACAAACTGATTCCGCTGCATCATCCTTTGAACTCTTTTTCGAACAATCCTTCTTCATGCCCGTATCTATCTCTTCATCGTTGTGCCTTTGTGAACATTCATCACTCTCCTTTTTAGACTCATCATCGTTGTTGACCTGCTCTTCTGTAGCACCTGAAGGTGTAAAACCTGGAGGGTATTTCAAACTCTCCTCTACATTATTATTTTTTTTCTTGTCATCATGTTTCTTGTGGAGAAGATCATAAATGTTAAATGGATCCGCTGACAGTCTATCCTCATGTCCAACAAAGGTTCTTCCCCCATATGTTTATGAATATTCTCCTCAAACATTGTTTCCGGAATCTCTTCCCTATCACTTTCTCCTTCAGAAATTGAACAGCTCTTCGCTCCCACATTTTCTTCTTTTGAATCTCCATCCTTAGTCTCATCGTCAGTGTCATTATCCTCTTCGTTATCATCCATAAAATCAGGCACCCATCCAGGAACTTCTTTAGCATGAATCCAGAATACCTTACCACGATAAATAATTTTAAATGATTCAAAAATATTCATGACGGCATTCGTACTGATGCAAATACACTTCCTGTGAAAGTAATCATCCTGTTGATCATCAACATGTAATAAAACTCCCCATTTAGAAGCAATACGCTTAACTATGATTTCAGACCATATTTTAAACGAAATTCCTTCGATTTCCACCCATTCAACTCTCCCATCAGTAGTAAATTCCATTGATGCTTATTGCAACTGAGAAAACCAAGTACCAACCGCCACATTGACCTGAAACAACTTTTTTGATGCTTCTGATTGAAATTTTAACATCACCCAGTACCCGCCCATGTACTTGATTTCAATGTTATCAAAGCCTTCATTTACCAAAACCAACATTAAGTTAGATAAAGAAGCGAATTCTTTCACTTTACCCATCAAAGAATTAGAGATATCTTGTTGATTCAAGCATGTCTCATCCAACACCAAAGCTGGTGTAGAATGGGTCTCCTCATTCATAGCCTTCACTGGTACAAAAAGTGCTATTGGTCAAGCCAAAAATGTGTGACGATATGCTTATAGTCACGCACATTTTTTTCGTCATGTGTGACAAAAGTCCCGCCACCGTAGGTGGCATATGGTCACATTGTTGAGTTCGTGGCCTTTTCCATCGAAAAAGAGTGACAAAACCCCGAATATGTGTGACAAATTAGGCACAAGTTTTGTTGGATTAGTCATTATCAGTGACCGTAAACACCTTATAGTCACACGAATGTTTTTTGAGAGTGACTATTGTTCGTCCTTTGGCCATATAAATATATAATATATGTGACATTTGAGATGATATATTCAAGTAAATGTGTATTTTGTGTGACTATTGATAATCCAATGGCCACATGAATATAGAATAAATGTGACGTTTGTGATGATTTAGTCACACAATGGGTGTTATTTTTTTGGAGTTAGTCACATACAATTTAACACAAAGTGGCCAAAAGTGTGAATAAGTGTGATCATATCCTGTTTAAAGTGAAGAAATGTGTATTTTGTGTGACTATTGATCATCCAATGGCCACATGAAGTTTATGTTTGCGTGGCCTTTTGTAATATTTAGTCACACAAAGCATGTTTGTTTTGGGTATTTAGTCACATACCATTAAGCAAACCATGGCAAAAAGTGTGAATAAGTGTGACCATATGCTGTTTAAAGTGAAGAAATGTGTATTTTGTGTGACTATTGATCATCCAATGGCCACATGAAGTTTATGTTTGCGTGGCCTTTTGTAATATTTAGTCACACAAAGCATGTTTGTTTTGGGTATTTAGTCACATACCATTAAGCAAACAGTGGCCAAAAGTGTGAATAAGTGTGACCATATGCTGTTTAAAGTGAAGAAATGTGTATTTTGTGTGACTATTTATCATCCAATGGCCACATGAAGTTTATGTTTGCGTGGCCTTTTGTAATATTTAGTCACACAAAGCATGTTTGTTTTGGGTATTTAGTCACATACCATTAAGCAAACAGTGGCCAAAAGTGTGAATAAGTGTGACCATATGGTGTTTAAAGTGAAGAAATGTGTATTTTGTGTGACTATTGATCATCCAATGGCCACATGAAGTTTATGTTTGCGTGGCCTTTTGTAATATTTATTCACATAAAGCATGTTTCTTTTGGGTATTTAGTCACATACAATTAAGCAAACAGTGGCCAAAAGCGATAATAAGTGTGACCATAAGCTGTTTAAAATGAAGAAATGTGTATTTTGTGTGACTATTGATCATCCAATGGCCACATGAAGTTTATGTTTGCGTGGCCTTTTGTAATATTTAGTCACACAAACCATGTTTCTTTTTGGTATTTAGTCACATACAATTAAGCAAACAGTGGCCAAAATCGTTAATAAGTGTGACCATAAGCTGTTTAAAATGAAGAAATGTGTATTTTGTGTGACTATTGATAATCCAATGGCCACATGAATTTTATGTTTGTGTGGCCTTTTGTAATATTTAGTCACACAACGCATGTTTTTTTTTGGTATTTAGTCACATACAATTAAGCAAACAGTGGCCAAAAGTGTTAATAAATGTGACCATATGCTGTTTAAAATGCAGACATGTGTGTTCTGTGTGACTAATGTTAATCCAATGGTCACATGAATTGTTAATTCGTGTGGCATTTGGTAATATTTAGTCACACATTGAATTAAAGAAAAGAGTGACCAATGATGTTAGTATTGCTAGTACTAAGTTACTACTGCTGGATCAGAGTTACTACTGCTGGATCAGAGAAATAAAACTGCTAGTATATAAATAAAACAGAATTAAAAACAAAAAGCAATTTCAAATTCCATACAATTCGAATGTATATAAATGAACAAAATATATATAAAATTTTAATGTCGCATGTAATGAAATTGTCAACTACTATAAGTTAAAACCTTTTGAATCTTCCCCGGACCCCTAGCTTGCTTTTGCACTTCTGCACTAGAGACATAACTTTTGCGCTTCGGTTGTAGTTTTGGTCCAGGAATCGGTTCACTAACTTTTGGTTTCGTAGTTGGTGGTGTAACCTATAGTAAACAAAAGACGTTTGTATCAAACATTGAATTTAATATGAAGAATTATATATATATATATATATATATATATATATATATATATATATATATATATATATATATATATATATATATATATATATATATATATGTAGGTTGAAAAAACACATGTATGTACCTCCTCATGATCAGCAAGAATAACTTGTTCCTTTGGCCATGCAAAGAAATAATTCAAGCCTTCCCTAACTGTTTTTTAACCCAAGATTCCCTAATATGTCCGGTATGCATGCTGCATCCACTAACGATTTATCAATTGAGACTTTGTAGCAATCATTCGGGAGTGGTTTGTTATGTATCATTTGTTTTCCTGGAATGTTGTGTATGCGACCCAAAGCAACAATATTTGATTTCTGTACATGCCACAGTTTGCAATTGATTGTCTAAAAAAAAGAATTTTTGCATACGTATATATCAGAAATTATTTAAACAAAATTAAGAATAACAAGAAGAAACATGTTGAAATACATACTTGTGCTTGTGTTGTTGGAGACACATTATCCTGCGATAGGGAAGCTGGAGACCCGTTTCGTCGTGACTTACCTGTTTTCTTAGGTACAACTTTTGTAACAGGTTCCTATACGTATATATAAAACATGGTACATTATTTTAAAAATAAAATAACAAGAAACATGTTGCATGAAATACTTACTTTTGGTAGTTCTTTTGTTGGAGATGCATCTCCTTGCGATTGGGAATCTGCAAACCCGTTTTGTCGTGTCTTTGGTGTTTTCTTAACATTGTTAACACGTTCCTATATGTATATATAAAATACGGTACATTAGTCATGTAAGTAAAATTAAAAAATCAAAGGGGGATAATGTTTTACTCCTTACCATTGTTTCCATTACCGGTTCCAAAGTTTCAATCCCAGCTGTAGGCTTCCTCTGAATTATCACATCTTTATCACGTGCACGTACACCAACACTGGACTGAGTTCCTTCGACCACCTGATGATCATTAGTGCTGATATCTATATTATCAATGGCCATTGGAGTCGTCACCTACAATATAATTAAATTATATTAAGAAATACATTGGTGTTAGCATTAGAAAATGAAATTGTTAACAACATAAAAAATGGCTTACATCTGAGTCTAATGGAAATTGAGATGGCATATCCAACTTAATCCCTTTTGAACTCAAAATACTCAGCATTTCAGAAACCATTCCTTTTGTATCTGCCATCGCAGCGGACAATTGCTTGACTTGGTCATCTTTTTGTGACATCTCGGTGGACAGTTTCTTGAGCATTAGATCTCTTTTTTATGCTCACTTCTCTCATTATCAAGTTGAGTTTGAAGTAACTCAATTCTTTCATCAGTTTCTTTTCTGGTTCGAGGAAGATTAAAATACCTCTTATATGTAACTCCATTTCCCACTCCTCTTGCATAACCTCCCTTTTTCTTACCAAACACAGCTGTCATGGCATCAGTGCCATCATCAATAGCCAAGGTTCCTTCCTTGATCTTTTCATCAGCTTCTCTCTGCAAAAAAATATGAGAATTGTTGGTATTAAAAGTTAGTACTGCGAGTATACAAGTTAGTACGGCTAGTACAAAGTTTATGCTGCTGGTATATAAGCATAATAATAGAATTTGCAGTCAAATTTACAAGTTTATCTGCCACCGAACTAATCTCAGCATCTGGAGATTCTCCGTCTTTGTTTTGCCTTCCTTTGACCCACAATACACCACGCGGCGGTTCAACATCTGCTTCAATTTCTTTTTTTTCGATCTAATGGACATCAAGTGCATACACATATATGTAAAGTTAAACCAAGATAATCGATTCTGATCAATTAGTAAAACAAACAATATGTATAACCTTATCATTTTCTCTTTAACATAAACATATCCACCTCGTCCCATTTTATGCTGATGAATAATTTTGGAACGCGACAGTTTAGCTTTATCTGATTTCTCCTAAAAAACAGAAAATCATAAGGCATTTAGATATGCGGTAATGCTGCAAACTAAAAATTATGAAATGACATATAAACTAAATAAAGATGACTAATTAAAACCTTGTATTCATTGGTGGTCGTGTAGGTTACAAACTCAACCCATTGTTCTTGTGTCACAATTGTACTATACTTTTCCGGCCTTTCATTCATTTTCTCAGGTGTATCTAGGTTGGGCAATATGTATTTTTCCCTGAGTTTCATTCTGAATTCCTTAGCAGCTGACCAAGACGATTCATTACCACCATTTTGAATGTCACGTCAACATCAAAATATCGCTGCAAAGATTAACACAATGTTTTTAATTAGTTGTAGATAATTTATAAATTAAACTTATATAGTGGGTTAAAAATTAGTATATATGTACCGTGATTTCATCCCATAATTTTTGTCTTGATTTTTTATCCACCTTCTTCCAGGATAGAACCTTCAAACCTATGTGCTCACAAACCGCATCTCCTAAAAAACTCGCAAACAGTGCTCTGTTTAACCCTGTACCCTATTCAACGCATCGATCGTTACATTGTGCTTTACTTGACCAGGATGGCCATATCGAAGGTGAAGCTTAGCTAGCCTGGTTATGCCCATATTAAATATTTTTCTATTTAATTGGTTGTCATTTTCTTCATCAGATGAAGCATATATTTCGTCCTCATACTGTATTGTGTTAACATCAGCTTCATTATCTGGAAGCAAAATATCAGTATCAATGTGTTCAACCATATCCATGACAACTCTTGAGCAACAATGTGTACAAGAAAATGATTCTGGCCTGGAGAGTAATGATGATTGAAGATTTGATTTTTGTGTTTTGGTTGCAGTGTTTAGTTTAATTAGGAGACAAAACATAGTATTTTCATAAATATGGGCTCTTATTTATGTTAAATGCCAAATAATTAGGTGATTTAAAAATTTTGGATCGAAATTTTGGCTCCAAATTCTTGTAAATTATTTTCAAAAGATTTCACTTATGAACACAAAATACTTTTCTTTTCTCCAAGATCGTGAGTACTATCGAGTCAGGCGGCTTCTTCGATCAGAAAACCGAAGAGAGTAATTAAAAGTTAAAACAGTAATCATAGATGATGATAAATACTAAGTATTAATATTGTTGTTGTTTTACCCTTTAAGTTTTTCTTTTACAACTTTCACCTTAAGTTTTCTATCTTGTGTTATATAATACTTTTAGATGGATGGATTGTGTTTTAATTTAAATGTATTTTCATCAAATATTATACAACACAAATACAAATACTTAAGGTCAAAGTTATAAAAGAAAGACTCAAAAAGTTTCTAAAAAATCGGTTATAATTTTATTCGGGTCATAACAAATGCATAAAAAACGTGTAAAAAAAACAGAAATGGGTAAAAACGTATGGAAACGGATGAAAAGGGACTAAACGTGTAAATCGTGTTGTTGGATTAGTTCGGTCTCATTAAATCGGTTATAATTTTATTCGGGTCATATCACATGCATAAAAAACGTGTAAAAACAAACAGAAATGGGTAAAAACATATGGAAACGGATGAAAATGGACTAAACGTGTAAATCGTTTTGTTGGATTAGTTCGGTCTCATTAAATCGGTTATAATTTTATTCGGGTCTACCACAACCAGCCACCACCACTAGCAGCAACCACCACCACCATTAGCCACTACCACTACCAACCACCACCACCACCAGCCATCACCACCACCACCACCACTACCACCACCACCACCACCAGCCACCACCACCACTAGCCACCACCACCACCACAACAACAACCAAACACCACCACCACCACCACCACAACCAACCACCACCAGCAGCAGCAACCACCACCACCATTAGCCACTACCACCACCAGCCACCACCACCACCAGCCACCACCACTACCACACCACCCGCCACCACCGCCACAACCAGCCACCACCACCACCACTACCACACCACCACCACCACTACCACCACCACTACCACACCACTACCACCACTACCAGCCACCACCACCACCAACATTAGCTACCACCACCACCAGCCACCACTACCACCACCACCACCACAACCACCAACCATCACCACCACCACCACAACCAACCACCAGCAGCAGCAACCACCACCACCATTAGCCACTACCACCACCAGCCACCACCACCACCACTACCACACCACCCGCCACCACCACCACAACCACACCACCACCACCACCACCCTACCACCACCACTACCAGCCACCACCACCACCAGCCACCACCACCACCACCACAACCACTACCACCAGCCACTACCACCACCACCACCAGCCACCACCACCACCACCACCACAACCACCACCACCACCACTAGCCAAAACCAGCCACCACCACCACCACCACTATTACTACCACCACCACCACCACCACCATCTTTTTTTTAGTCATCTTTATCATAAGCATTAAATGTAGTGATCATTTAAAATATAGTTATTCATATATCAGAATCTTTTTAACAAGTTATATATATTTTGAATTTGATGTTGTATCAAATAAAGCACAAATTACCTTTAATTACTAGAGTGTCATAATTTGGACTAAATTATACATTAATTAAGACTTACATATTAAAAACTTAAATAGTGATTTGATTGATATGCATGAGAACATGAACAGACTGCATGGGAAGACTCAATACTTTGAATTAGTACTCTGTAATTACTTTTTGCAATGATTTAGTTTACACAGCCACATATATTAGATTGAAGTGTAGATTATTAATTAATTACTGTATCTATAAGTTTCATCCCTAGCCACATAAATCATCATCAAAAAACACAAATTCTTACTTAACCTTTATCAAATCATCATCTAAAAACATGTCTGGATCTCCTAATCTCGATGAACTGAAAGATTTGTGTGGGTCTGATAAACTTCACAAATGTCTCAAGTTCCTCTTCAGTCAAGAAATTCCTCTAAATGAAGTAATTTTTTTTTGAAAGGCCCTCTAAATGAAGTAATGATCCAGTGTTTGGGTGAGAAGCGTGATGAGCTGCGGATAAGTGTTGATAAGCGCATCGAGAGAATGGCTGAGGTTTTTTTATCTTAACTTTGATGAAGAAGAAGCTGCTGCTGATGGTTATGAGTCCCTTGAGGAGGTTCAAGTGATGGAGCGCCGTTTGTTGGAGTCCCTTTCGGCCATTTTGGTTGACCTTCGTGCTCTGGTATCCAAGAAGGAGGAAGCCATTGCCGATATGGATTATTATGATCAGAGCTCCAGTTAAATGGTTGTTTAAGTAGGGACTTTTTGGTTGGGTTTGGTGGTTCCTTAGCTTGTTATGTTTTTGGTTGTTGTTTTGAAGGAACAGCTGGTACATGTAATCACCCTCCTTAATCTTTAATAGTAATAAATATGATTTAGGTTTTTAAGTATGTCATAATCTTGTGTTTTTATTTTAAGAGCTTGATTGTTTTATCATCATTACAGGCATCCATAAAAGAGCTTGATTGTTTTATCAAAATGAAATCAAGCAATAAATAATCAAAATAAACGCTCTATATAAGAGCTAGCTTGATTGTTTTATCATCATTCCAGGCATCCATTTGGGTGTTTATCAAGTCATTCATGTATTAGTTTTTTAATTGTATTCTAATAAGATTTTTAAGTTGATTAGGTTATGATTTTTTGTGTGGTTCGGATGGATTATTAAGGGTTGCTTGATTCTTATTGTAGTGATTAGATGTTATAGAGTGTTTGGGATGGATTATTAAGGGTTCGGATGGATTATTAAGGGTTGCTTGAAATTGATGTATGGATATGTTTGCAAGTTAATTAGATTATTTGTGTTTAAGTAGCTTGTTTAGTTAGTACTCAGGTCAATCATGTTCCATTGTGGCTAGTCTTCGTTGGCGACTAATGTATTTATAGTTCTATCAAGAATTATAATCATTCATCCCTGGCAAATGCTCGTCCCAATGGATCATGATTGGCCAGAAGATGTTGTGAAGGTTCAAGCCAGTCTGCATATACAACTTTCACCCCACTTTTGGGAGAAACTGATGCTACTAGTAATGTTGAAGAAATGGCTAAGGTGGTACAACAAGACCAAGTTTCTACTGCTGTAGAGGTTTGGATTGTATGTTATTCTTTGTATCTGATCTTGGGAATGCCCATATCAGCAATTGTTAATGTTGTAAAAAAACTTTTGGTAAGTAATATAATTCACCTTTTGTGAGATTACAACTGTTGTAGAGATTTGGATTGTATGTTCTTCTTTGTATCTGATCTTCGGAATGCCCATATCAGTTTCTACACTTTTTTTTCCTTCTTGAAATAGTGAATTTTATTAATTAAGGAACCAGCAACTTACAAAGATTATACAAGCAGTCAAATTGAACACACTCATTTGACTGCTACAATATAACAGATACATTCTACATAATCATTCACAAATCACGAAACTAGCTGATTCAAAATCCACCATTCTTCTAGACTTAGCAACTACATGCTAACATCTAGGCAACCATGGAGAAATATCCCTTATTGGCTACATTTCCACTAAACAAACACCCTTCCTAATTCCATCCTAGTCAGTTTCTATAGTTTAGTTGTTTAGATTTTGTAACAAAATGAAAAAATAGTCTATAAGAGGAATATAAAAATAGTCTATAAGAGGAATATAAAATATCTGTGGCTCCCTTTTTTGGTATGTCCTCCCCAAAATTTTTGAAAAGCCCTCTATATTTTTTTCACCAAATTTCGAATTCTCCCTCCACCCATTTCCATCTCCACCCACGTTTCTCACATTTCTCACCAATCACCACGCACAACCACCAATCAACAATCACCAATAACCAATCACCAATCACCAATATATCACCAATTAATCACCAGTCACATCACAGCCACCATTCACCAGTCACCATCCATCATATCACTTGTCGGTCCGGCCATCAACAATGGAGGGAGGTTCATTTAGACATAAATTAGGTACTTTTTTGAATTAGGAATTCATTATGTTGGAATTTTAACTTATTATTCATTTTCGTTGTATATTTTATTTGTTTTGGATTTGTTGGTTTCTTGTTTCTTTGGTAATGTTAACTTATCGTGTTTTTGGCTGAATCGTTTAATTAACCAACAACACAATAAAGATAACATGTTGTAATTTACACATTTTTCTTAATACACGTTTTCATATTTGACATTTGAAGCTTAATTAGATTGATGCCCAATACATTCATTCCATTGTGTTGTTGCAATTCTTATTGTAAACCTATGTTATTAATTAGCTAGACACTTGTGACTTGACATTGGAACTTCATCAATCTAAATCTTCATATATGCTTATATTGGTTTAACTTGTAACTTGTAGGATATATACGATATCATTTGACCTCAACAATAATAGCATGGACAAGTCTTGGATGACAACTTGTAGGACCAACAAAGAATATATTGATGGAGTAGCAGCGTTTATTAAGTATGCACTACACAACTTTCAGAAGATGAAGAACATCGACCCACGAGTTAATATATGACAGCTTAAGATGCCATGTCCGTGTACCACATGTTTAAACAAAATAGAGCAAGCAGTGGATGACGTGGAGTACCATTTATTCTACTACGGGATTAATCTTAGATACAGAATATGGGATAAACATGGAGAAAAGGATGAGCAAGCAACAACAGCCCAAATACCTGATAATGCAAAACAGAGTTTGTTGACGACACGGATTTCGACATGGAGTCACATTCAGAAATTCCAACTGATGGCCCAGCAACAGAAGAAATGGCTAATGCTACGAAAGAAAATTTTGATGAGGATGACCTTGCCAAGTTTCAAAATCTATTATTAGACGTGGAGAAGCCACTTTATAAAGGATGTCCTGACTTCACAAAGTTGTCCGCAATAGTTAAACTACTCAACTTGAAGGGTAAGTATGGAGCTTCTGATAAGTTCTTTACTGAATTAATAGGATTGATAAAAAAAAATGCTACCTGCTTGTAACGAAATGGTTGAAAAAACTTATCAGGCCAAAAAAACTAATGAGAATGATGGGATCAGGATACGAAAAGATACATGTATGTAGCAACAACTGCATTCTTTACTGGAAGACTAACAAGGAGTTGATTGTTTGTCCAACTTGTGGGATATCAAGATGGAAGGTGGATAATAAGACACGTAAAGTGTATGAAAACATTCCGGCAAAGGTCATGTGGTACTTTCCAATTATACCAAGACTGCAACGACTCTTTAAGTTAAAGAGTATTTCAGAAGATCTAAGATGGCACACTACAAGGAGGGTAACAGATGGTGTTTTACGTCACCCTGCAGATTCACAGGCATGGCGTACCATAGATGAAAAATTCCCCAACTTTGCTCAAGATCCGAGAAATCTACGGCTAGGAATATCGGCTGATGGGGTTGACGTCAACTTAGGAACTAGGCATCACAGTGTATGGCCAGTTTTATCTGTCATATACAAGCTTACTCCATGGTTGTGTATGAAAAGAAAGTTTATCATGCTTTCGGTATTGATATCGGGATACCCGGGAAATGATATCGATGTATTTTTAGAACCGTTGGTTAATGATCTGCATACCTTATTCGAGGATGGGGTTGATACATATGATGCTTGTACAAAAGAAATGTTTAAACTGCGTGCCGCTGTGTTATGGACGATAAATGATTACCCTGCACTTGGTACATTATGTGGCTGCCCATACAGTGGATTCAAAGGTTGTGTTGTATGTAGGAAAGATACACACTGTGTTAGAATTTCCGCCTCATCCAAGCAAAGTTATGCTGGACACAAACGATATCTACCATACAACCATGTGTTCAGAAAGCAAAAGGCGGTGTTTAATGGAAAAGAAGATTTTCAGCTTGCTCCAACTCCATTGACTGGGGAACAAGTATACAACGAGGTACAACTAATTGAAAATAAGTGGGTAAAAGGAAAACGAACAAAGAATAACACCTCGAATAACCAAGAAGATATGAGAGGCAGTGGTGGGAAGATTACAACGTAGAAAAGGAAAAGAACAGAAGCAGAGGGTAGTGTAAGCCAAGTAAATGAACCATATTGGAAAAAATTCAACATTTGGTATCGAAAGCTAAGGTATTGGAGACATAATGCTGTTCCACATTGTATTGACTTCATGCATGTAGAAAAGAATGTTGCTGAGAGTCTAGTCGGAACTTTGCTGAATGTTCTTGGAAAGACAAAAGATGGAATGAATGCTCGATTGGATCTGGAAGAGTTGGGGACAAAAAAAGAGTTGTTTGCTAGGAAAGAAGCAGACAAAACAACACTACCTCCAGCAGGTTACACATTAACGAATGCTGAAAAAGACATCTTTTGTGAAACGTTAAGCAACATCAGGGTACCACAAGGCTATTGTTCAAATTTCTCTACTTTGTTCAGCCAAAATGATAAGAAGCTCATTGGCCTTAAATCGCATGACTATCACATGCTAATGCAAGAGTTTTTGCCCATTGCTATACGTTCAATCATGCACCCACCCACATGATTTGCTATTATCAGGTTTTGCTTTTTCTTTAAAGCTATATGTAGGAAAGAAATCATCTTGCAAAAACTAAATATGATGCAACAAGAACTTGTTGTGACACTGTGCCTTCTCGAGAAGTTCTTTCCTACCTCATTTTTTGATATTATGATACACTTGACAGTGCACCTAACTAGGGAGGTAAAATTATGTGGTCCCGTATGCTTTCGGTGGATGTATCCCTTCGAAAGATGTATGAAGGTTATTAAAGGACATGTGTGAAACAGAAATAGACTAGAGGGATGCATTGCTGAGGAGACTATCGCGGAAGAAACAATAGAGTTTTTTAGCGAGTATCATAAAACCATGAAAACTATTGGTATCCCACCTGATAAACATGTAACCAATGAAAATAAGGATGGAAAGCCATTGACGGCCGGCAAAACAAATGTACTTACCAGAGATGTCTTTCAGAAAGCACATTTTTATGTAATACAGAATACAGATGAAATTGTGCCGTATATCGAGTAAGTATTACTAACACATGTCTATTTCGTTACTTAAAATGTTGTATCAAATATAATAATCAAATACATTGTTTTGTTTCAGCCGACACAAGCGACTTTTGAAAACAAAATACCCGGGTAGAAAAATGGCATTGCTAGAGAATGAGCAGGCTAAATCTTTTGCAAAGTGGTTACGCGAAGAGGTAATTACTCGTATGTTGTTTATACTACTTGTTTGTTTGTTGATAAATATAAGTGAGTTGTTCCTGCAATTTAAAGGTAATATATACTTGTAATGAAATTCAGGTTGAGAGAGAGTTAGCGATATCCAAAGATAGTGTATCAGAAACTGTGAGGTGGATATCATTTGGACCACGCGCCAACGTAATGAAATACGAGTCATATAACATCAATGGGTATACATTTCGTACGAAAAGTAATGATGGCATAGTTTACCAGAACAGTGGGGTTAGTGTTGAGGTAGCAGATCTTCACATATCCAAAGAAGTTGCAACCAAAAGAAAAGCATTTTATTATGGGATTTTACAAGAGATATGGGTACTAGATTACCGTTTCAGGAAAATTCCTCTTTTCGAATGTGATTGGGTTAATTCAAAACATGGTGGGGTCAAACGCGATACTCTTGGTTACACATTGGTAGACCTGAATAATTTAGGCCACAAGAATGATCCGTTCATATTAGCCTCACAAGCACGACAAGTGTTTTATGTGAAAGACCAGGCAGATAAAAAATTGTCTATTGTCTTTAAAACACCTACCAAGAATTACAAAGATACGTATGACAATGTCGATGAGGAATTTAGTACAGTCATTCACGAGCAAAATGATAACATATTGCCGCGAATAAATCCGCAAGCAAAAGACGCCTACTATCGAACCGACTGCGAAGGTATTGTTACACGAAAATCAAAGTGAAGCACGTGTCATTCTCAAGCTTTAACACTCTGTTTAGGGATTTATTTTTGTCTGCAGAACCTATTTAAGCTTTTGTTTTGCTGCAAATACTCTTTTAAAGGATTTAGGTTGTTGTTGTTGTTGTTGTTGTGTTAATTGTTTAGTTCGTGAATACTCTTTTAAAGGATTCCAGATTATACAAAACTATAACTTCTGGCAGCATAAACTGTGTACTAGCACTATTAACTATGTACTAGCAGTAGTAAACACCCTGCATATTTTTGTTATAGTTGTCTTGTATATGCAGTTTTCATGTATGTAGTTATGCCTTTATGTAGTGCAGAGTTGAAAAAAAAACAGTGTTTGGAATGAAAGATTCTCAATTTTAGGCACAATTTGTTGAAAAAACAGTGGTTGAAAAACTAGTCAATATGCAGTCATGACTAATAGACTGAACTCAATTAAGTGAATATCAAATTACATAAGTTATCAGAAATGTGTGACCATATTTATCGAATTGTGACTACGCTTAAGTAATGTGTGACAAAATATGACTATGATTTAGTCCCACAAAAACTCAATGTGACTAATATCAAGGTTAATGATAGCTCATGACTTCACACTTTGCTATAAATAATAGTCACATGAATATTTCACAATGTGACTATTTTGAATGTATTGGTCACATAAAATACCCTTATAATGTGGCCATAAACATCATTTAGATACACATTTGTGATATGGTGTGACTATTGTAAAGCATATAGTTACATGATCGTGCTTCAATTAAGTGTGACTATACACATTAGGATTTGGCAAGCAAACACACACTAAACTTTAGATACACTTATTAACTTACGTGACCATATGTATCGAATTTTAGTTACACTTAATCATGTTTCTATGGTTTAGTGTGACCATATATGACATTTGGTCACACTCGTCAACTGTGTGACATATATTTGTCACTATTAAATGCATATCGTGACTAACGCTTCAAACTTACTTTTCCGTTGTCACACATTTCAAATGCTATGTGGCTAAATATTCAGTAAAGAATAGCAGTCATGTTTAAATAATGTGTGACAAACTTGACTATATAATTTAGCCACATACACAATTATCTCATGTGACCATATATCTATTTTGGTCACACTTTTAAATTGTGTGACGTATATTTGTCATATATGTATATCTATAGTGTGACTAATGTTTCGAGCTCATTTGTATCTGTCACACGTCTCGAATTAAAAGTGACTAAATAATCCAAATTTTTTTTTCCAGTTACCTCTAGTCACATAAATATTCAAATATGTGACAATAGAATTCCAAAATGGTCACACAAGTCGGATCAAGTGTGGTTGTTTATTTTATTTTGGTACATTTAGTCACGTATAAATGTTACAGTGTGACATTTCAAAATCGACAATGCGTGACCAATAGAACTTTTTGTACTAGTGCTTATGTCCTCCATTAACAACATAAGCATACGAGTTAACAAAACCATTAGCCCCTATATCTTTCTTGAAGTCACTTGTATTGTATCTCTTCTCCCCATACTTATCATTAGTTTGGGTATTATCTTTATTCATAGGTGATCTCTGAAATCTAGCAATGTTTGCATGGAGTTTAAAACGTCCAACCCAAATCGTACATAAATTATTTACCAATCTCTCCGCATCAAATATCTTAATGAATCGCACAAAACCAAAATTTTTTCCTGATTTCGATCTCCTGTTTGGAATAAAAGTATCAACGACATGCCCGTATTGCTTACATGTATTCCAAAGATCCTTTGCATTGAATTGTTCTGGGAAATTAGTGACAAACACTGAAATTGAGATCTTCTGTACCTCATCTTCCGTGGATCGCTGGCTTCCCATGATCTCCACTAGTAGTGATAATGAAAAAAAGAAAATAGGGATTTATTAAAAAAGGATTAAAAAATAATTGAAAATTAGGGTTTTTGATTTGATGATATTAATTGGGGGAAATGATGAATAGGTGATTTTGGAAGTGGGTTTTAAAGTAATTGAAATTTTGGTGGATTAAAAGTGAGTAATTTTGGATTAGGTTATGGTGATGTTATGCCTGGAAACGCCATGAGATAAATCGATACTTGAACTAGTTTTATTTCCCATAGGTTTATGACGTTTTACTGGCTGTTAATCATGCAGTGAAAGGCGCTCAATCCGTACCCATGAGGTTTTACTAATGATTTGTTATGCTTTAAGCATCGCTAAATTACTAAAATACCTTTTGATAAATATAACATTCTTGACCAACTATTTTATTATTAATTTCTATATAGTTGTCATTTTCACATTTAAATTAGCTAACTCCAAATATAACTTCCATACTCCGTATATAACTTTTTTTAATATTATTTGATTTCCATAAGAAATAAATTTATATTTTCAGCTAAAATGTTTTCTCGATTTTGAATTAGTTTGAATTTATGACCATAATATTCTATTATAACTTAAAACTATTAAAGATTATAAACATTTTTTAACAATAATAAGATTCGATTTTGGTATCGTAAACAAAAGCGCTTGAAAAAAAAATTGCTTATTACATATTTACCGCACTCTTTCGCAACACACTGCTAGCCTACTATTTATACTACGTATAAGACTATTTATACTACATATAAGGTATGAATGACATGTAACATGTTTATATATAATCAATATCAAAATTACCATATTACCCTTTATTATTATTATTGAAATATTTCAAGCCAAAATAGTAAATACCCTTGATAGTCAATGTTTTCTTCAACTAAGTTGTCATAGTTATTTACTAGCAGGGAACATGCACATTGCGATAAAGGGTACCTGTAATTAATAATTTTGAGAAATGTTTTTGGATTATTTATGATCTTGCCATTCTAAAAAAATTCTAACTATGCAAGAATTTGATCGTTTTTTATTTTGCTAATTTGTTACTTTTGAGTCAAGATAATTAGTAAGAGTATATAATATTTGTTTATTTTTCTCAATATTCATGTTTTAGCATATGATATATCTGACAGAATTTATCTGACAGATTTTTTTTTGTGATTTTGCAGCTAGGCTCAACAAAACATATATGTTGACACCTTTTTTGATAAATTTTTTTGTCACATTTATTTGCTCACTAAACAATAGGTTTCTTTCGTAATGAGTAAGTGTTAGTGGAAAATATTAATGGAACAACATGCTTTTAATTGTATAAATATAAATATTTAATGTTTTAATAATTTTAGTAATTACAAAATTTGAAATTCATATTAATTTGGATATTGATGAAGCAAATGTTTTAAATTAGTAACTTGTGTAATTTGATATTTTAAAACTTCTAAATATAAAAATAAATAAATAAATAAATAATAAAAAAAAGTTTCAAATGTATTATAGATAACCAGATGGGTTTCCGACGTTGCGGCGGCGGATACATGTGTTATTAAATTTTTTGGCGAGTAAGTAGTTACATTTTCAATCACCAAATAATTGATCACCTTTTAAAATGATTTCTGATTTTCTTGAGATTTGGTGTTGATGGATAACAGTTTTTGGTAATTGTCAACTTTTTCGATGGTGGTGTAAGAAAATTGGGAAATTTGGATGTGTAAGAGAGATGAAAATGTGATTTTCACATATCTTGACATTAACACCTGCTTTTGATATATGTTTTTTTAAGTACTATATGGTGCACCATAATCAAGTTAACCAAGGATTAGTACAAGTTTATAAATATGAAAAGTTATATCACCATTATGAGTAATTCAATGACCAAATTTATAAAGTATGAGTACAAATCTACAAATTTCTAAATTATAAAATTTGAGCTTATTAGTAATTCAATGAATCTGATTATGAATTTGACTCATGATTAATTTGATAGTTATAAAATTGAATACTCCATCAATATTAAGATAAATGTTGCAAACAAGGATTTCAACATGCGCGTTGAAGGGTTTGTATATAAACAATGCAAGCGAAAATAAGAAACGAGTTTACAAAAATGAAATGAGCACTAGTACAAAAACTGCTATTGGTCACGCCAAAAAATGTATGACGATATGTATATAGTCACACATGTTTTTTTCGTTGTGTGTCACCAAAGGTCCCGCCACCGTATGTGGCATATGGTCACATTGTTAAGTTCATGGCCGTTTTCATTGAAAAAGAGTGACCAAAACCCGAACATGTGTGACAAATTAGGCACAACTTTTGTTGGATTAATCAGTATGTGTGACTATTTCCCGTCCTATGGCCACATGAATGTATAATAAATGTGATGTTTGTGATAATTTAGTCACACAACGTGTGTTGTTCTTTTGGAGTTAGTCTCATACAATTTAAAAAACAGTGACCAAAAGTGTGAATAAGTGTGACCATATGTTGTTTAAAGTGAAAAAATATGTATTTTGTGTGACTATTGTTCATCCGATGGCCACTTGAATTTTATGTTTGTGTGGCCTTTTGTAATATTTAGTCACACAAAACATGTTTGTTTTGGGTATTTAGTCACGTACAATTAAGCATAAAGTGGCTAAAAGTGTTAATAAGTGTGACCATACGCTGTTTAAAGTGAAGAAATTTGGATTTTGTATGACTATTGATCGTCCAATTGCCACATGAATTTTTTTTTTGTGGCCTTTTGTAATATTTAGTCACACAACGAATTAAGCAAACAGTGGGTGTTAATACGTGTGACTATATACATCTTTTACTCACCATTTAGAAATCAATATATATCAAAATAAATTCAAATATATATCAAAACAAATTCAAATACAATAAAATTGGAATGTATATAACTGAACCACTAATACATATCATATAAGCAGTACTAACTATATGAACCAACAATACTAACTTATAACTAACAGTTGTAAATAATACACTAGCAGTACTAACAGTTGTAACTAATACACTAGCAGTTTCAACGAGGGCTTCATTTCTTCGTCCAACCTTTTTATCTTTTCTCTCATTGATGAAAGTAACTGAAGTTATTTGCAGAATTGGGAAGAAACCATCTTGTCTTTTTTTTTTTTTTTTTTTTTTTTTTTTTTTTTTTTTTTTTTTTTTTTTTGAAAATTGTGCTCGTGGTGGCCATGCTCATCCCTAATTCATGAAAGTAACTGAAGTTATTTGCAAAATAATTTGAATTACACATTTGATTGAGGCGTATGAAGTCTTTTTGTTTAGGTAGCAGTATTAAATGATGGAACGTCCCATTTTACCTAAAAGCCTTATATAACTTCACCAACACATTCAGATTTCAGGAATCAAAATTCAAACATAGGAATAGATGGCATTGCATGTGATCTTTCAATGAACAACATAACTCCAAAAGTTAGCAGCAGGAAGCAACATTAAAATATCAATTTGATGTGTACCTGGTAACTTTCTTGGTTTGCGTAGTGGAACAAATTTGGCACCAATGTTAACAACAATCTAAATCTTTAAATTAAACAATACTTTAGAAAAGATTTTAGGCACCATTCGAATTGCTTCGGGCCATCCCAAGATGTTCAACAATTTATTTAAAATCACCTCTGAGTACCAGAACATGTCAAAGCACACAACATAACAAAACTATTCCATTGACAACTTATCAAGTTCATCTACAACCTTTTCCAGCCTGTTCCATTGACAACTTATCAAGTTCATCTACAACCTACAAATCAGCATCAAGTTAGAGATGTTAAATGCACAAATACACATAGATATAGCTATATAACTTAAGAAATTGATTTGGTCAGAGTTATTACTATAACAATGTCATTTCCTTCCTTGATGCCATCAAGTCCATATAATATTCTTTCTCCATTCTTTGCCTAAAATTCATAGCAGACATCAAAAAACTCACAACCAATAAATCTTTGTACATAACATAATAAATCATGGGACACCATCAAATGAATTGATGAGGACTTTGGATAAAATCAGTTATATATAGTGATGATGTAAGAAATAGTTATAAATGTAACAACCTGCCAAAACTTTCTGCTTGTTATGCTATAAAAGTTACAGTTGACAAGCTCCCCATTCCTTCTATATGTAAAAGCTATCACGTTCTGTTCAAGCCAAGGAGAAATGTTATAAGAAGGGATGTAACATAATTTATAACATCTAACATGAGATAAATGACATATGTAATACCAATATTTGTAGAAACCAGACATAATCATTAACTAACTGTTTGAACAAGTAGTACATAGGTTGGTTTAATAAATGTTATTAACAAGGGTAGGGATCCAGTAAGAAGTAAATTAAAATAAGAAGTGGTAAGAAGTGACCAAAATCACGCATTTGAGATGCAACGACTTGCATTAGATGCATTTCTATTCATATAGATGCAACATCTTGAGTTTCGAAAGTTAATTTGATGTATAGATTGTGCAAATTGATTTTCATGATTTTAGCACGTCCAGAGGAACAAAAAATAAGAGAAATCATGAAATGTATCTAATATACGTATATGCATCTGATTAAAAGCTAGAAAACACACTATGGTGCATTAAAATGCATCTAAGATTATAGGGATGCATCTAATTTAGGTCGGTGCATCTTGGATTTGTAGTTATAATTCTTCTTATTCCTTCTTATTTTAAGTAATCTTCTTATTTGATCCTAACTCTATTAACAATTGTAGTAAAAATCATCAATCTTGTTGAACACCTGAAGCATCATAGTTACAAGCATGAAAGGCAATACGTAAATATATACCTTATCATCTATCATTTGCATCACTGCATTGTTCTGCAAAATGTCCGCCTATATCTTTTGCCTAGCAAAGTACTCGATCAACTGAAGCACATAACATAAAATATTACTGGTCAGTTAATCTGTGTGTGTGTATAAACAATGCTAACAAGCGGCACTGTTACACTCATAGCTTAGACAATTATGATAACTAATTAACAAGAGCATTAGACTACGAATCCATAAACCAGTGTTCTCAATATCATCTTGTTGAATATTGATAACTAATTACGTACTTCTTGTTGGGATCTTAGTTTTTACCATTTTATCAAGTCTCGGTCATTTGTAATAATAGGTTGCTTAAGTTACTAGTTACTTTCATTTATGTTATGTTATTCGTTTACAAGGCTTAAGCTATTGAGTCCATGGGCCTAAAGCCCATACGAAATCCAAGTAGGGAGGACTAGGAGTGTTGCCCTAGCTCCTCACCTATAAATAGAAGTCTTAGGCTATTGTAAAACTTGGTTGTTTATTTGAAATCATAAGGAAACTCTTGCTCTTATCATTCTCTTATTCAAATATTCATCCCATCCTTATATCTATCTCATTCTTGTTTGTGTGAAATCAATATGGTGACCTAACAAGTGGTATCATTCGCCATATGAAGGTGTAGTTATTGTTTTTCTTTTTGAAATCCTCCTCAAACTCCTTTTTAATTCGTTATTTTTGTGAAAAAGTTGTACTTTCTTGTTTGTTTCTTGGTTTTTATCACATATTTGCTTACAAATTTGTGCTACAAATCATATCAAACACAAAAGTATCAATCTTTCTCTCAAAGTCACGATTTGGATTTTTGTACTTTTTTCGAAATTACTTAAATTTTTTGAAAATGTTTGTCAAGTTTATAACTTTCTTCAAGATTTCATTATTTTACAACTTGAAGTACAAAAATCTTGGTTTAAAAACTCGTTTTTGGATTGCTTTCATTGAAAAACATATTTCTGCCTAGTTTCGAAATCCTTCTCAACACCAATTTTCGAAATCGTGATATTGTGCTTCTTTTCGCCTTACGAATTGTGGACTCAGTCTTTTCTCTCTTGTATAAGGAAGAAAAGTACTTCGACTTTTGGTAAACTTTCGAAATTGTATAATTTCGAAATAGTGCTTGTGAAATTGTGTTCTCGAAAATTTCTTTATTTTTGAAATCACAAGTTTTTTCGAAAACATCTTCAGTTCTTTCGAAATCTCAAGGTTTTCGAAATCTCCTTAGTTTCGACATCATTAAGTTTTGAGAAACTTTCTTTCGCAAATCCCCAAATTTTTCGAAATCCCTAAGTGACTAATTTCGCAATCACAAGGCGAGTGACAAAATTTCGCAATCACTTAAAGTGCATATTTTCGCAAGTCATCTACTTGGGCAAACTTTTCGAGATTTAGCAAACCTATACCTTCTACAAGATCCATCTTTTCACACAAGTGTTTCATAATGTCTCAACCACCGTACTACAACTTTAACACTCCTCAGCAACATCAGTATCAACAGTATCATCAGCAACATCAGCAACAGCGACAGTATCAACAATCACCACAATATTATCATCAACCGGTTTACTCACAACAACATAATTTCATGCAACAAATGGTTCCAATACAACAATCTTATCCGATGTCACAACAACAAAGCCCACTTCCACCAAAACCTACTCACTGGTTTGACAGGATGTGTGAAGTCATTTCAACTCAACAATCCAGACACGAAGCAGGCTCTCCTGACACCCCACCAATGCTAACACCGGGTAATTATGTTCAATGGGCAAGTCGATTCTTAAGGTTTATTGAGCTCAAGAAACCCAATGGCAAGTACATGAAACAAGTTATCCTTGAAGGACCATTTCCTTGGCCTGTTAACTACGTTGGCGGTGACCTACAGGCTGATCCTCCGGTAGCTCCAACTGCTGTGCGTGTTCCTGAGTCTCAACTTACTGAGGAACAAAAACACCATTGTGAAGCAGATGAAATTGCTATGTCTTACATACTTCAAGGAATACCTAATATCATATTCAAAAGTGTTGATGCTCAAACAACTGCAAAAGCTATGTGGGAACACGTCCATCTACTGATGCAAGGCACACAACTGAACAAGGAAGACATGGAATCTAAACTTTACTTGGAATACACTAACATCGTGATCAAACCAGGGGAATCTCTTGAGTCTTACTTTCATCGTTTCACTAATGTCGTCAATGATTTAGAGAGACATGATATAACTCTTCCAAGAATCGCTGTCAATACAAAGTTTGTTAGTAGTCTGGGTCCTGAGTGGCAAAAGTATGTGACATTTGTGAGACAAGCCAAGAATCTTCACAGGGATCCATATGGATTGTTGTACGACTATCTCAAGCACTATGAGTCTGAAGTTGAAAAAGACAAACTCGCTCGAGGAGGATACATATCACCACCTACCTCTAATCCCCTTGCACTCGTTGCTCAAACTCTTGCTTCACATCCTCCGATGTCTAATCAGACTTATGATCAGGAATAGAATTATTTCAGTCACCAGCATCCTCCTGCTTCTCAACACGGTTCTAATCAACTTGCTCCATATGACAACAATGATAGCATGTATTACTCTAATCAGTTTGAAGATGATGATGATGATGTCAATACGTTGAATCAAGGACTTGCTCTTGTTGCTCGTGCTTTTAGCAAATTCTCCAACAAAACCAACAACCGTCTTCGTTCTTCATCAAATACATGAAACCAAGCTGTTATTCAAGATGGTCGAGTTGAGATTCAGAATCGAAATTCAGGACGTTCAGGTGGGTATACTGGAAATTCTGGATATGGACAAAGAGTTAACAACAATGGGGGATTCAGAAACAATCCAGGTGCTCCTCAGTGAAGTAATGACAATGCTGCTAGTAACAACACAGTCTCTGGCAATGCGATATGGTGCTACAATTGCAATGAAAAAGGTCATATTGCAACTGCATGCCCTCACCCAAGAAAAGGTAGTCAGTTTCAAAAGCAGGCATTACTTATGGCTCTCAAAGATGAAAAGGAAGGAACTTTCAATGCTCAAGAGAACAACTTCTTTGCTAATGCTTATAATGATGATGAAATGGAAGATCTTGAAGCCAATGCAGCTGTGATGCTCATGGCTAACATGCAGGAACATCAGTTGAATGATTCAGGCCCAGTGTTCTCCACTGATGGCTTGTCTCAGGTAAATGACCTAACCATAAGCTCCATACATATTAATGCATCACCCTATGTTTCTGAATTAGATCAGGCGTAAGTTGTTCCTTCTGAAACATTTTTCTCTTCTCAAGAGGATGAACTATTTGATGATGACACTGTCGTCTCATTTGATGATCCTATTGCGCAAGACGAAAATGACTTTAGTGAACAACATGAACCTCCTTCTGATCCAGCTCCTGACTGTACAGTTACGGACAAACAACTTAATAATCAACTTCTTCATAATGGACGTGCAAACTGAAGTTTTGAAAGAAAATGCCAAGTTAAAAAAGGACATTGAATGTTATAAAACGCAGCTTTCAAGTTTTCAATATGTCGTTCATCGTGAACAAAGCTTTGAAAAGTCATTTCAAGAATCATATGTCAAAGAACAAAATCTTCAAAAGCAAATGTATGACATTGTTGAGTCAAATGGTAAAATCGTTTCCAAATTGGAAAATGAAAAACATAATCTTCAAATACAAGTTGTTCAACTCCAACAGGAACTTTCAAAAACACATAAAGAGGTGATAACTTGCAAACAGGAATTTTATGAACATAAAGTGCAAAAACGAGAAAAAGAAAGCTTTTTACTTGATGAAAACATCGTTCTCGAAAATCAAATCAAAGCTTTTCAAAACATCGTTTATAAACATGGGGAATCTGTAACGACAATTCAAAAGTTTTCTTTAAAACCAAGACCAGGTAAAGGTTTTGGCCTCGGCGATTACAGATCCTCTTTTCTTCGCACTGTGTTCAAAACAAATCCTAAGCTGTACAGTATGGACCAATTGATGGATAACAATGTTGTGCGTGTTATTGTACATGATACTGAGGAAGAATACGAACTTGAAGAGAAGAGTCGATCAAAAATGAGTCAAGTTGAATATTGCAAACCATATGATTACTCAAAACCTCACATTTCAAAATCTTTTGTTCCATCAAGAGAATTACCTGAGAAATCATGGTTTGTTACTGAGTCTTACGTTTTATCTTCCAATGGGGCTCCTGTCAAACCCGTGGCACAAGTAAATGGTCCATTACCTTCTTCTGGTCATGTGACACCATTACCAACACGCTGTAAAGTTTTAGACTATTTTCAAACATTCATGAAAGGCATCGATACTTTGGAAAACGTCATTGAACAACATTCTGAAATTACAGTTCATACTTTTCAATCAGCTTACGAGCGAAAAAAGCGAGATATTTTTCAAAAACAAATTCTGCCTTTAGTTCAAAATTTGCGTTATTGTGCTACTCGTTGGGAACAGGAACTCCAAAAGGAAGTTAAAGATATGAAAGAAATCTTCGCTCTTAATGAAAATGCAATTTTGGTTCAACAAAGCAAAAACCGATTTTTGAAAGAAGATACTGGTCGACTCTTGGAACAACTTCTTCAGGCCGATTTGCATAGTTCTCTCATGAATGATCTCCATTTTTCAAGCAATGCTGAATTATTTGCTGAGTACTGCGCTGAACTTGTTTCGTTGAGGTCACAAAATGAATCATTGAAACATCAAAATGAAACATTGCGTCAAAACAGTGATGATGTGATAAACAAACTTTCTAACGAAATTTGTCAACTTAAACATAAGATTGATTGGTGTCAAGCTCAAAGTATTGAAACTGAATTGCAATTATGTGCCAAACATGCGTCTCGTAAAAACAAATGTCGTCTACGTAAAAATGAAATTGCAGAGTTAACAAATGAAATTGCGGAATTAAAAATCGAAAACGCCGAATGGCAACAAAACCGCGATGACATTCGTTATTGCAATGGTTTACTTGAGTCTGATATTCAGGACAAAAAACACATCATCATTGATTTGAAAGAGAAAATTAAGCTACTTCAAAAAGGAAAGTTCATTGACACCACTGTGATTGCACCAGGAATGTTTCAAATAGACATAACAGATAAGGCTAAGCGTGCTAAGAGTTCTAATGTTAGCTCTTCCACTTCCACAGGTCTAGTTTCCCCTAAGAGCGTTAGAAGCCCAAAGCCAAAAAGAGTTAAGAAGACTAAAAAGAGTAGGCTCTCGCAACATCAAAGTGGAACACTAGAAGTGCAAGAAGTAGAAGATCACCTTAGGAACTCGAATAAAACTAATGTTGCATCTGATTTAGATTCTAATCTGGCAAATTGTAATCCAAATCTTAATGTAACGAATGCTGAACCTTTAAATGTTTTGAATATTAATACATCTTGTGTGTTTTTTCGTAAAAGTGTGTTGTCTGGTGATCATACCAAATGTGTAGCTAATAATCTCTTACACCGCAAAAAGAAACATAGATCCGGATCTTTTTCTAGGTCCACTAATGCTTCTAAGTCTACCTTAAGAAAAATGCCTACTACAGTTTCTAATGATGTTGTCGTCAACCCACTAACAGCAATCAACAATTCTAGGAACCCGCCCAAAGCTAGTGCATTCACTAAGAACAAAGCAAAAACTAGTTGGAATTGGCAACGTTGGTTACAATACAAACCAAATTTTAAATGGATTCCTAAATTATCAAATATTTGCATTTCTAACCAACAGGAACCCACTATTTCCTCGGGTTCAACCCTTACTTCTGTTCCATCTCTGTCGTCTTCTTTTGATGCAGGTGGTTCAGATCGTTCTCTGGATTGTTGATAGCGGTTGCACCCGACATATGACAGGCAATCTCAAACTATTAAAGAACTTTGTCTCAAAGTTTATTGGAACTGTCAGATTCGGGAATGATCAATACGCTTTAATCATGGGTTACGGCGACTACATGCATGGGAACATTGAAATTAGCAGAGTTTATTATGTTGAAGGCTTGGGTCACAACCTCTTCTCAGTCGGTCAATTTTGTGATGGAGATTTAGAAGTAGCATTTCGCGAGAAAACTTGCTTTGTTCGTGATCTACAAGGAAATGATTTGATGTCTGGCAAACGTGGCACTAACCTTTATACTATTTCTATGTCCGACATGATCGCTTCATCTCCAATTTGTCTTCTATCCAAAGCTGAATCGACTAAATCTTGGTTATGGCACAAACGCCTTTCTCATTTGAATTTCAAAATGATGACTGATCTCGCTCGTCACAAATTAGTTGAAGGCTTTCCAAGATTCCGTTACTCCAAAGATCATCTATGTCCAGCCTGTGAACAAGGAAAAAGTACTCTTGCTCATTTTCCCTCAAAACCTGAACACAGTACCAATCATGTTTTACATTTACTTCATATGGATTTGTGTGGTCCGATGCGTGTTCAAACAATCAACGGTAAACGCTACATTTTAGTAATTGTTGATGATTACTCTCGCTGGACTTGGGTTTATTTTCTTCGAAGTAAAGATCAAGCTCCTCAAATGATCATCACCTTTCTCACCAAAATACAAGTTCAGCTTCGAAACACAGTCAGAATTGTTCGAACTGACAATGGCACAGAATTTAAGAATCAGACTCTAAGGTCGTATTTTGAGAAAGTGGGAATTGAACATCAAACATCTATTCCACGCACACCCGAACAGAATGGAGTAGTCGAAAGACGCAACAGAACGTTAGTGGAAGCTGCTCGAACGATGTTAATCAACGCTCAATTACCAGATTACTTATGGGCAGAAGCTGTTTCAACCACCTGTTACACTCTAAACCGTTGCATGATCACAAAACGCCACAACAAAACCCCATATCAGATTGTTCACAAAAGAAAACCAAACATCTGTCACTTTCACGTATTCGGTGCTTTATGCTACCCAGTCAATGATCGTAATGATCTAGGTAAACTTAAAGTGAAGGCTGACATTGGAGTATTCATAGGTTACTGTGAAAATTCAAAAGGCTATCGGATCTGGAATCGTTGTACTCGGGAAATTCAAGAAACTATTCATGCTAATTTCGATGAACTCACTCAAATGGCTTCTGAGCAACACGGCTTAGGACCCGCAACCAACCGTCTTAATTTTCTGGTCTCTTCGGCTGAACCATTGTCACTTTCTCGTAAAGAAGTGGAAACCTTATTTGCTCCATTGTTTGATGATACGCCTGTTAACCGTCCACCTGAGGCCACACCAAATTCCGCTGCAAACCTTGGTCAACATCAAGTACCTGATACACCTCAACAAACAACAACTATTGTTGGAAGAGACGGTCCTCCAGTCATATCACCTACAACAACCGAACAAACCGGGTCCAACTCACGACAATCAGCTGGAGATTCCATACCTTTATCAGTTCCACAACCCGCAGAGCATGACCCAAAACCATTAATTAATCCATTTGCAAATGCTCAACCTGTCCCCAACATTGCTGAGTCATCTACACGCAACATGGGTCCTGCTCACTTGCGAGATACTTATCAACTTCATCCTTCGACACACAAATGGACTAGAGATCACCCCTTAGTTCAAATTATTGGCCATCCAGATGCACCTATCATGACAAGACAACGCCTTCACACAGACGGTGAAACTTGCATTTATGCACTCACAGTTTGTGAAACCGTACCCAAGAATGTCAAAGAAGCAATGACTTATGAAAACTGGATTGAGTCTATGCAAGAAGAATTTGAAACCTTCCAACGATTAGAAGTATGGGAATTGGTTGAAAAACCTAAAGGCATCATCGTCATTGGTTTAAAATGGATCTGGAAAAACAAACTGGATGCAGAAGGCACAGTCATACGCAACAAATCACGCTTGGTAGCAAAAGGTTATTCTCAAGAAGAAGGTATCGATTTTGAAGAATCATTTGCTCCTGTGGCTAGACTTGAAGCTGTGCGGATGTTCTTAGCATTTGCTGCTCATCGGAATATGATTGTTTACCAAATGGACGTGAAAACGGCTTTTCTGAACGGTCAACTCTGAGAAGTAGTTTATGTCAGTCAACCTGAAGGATTCGTTGATCCAGAACGTCCCAATCATGTCTACAAGCTTAAAAAGTCTCTCTACGGTCTTAAGCAATCCCCCAGGGTGTGGTATGACAAGCTTTCTAAATTTCTGTTGGCTAATGATTTTACTCTAGGCTCGGTGGATCCAACATTGTTTACTAAAACCTACGGGATGGACTTATTAATTGTTCAAGTTTATGTCGATGACATTATTTTTGCTTCGACCAACAAAAATTACTCAATGGATTTTGCAAAATTAATGACAGATAACTTTGAAATGTCCATGATGGGTGAACTTACGTTCTTTCTAGGACTACAAGTTCATCAATCACCCCGGGGAATTTTTCTTAATCAGTCCAAATATGCTCTTGAGATTTTAAAGAAACATGGTATGCAAAGTAGTGATACTATGAATACACCGATGGCCAACTCTACTAAACTAGATGCTGATTTACATGGGACTACAGTTGACCCTACCAAATACCGAAGTATTATTGGGTCCCTCATGTATCTTACATCCAGTAGACCTGATATTGTATTTGCTGTGTTTATGTGTTCTCGCTATCAGGCTAATCCAACTGAAAAACACCTCAATGAGGCAAAAAGAATCCTTCGATACATAAAGGGAACCATCCATTTGGGGATCTGGTATCCAAAGGATTCTGGTTTTGAACTAATAGCTTTTTCAGATGCTGACCATGCAGGATGCTTAGACTCGCGAAAAAGTACATTAGGTGGCTTACAGTTTCTTGGAGATAAACTTGTGTCTTGGCAATCAAAGAAGCAGGATTGCACATCACTGTCATCTACAGAATCTGAATATGTAGCTATGTCTGCTTGTTGCGCTCAAGTCATTTGGATGAGATCCCAACTTAAAGACTATGGCTACTTATTCAACAAGATTCCGATTTATTGCGATTCTAAGAGTGCCATTGCAATCTCCTGCAACACAGTTCATCATTGCAAATCAAAACACATTGATCTCCGATACCATTTCATCAAAGAGCACGTCGAGAAGGGTACAGTTGAGTTATATTTTGTGGGCACTGAGTACCAATTAGCGGACTTACTTACAAAACCCTTAGCTCCATCAAGGTTTGCAAATTTAGTTCACCAAATTGGTATGCGATGTTTGATTTGATTTACAAAAGTTTTTAAAACAAAAGTGAAGTGTCAAACATCAATTATCTTACTATCTTTGTAAAATAAATATCTTTTCTTTATTTTTTATTAATCCTCAAAATATATATATATATATATATATATATATATATATATATATATATATATATATATATATATATATATATATATATATATATATATATATATATATATATATTCTTTTAAACCTGCAAGTATATCGCTCTTTTTCAATACTTTGTCTGCTTACAAGTGTCGAGGGGGAGATTCGCCTAAAATTTTATAAATTCTTTCCAAAAAACGATATACTTGCATATTACCTTTGATGCGGTAAGTTAAGTTGTTTCGGGATTTCATAACTCATATCTCTTATTTCTTTGTCTCAATATGGTATCGTAAGTCGTTATATCTTTGTGCCTTTACTTAGTACTAAAATTTAGGACTAGTATTGTAATTATTGTAGTTAGGAGACTTTAAGTGTCAAATATTAAAAGTTTCAAAAATATCACTAAAACCATCACCCCCCGTTTTTTTCTTTTCATTAAAATCAAAAATTCTAAAACCCTTAAACCCTTTCTCTCCATATCCACGGCCCTAATTCTTTCGAATAATCCGTGCTTGTGATCTTCAATACGTAAGTCTCTACATGATTCTTAGTTGATTTCTATCATTGGTTTTTGTTTAATCACAAAGTTAATGGCTAGATATCACAAATTTTCGATTTAAAAGTTAGGGTTTATATAATTTCGGGATCATGCAATATGTGATTATAAGGTTAATTAATGATAGGGTTTTTGTGCTATAACATGTGTCTATTCTTTCTATCACGTTTAATCTTATCTTTACACACGATTGTATGTTTTTCGAAACCTAGGGTTTAGTACGAATTGGGTTTTATTGATTTGTTGATGTTTTCGTTATTATTCTTGGTGGGATATGATATTTTGTGTATGAGTATCATGGTTATGATTATTAATTAGACTTTCTTCCTAGTATGCATGATTCTCGATAACATAGGGCTTCGTTCTATATGGGTTCTCTCGTTTTGTATTTGTGTGAGCAGACTTGTTGTGCCTAAATGCTTCTAATGCACGTTTGTAATACACAAGTACCTGTCATCATCGATTATCTCATGAGTGTGCATTTTATCGAGATTATGTTCTTGAACATTCTTCGAAATTTCTATACTCGTTTGATTTGTGTGTTTCTAATTAATGAATAACATCATTTACTACAGGTTATATCACTTGGAATTCATACTTTCGCATAAGTACGTACGTTGGCAATATTTCGAAATTCTTGTATAAGAATTTTCGAGAAAATCTTTTCGCAATCATGTTTGAAAATTTCGCAATCACAAGTTTTTCGAGAAATTTCAAAATGTTGTATTTTTCGAAAATGCTCATTTCGTCATCTTCTCGAAAATATTTGTGTGTTTGCGAAATTATCTCAACCATTGCCATATTTTTTCGAAATCCTCATAATTGCAATATTTTTTCGAAATCCCTTATAACATGTATTCTCGAAATTTTCTCTCTAGTGGTCTGTTCTCGATAAATTTTTTATCGAGATCACACTTGAAGTTTTTTTTCGAAAATGCTTATTATTCAGGATTGCGAAAAACTTGTTACTTTATGACTGTCTTTCGAAATTATTGGCATTTGTGACTAGGTTTGCGAAAAATTGGTCAGAAGTGCATTGTTTTTGAAATCACTAACTATGTTATATCTTGTACTTCAATTGTAACATTTCGAAAACTCTGTGATTATGTAATTTCGAAAACGTGTTTTAAGTGACAATGTGATTATGGATTCCAGTCATGTATAATATGATGTGTTATGATTTATTCATTGTGCATATGTATTTCTAAGCTCACATGCTATTATTGTACCATACGTAATTCTAAATGCTTATTCATAATCAAACATTGCAACCGTGCTAACTCGTAACAAATCTCGATGTTTTGTTTATGATAATGTTTTTCAAAATAACATGGCTGAACACAACGAGAATGTCCCTGAACAAGCTCTTCCATTACTCACCATGGATGATATCACTCCCGAAAACTACAATGTTACGATTGGCAACAACAATCCACGAGTCGATTTCGACAAATTGAGAATTACGGAGAACTCGTGCAGGATTGTCAAAGATATTCTACTAGCACATCCATGCAAACATCTGCTCATCTGTTCTACTTCAGTTCCTCTGTTCTACCTTCATCAGTTCTGGCTTACGGCTAAGGCAAATTTGGATGATGAGTCTTTCACTGTTACATTGGATCGCCAAGTCTACACTGTAGATCACGACGTTCTTCGTACAGTCCTTCTCCTGCCTCAAACTGACAACGAATTTGCTCCAATACTACCTGAACTGGACCTTCTTGACTTCTTTGTTGAATTAGGATATGATGTTGATGATGACGTACCTCTAGTCAAACATTCCCGATTCAATGCCAAGAATATTCCTCAGCCTTGGAGAACATTCTGTCTGTTGGTTGTAAGATCGATATCAGGAAAGAGTGGTCATGAACATCCTAGGCTTGAACATTTGCAAACATTTTGGGGAATGGTGACTTTGACACCTATTGACTTTGCAGTTCCAATCATGAACGATATAGACTACAGCATTCAAACCGAACGTGTAAAGACTATGATCTCGTTCACAAGATTCACCAAGCTTCTCATAGAATATTTCTGCGAAGACACACCAGAATTTATCAAGAGGATGGCAGATCCTAATGAGCCGAAGCACCTCTTCGAGGACAACTTCACCACCTCATTCATCAAGACAACCACTTCCTCTACCAAGATCAAAGGAATGAGGCTTCCAGAATACCTTCTTGATGACAAGATCAAGAAAAGTCTGAACTACAAATACTATGATGATGCTTACAAAGGGGTACAGGAAGAAGCTACTATACAGACTCGAAGCAAAGGAGGTGTGAAGTCTGGGAGTACTACAAGCACCACTGGCTCACCTCAGACTAAGTCTAAGGCTGCTCCCAAAACAAAACCATCAACTAAACCCAAGACTTCCACCAAACCTAAACCAACATCCAAACCCAAACCTGCAACCAAGCCAAAGCAGAAGGTAACTCCAGAGTACATTCTTCGTGATGAACCTACACCTCCACCTTCTGACACCGAATTTGAGTTCGACACGGAATCTGAAGAAGAAGAACCAGAATATGAACTGAGAGTAAGAGCACCTGAAGAAGGATTCCCTGCTACAGAGATCGCTATACAACAAAGTCTAGAAACTTATGAAGAAGAGACTAGAAAAAGGAAAGGGATCACTATTAATGAGCCTAATGATGATGATGAAGACGAACCAATCGTTGAACAGTTGGTCGATAAACGCAAACTGAAAAGTATAGTTGTCGACACACGAGCTGAAGAAAAGCAACTTCGCAAAGAACAAAGGAAAGCAATTCTCGAAAGCCGACTTATGTCTCAACCTCCAACACCACCACCTATCGATCAGTCAGAACATGAAGGAGCTACAAGTAGCATGATTCCTCCCGTTGTGTCCACTACGTTAGAATCAGCTCCACAGCCTGATGACACCGTTAAAGATACAGACGATACAGGAGATGTCAATATGACTGAGACTGCTAATGTAGAGGAGAATGTTGGCGGACAAGAGAATATTGCTACGGATCAAGAACATGAATACCTCATTACTCCAGAGTTTCTTGCACGAGAAGCAGAGGAAGCAGAGGAACGTTGAAGAAAAGAAAACGAAGAGAAGAACGCGTTCGACACCAACATATTTCTTAAGTCATCTTCTCAGCAGACTTCCTCAACACAACCTCCACCTCCTCAAGACTCTCCACCAAAGGATCTGACTCCTCCTGCTTCTTCTTCAAACTCTCACAACGAGTCATCATCCGAATCATCACCTGAGCATTCATCTCCCACGCCTTCCAAAACCGCATCAAAGCAGCATTCAATCAATGAATCGAAACAACCAGTTGATCTTCAGGAACAAGTCAACAAACTTACCAACATGGTTACCGGTCTTACCAAACAAGTTGAAGATTTTCAGGAGTCAAAGCAGCTGATCAATAAATTCTTGAACTCTGATTACACAGGATTTATAAGGACTGTCACACAAGACTTTCTCACTGATAATCTAGTTGAGATGGTCACTCCTGAAGTAGCAAACCTTCTTGAACCAATCAAGGACAACTTGGATCACAGAATTAGGAGTGTCGTTAGAAAAATGTTGTCAACAACACCATTCACGCTTCACACTGCAAAAGCTTCTACTGCAGCTCCAACCGTCCCTGAATTATCCTTCAATGAAATGCTTGCTAAACTCTTCGACAATGTTGCCTCCAAAACCACACCAACTACTAAAGAAAAAGCACTTGTTGATGCTATGGCGGCTTACATTTCCAAAGAGTCATGCAAAGAAGCAGCTGGAACCCTGAAAAGGTCAAGAAAAGATGACGACCCTGACCCAAACTCAAAAAGCAAGAAACCTAAGTCTGGAACCGGTCCCTCATCTTCTCTACAACCACGAAAGGACTCCACTCCTCCTGGAAATCAACAACACCACTCAGTTACCAGTCAAGGTCCTACTGAAGAGGAAGAAACTTTCATGGAACCTACTGATGACTACCAGGGTCAACCTGACACCGATTACCGTGCTTCACCTATACACGATTCTCATGCTGGACCATCGTCACCATCCAAGGATAAAGACAAAGATGCTACATCTAAGTCCAAGAAATCAAAGAAGAAAAGACGTCATTCATGGCTCGACAATGATGACACTCCTCAGAATGATTGGTTGACAGAAATGGTTCAAGCTCAACCTCCTCTCGAAGAAGAAGAACCCCTTCCTAGTAACACTCTATAGTTCACCCAAGTCATAATAAAGGATCTTCAGATCAACAAACTCACAAAGACGGAGCTTAGAAGAATCAATAGGGATGCACAAGAATTCCTTAAGTCCAGATCCAGAAACAAAGTGGAATACGAGTATCATATGCAGAATATAGCTAGTGCAATGTCCGCCGATTTTGACTGGCTAAATCCTGAAGTGAATATCGATCTCAGTTCCAAAAACCATGAAAAACCTTACTTCACTGACTGGACTAAACCATTACCTTTGAAAGGATTTCCAAACAAACCCAAGATACCTTACAACTTCTTCTTCAACAAAGATCTTCGTAACATCCAACTCAACCAAGAGACATCCAAGACGAAATATGCTTCCTCACTCACTATCTCAGTACCAACCGCAAGATATGAAATTCCTGCCATTGAAGAGACCACTCGAATTTTCAGCAACTCCATCGTAGCTTACGACAGAGATGCTCTACACGGAATTCAACACTGGCCAGAACGTCGTCGTCTCGGTTATACCTGCAGATTAGGAGAGAAATCATTGGAAAACGTGAAGCAGAAATCAAAGATCATCGCTATCTTGGAGATTCTAGAGTCACAACGATTTAACTACATATTCATGTGTGAAATTGTTGTTAAACGACAAGATGAAAAGAAGTATAAGTTCTCCGAAGCAGACTTTCCAGACCTTAATCTCAATGACATCGAAGACATGTATCTCGAAAAGGTTCAAGGAAGAATGCATGGATTCGATAGAGAAGTACAATACAACTTCATGGCATCACTACTTCTATACATCCGACGATTGATAGTTCAAGAAAGAGTGGAAGATCTTCAGCTTGAAGTGGAAAGTTACCAACAGAAGATCAATTTGACAAAGCCGCAATTCACATTTGATGGAATCTATCAAACGCCACAGTTTACTCTCAACCAAGAACCTTTTGGTTTCACCTACATCAACAGCAAAAAGCTACAAAGCTTCATGAGGTTCGATGAGGTACACAAATTCTATGATGTTACAATCAAATTCGTTCGTGATGGGCTTGTCAAAAGGTTGAATGATGATCGCCGAAAGATAGCAAAGGGGGAACAACCTAGATGGAAATCCAGCTCAAGAAGACAAGTTCGTAACTTTGTCTTAAAGATTGAGGAAAGGTTATTTCGACGGGAACAGATCAGACGACTGGAAAGCTATATCGGTGTCAGACCATCGTTTCCTATCAGAAACTTCGAAAGACCTGAACCTAAGTTCACTGACTTTGATGCTCCACTTCTTGACGAAGATTAACTTGGTACATTTGATCATTCATTGTTTCATTTGATTGAATTTCATAATGGCTTGTGCACACATAACAGTGTACAACCCGCACTTGTAATGAAAGGACCCTGAGGTACACTTCAGTGCCTCAATCCTTATATAAGGAGCGAAGGCTTCTTACTTTTGAGTAGAGCTAATCAAACATTTTCTGATTTTCATAACTCTACTCAAAAGGCAAGTATTTCACCTCAATGAGTATTCACTTGTTGAGGGGGAGCACTTGAAAAATTTCATCGTTTGTAAACCAAAAGTTCTTGTTGATATCTCCCCATAAGACTCAAAAAGCATATTTTAATCAAAAGTTTATCAAAAACAACATCTCATATGCTATTTTTGAGGGGGAGAAAAGTGAAAGTGATTAAAAAATGAAAGTTCAAAGTTGCTTAAAGTCAAATCTCATGCGAGCTAGACTCAGAATTGACCCAAGAATTGACGAAACATAAAAGTTAGTAATCTCGAAAAGACTTATCCTCGACGGGTAATAACATCAAGTTAGTTACTAGCGCTAGTTGTCACCTAAAAGCTGACAATGGAACTCTTTAACTAGCCATGTAAGCGTGTCTCGAAAAGGATTTGTCTTAGTAGAAATGTACCATTTTGAGAAACTTTCTGTGGATTTGACCAGGCCGGGTAATAACTTCAAGCTAGTCTAACTAGTGATGTAAGCGTGTCTCGAATCGGTCAGGTTCACTGAAAGTGGATCAATTCAAAAAGTGCTTGCTCCTCCCACATGTGCAATCTTATTTAAACACTTATGAGCACATGTGAAGGGGGAGCCCTTCAAAAGTAAACACAAAACTCTCAAAGTGTTAAACAAAATGTTTGATATTCACAAACACTTTGAGAGATTTTTTCAAAGGTTTCTTGGCTATTGTCGGATAATCATGGAGTTATAAGGTGATTAAGATAGGAATTACAGTCCTATGATCTGCCAGAGCCGGAGGGATCTACCCAAGGACATCACCATTAGTTAGAATTAGAAGTCCTTAGGTATGATACGATAAAAGGAGAAAAGAATGAAAGGAAAAGAAGGAGTTGAAGAATTAAAAAGAAAAGTAAAGAAAAGGGTGAAAAGAAATAGCCCTCCATATGTTCAACTTTAGGGTAGACATCGGGTTCAATTCATATGCTACTGGTTGTTGCTAAGGCGACACCGGTATTGAAGATAAAGCCATCATGGACCCAGTGACGCACTGCACTAAACCTTCTAACCACTCAAGTTCTCTTAAAAGAGCTTGTTTCATTCTCACGGGGAACCAATGTAATCTATCGACTTATCTCTTAGAGATGGTTGATATTGAAGCAGGAGACCCCTCCCTAGTCTCCGCATAGGAAACCTAAGTGTGCACTTTCTGAGTCTAGAGCCATGAGATACATCAAAGATCTCTTAGGAACACTTAGTATTTCTGCAACTGGTGTTCTACATCAATGGACACCAGCTGTAAATTATCGAGTCCTTCGCAGATCTTAGCAATCTGCCGAGAACGTTTATGAGAGAATTTACATAAGTATTTCTCAATGATTGAACGGAAATCCTGCCAGGGTCAACTTCAAACAGCCCTGACAGCAGGTCACTTTGGTAACTCCTGGCGGGTTACGCTTAGTGTTTGCAGTGGTTTGTTAGCGGTCTACAGTCGTGGAGTGATCCCCAGCGACTCACCCAGTCATTGAGCTACTTAGTAGGTCTTGTAAGCTCCCTTGGGAGTATCTGATATGGGAACGGCCTTGATAAGGGTTGGAAGGAGTCTTCACACTATGCTGTTGACGATCTCTAATTCCTTATCTGTAAGTACCGGATGTTTTATTGCTAACTGTTTACATGCAGGGTTACATCATCTCCATGGCGACGGATTCCACATGCTCATACATGCATCTTGAAGTCATCAAAAGCTCCCTCAAAGATCAAAGCAACACAAAGCTCAAAGAAAGATTCTACGCCAAAAAGAAGAATCTACAAAGTTTAAAGACTAAAGATCTTAAGTGAAAGAAAGGGACTACGTGCATGTATAAGTCAGAACTCAAAGATGTATGAGCATGTTGGAATGGCGGACTACCACCACAGACGCGGAAGTGACGAAAGGCAGACAACTTCATTATTTGATCACTATCACAACAACAATGAACAAAGCACAAAGAACGACGAATGATTCTTATCTCATTATTATTGAAAGACGTCTCAAGCTATGAAGTCAAAGATGAAGAAATGACAAAGACGTCAAGCAACCATGATGACCGACCCTTAGGGGGAGATTGTTGGGATCTTAGTTTTTACCATTTTATCAAGTCTCGGTCATTTGTAATAATAGGTTGCTTAAGTTACTAGTTACTTTCATTTATGTTATGTTATTAGTTTACAAGGCTTAAGCTATTGAGTCCATGGGCCTAAAGCCCATACGAAATCCAAGTAGGGAGGACTAGGAGTGTTGCCCTAGCTCCTCACCTATAAATAGAAGTCTTAGGCTATTGTAAAACTTGGTTGTTTATTTGAAATCATAAGGAAACTCTTGCTCTTATCATTCTCTTATTCAAATATTCATCCCATCGTTATATCTATCTCATTCTTGTTTGTGTGAAATCAATATGGTGACCTAACACTTCTCATGGTTAATATCCCATGTGATGCACCTGATTGTTAAATTTATGATTAATGTGAATTTATGGCGGACCATCCGTGTTTTTAATCGATGAATAAATGGTAATGTGAATCTATGGCATACTATATGATATGAAAATACATGCAAACTCATCCTACAAGTCTTATACTTGATTTTAGAATCTTGTTCTCAATTGTTCCACATTTGACAATGAAAAAATATATATGACATTAACTAAACTGTAACAAAGACATCATTACGAACTCATACTACAGATTGTCCATCTAAATGAAAGAGTACAAAATATAACCACGTACCTTATCACCAAGTGGCTCTAATCGCATGGTCTCTTCACTTGGTTTTTGGTTGACTTCAACTTTTGTAGGATCATCCAAGATCTGCAAAAATAGTAATTACAGGTCAAATTATTGAATTTGCAAAAACTAAAGCTCTATAACTAGTCTCAACACCATTTCCTAAGTCTCATTATCCTAACAAGTGCAGACAAGAAATACTCCATATATTTTAGACTGACTTCTTCACCTTATATTTTTCAGCAGTTTCAACAACGTGCCTCAACGCTTTTGCTCCCAACTTCACGAGAACCTGTGTTGTGACAGATGAGTATGAAATGTCAACTTTTTGCAGAGTAACAGAAATTAAAAAAAATGAATTACTAAAAAGCATGACATGTAACCTCATTTGCATCCTTGTAGATGGACTCGTCTTTCTTTGGCCAGGTTACATCACCTACAATATTACATTCAAAAATTAATTAAGTAAGACCATAAATTCTCTTAAAATTTCATCAAACACAAGGTAGGCACAATTCCACCTACCTTTTCCACACCATCAGCCAAAACCCCGCTTCTTAGTTTATCTTAAACATCATTAATAAACAACGCACCTTTAAGATTAAACGCTTGTGTAATCACAGCCCCTTGTGTAACCGTTTCTATTGATGAACTTAGCCAAAAATTGAAGCGCCTGAAAAAAAAAGTTGGACCAAAAAATTGGTCAAACCCAAAACTGAAAACCTCTAATTGAAATTAAATAAGGTAAGAATGAAAATCCTCAAAGATGTAATCACGATGATAAAGTTCAGAAGTGATTTCTGTACAACTAAATGCATGCAATTTTCAGAATAAGTGATGCTGATGAAAGTTGTTTTTTGATCATCAATCGTCATTTTGATTTGGGATTAGGGGATATGGCAGATCGTTGGTTTTGTTTCATGTGTGTGTTTCTAAGGGTGAAGGTGGAGAAGAAGAACTGTGAAGAAAGGTCATGACCTAGTGTGATAGAACATATGCGAGTGTGGTGGTGGTGGTGGTGGTGCGAGTATGGTAGAAGAAGAAGAAGACCGGATCTATGTGAAAAGCTGAGAGGGATATTTGGGATGGTTAATGAAATATTCAAGAATTTGGGAAGGAGGGCAATTTGATTTTGGGGAAAATTTAGGCGGGGCTTGTGAAAAGTTGAGAAGAGGGAAATTTTATTTTGGGATAAACTAAGTGCGGTACATGTATATGATTTAGTCACTTTTAAATAATGTGTGACAAACTTGACTATATGATTTAGTCACTTTTAAATAATGGGTGACAAACTTGAGTATATGATTTAGCCACATACACAATTACTTCATGTGACCATATATGGATTTTGGTCACACTGTTCAATTGTGTGACATTCACTTGTCACATACGTATATATATACTGTGACTAATGTTTCAAACTTATTTGTATCTGTCACACGTCCCAAATTATATGTGACTAAACAATCAAAAAAAACATTTACAAGATACCTCTAGTCACGAAAATATTCGAATGTGTGACTGTAGCCTGACGAAATGGTCACACAAATTGGATCAAGTGTGATTGTTTATTTAATTCTGGTACATTCAGTCACACAAATAAGTTACTGTGTGGCCGTTCAATATCTCACATGTGTGACGAAATCCCAGATTTGTACTAGTCGAGGTTTGTGAGGAAATGAAAATACGATGATATTTTCATTTTAGGGTTAAACGGTTCTTACCCGAAAGTCTAATATTTATTCGGGATAAATATTAGAGGATAATTAATGACAAAAGGCAAAACAAACAACCCAAAGGGTTTTTTGCCTTGGACAGTCAACCGAAACTCCAAAGGGGGGAGTTTAACTTCTTGTCAAACTTGAAGGCTTGTTCCACAAGTATTTTAGAACCCTCTTTGGTATTATAAATACCAAGGGCTTTCAAGGGTCCTCATAACACACTCCTCAATCCCTAAAATCCTCCCTTGTCTCTCCCTCTCCTGCGTTCGGTCGACTAAACCCAAAAATGGTTTCGAAGATTCTTTGTTCGAGCCCTAAACTGATCACACCCTACTCCTAAATCAACTTCTAGTTGATTTAGGGTTTTACCCGGTTTCGTACTCTCCTAACTTGCTATAGGTTCGAAGCCCTAGTTCTACATGTGCAGTACCGGTGGATACTTGACATAACCCTAAAGGTGGTAATCTCCAAGAAACTCTAAAAATGATCATGAGGTAGCAAGAAGTTCAAGAAGGTGTTCTGTGCAGCCGATAAGTTCAGAGAAGCTTACAATCAGCAGGATTAACAAGTAAGTCTTCTAAACACTCTTTATACATGTTAGGTTTAGGTTATATCACTATTTAAAAGAACTAAGTGATGTCTCATCCTCACTAACACTTACTCATACTGATTTTTCCATCTGGCACCACACTCACAAATTCACAATCCCAACCAAAAATCTTAGTGTTCTTCATCCGACCACCACACTTGACTACCATCACAAAAATTAAAATACAAATTTATATAAAACCACTTACACAATCAATCATATATATATATATATATATATATATATATATATATATATATATATATATATATATATATATATATATATATATATATATATATATATATATATATATAAACACACCTTAAAAAATCTCATCTTCAAATTTCAACACCCAAAAATTCATATTTTGAAATTACCTAACCTATTTTTACAACAATTAGATCTTTATACTACAAGCACACAAGTATAAATACACTAAAGTCAAAACCACATAATCAATTTAACTTAACCAAAAAAAAATTATCAAACCAAGACCGTTCCAAAATAAACACTAAACTTGACTTAAACCACACAAAAAACACATGATGGTGGCCGGTCGAATTAGCGGTGACTTTGGCCGGATTTGGGCAGCGGCGTGGTGGTGGCCTTGTCATTGATGACTGTTAGTGTGGTGTTTTGTTGGTGTTCATGAAAATTGAAATGGTTGATTTATTGTGGAAAGTTGTGGAGTTTGAAATAAAAAGAAGAGTTACTAACTATACCAAGATTTATTACATTTAGATTGTGTGACGATAAAGATAGAAAGATCGATTTTGTATGTGTAAATGTTAGCATTGAATTTACATAGCTTTATAATTTAGATGTTCAAGTTTGAGGATGTTCAATTTTCTTGAGTGTTTGGATGAATTTGAAAATGACTGAAGTAGAAGAATAGAGATGTTTACCAAATTAAGTGGTTATTTAGCCTCTTATAAAGGAAATGGAAGCTTTAATGCCTCTCCCAATTAAGAGGGACTAAGGCTTTAGGCTCACATATTTTTCCTATTAAATAGAAAGTAAACACCCTTTATGGTGATGGTTGTTAAATCAAAAGATATAAATATTTTTTTCAAGAAAAAATAAACAAAGTAATTACTCCATCTGTCATATATTAATTGTCCTATTTGACTTTTTGAAGTATTTCTTTTTCAAGTTTTACCTTAACTATATCTTTTTATGTTATATAATAATTGATGCAATTATACTACAATAATCAGGAGGACGGGCGAGGAGGGTTTCGGCGGGGATGCCCATGTCGCTGTCAAAAGTCGCTAAACAACAAAAATGATGCTGAGCTGGCACACTGTGACAACTGGCAAATTAGGGAGACTTTAAAAACCCGCATTATGTTAAAGTTTAATTTTAATTAAATATTTGGAATTTTTATTCATAACGAATTTGTGAAATTTAAACCGTAGTTGTCAATTATGAAGTTTATGTGGAATTTAATTCAAATCATTGCTTTGATATGGAGTTTATATAACACCCCGTAAAATTTTCCTACGATTAACACGTTACCATAACATAGATTAACCATTTTTACCCATAACAATTTATATATATATATATATATATATATATATATATATATATATATATATATATATATATATATATATATATATATATGGTGTCATTTATGTGAGAAATCTAATTTTTGTGAGAACGCGAGAACTAATCCTAGCCACTCATTTTATCCTCCTTAAACTTTGATCTAATGGCTATTATTAGCTAACTATTTTTTTTTTAAATTTTAAAAAATTTTCAAAAAAATTTCAAAAAATTTTCAAAAATTTTTTTGAAAAATTTTCAAAATTTTTTTTGAAAAATTTTCAAAAAATTTTCAAAATTTTTTTTGAATAATTTTCAAAAAAAATTTGAAAAATTTTGGAAAATTTTTTTGAAAAATTTCCCAATTTTTTTTTCACATGTGACGAATTTTTTTTCTTCATATGTGACGGAATTTTTTTTCACATGTGACAAAAAAAAAATTTACATGCGACGAAATTTTTTTTTTCACATGCGACGATTTTTTTTCACACATGACAAAAAAAATTTCGTGAAAATTTCCAAATTTTTTTTTAACATGTCACGATTTTTTTTTCACATGTGATGGAATTTTTTTTTCACATGTGACAAATTTTTTTTCAAAAGTGACAAAAAATTTCGTTAAAATTTCCAAATTTTTTTCACATGTGACGAAATTTATTTTTTCAAATGTAAAAGAATTTTTTTTTCACATGTGACGAAAAAAAAATTTACATGCGACGAATTTTTTTTCACATGTAACGAAATTTTTTTTCACACGTGACAAAAAAAATTTCGTGAAAATTTCCAAATTTTGTTTCACATATGACAAAAAAAATTTTAGAAAAAAAATTTTCGAAAAATTTTTTTTCAGAAAAAAAGTTCGGAAATTTTTTTTTTCGAAAAAAAAATTTCGAAAAAAATTTTTTTCGAAAAAAAAAATTCGAAAATTTTTTTTCGAAAAATTTTTTTTACCAAATTTTTTTGAAAATTTTCAAAAATTTTTTTAAAAATTTTCAAAATTTTATAAGAAATTTTTAAAAAGTTGATTAACTAATATTAGCCATTAGATTAAAGTTAAAGGAGTATAAAATGAGTGGCTAGGATTGCTTCTTGCATTCTCACAAAATTTAGGCTTCTCATTTGAACACTTCAATATGTATATATATATATATATATATATATATATATATATATATATATATATATATATATATATATATATATATATATATATATATATATATATATATACTTTGTCAATTACAACGTTATTCACTCTTACCTTGAAACGACATTTACACCTAAACCTTAATAACCTAGATACCATACATAACTTAAAACGTTGATACTTAATAAGTATACGTTTCAATAATTAACAAATACAATTTAAATAAATCCCGAGCCTACTAAAATTCCCATGTGTACTCGCTAATAATATTGGACCTCTAAGAACCATGAACGACAATTATTATCAACTTTCAAATATAATTACTATACTAGAATATTGATCAAGTTAAGGCACCTTACAAGTTTCATCTCAATTTGACACAAATAGTAATTTTGTTCCAATACCACTTCGTATAAATTCTAATGAACTAGTAACTTTCTGTAAAGAATTTAAATCCCAATTTTAAGGCCCTTCTGATCCGAACCAGGAAAAGTATAAAACACAAAAGTTGTCCGAAATAATGTTTTACGTCTAGACTCGCGAGATTTTGAACCAAAAATGTAATTCGTGGTTGTTATCTATGGAATACAAACCTGACCCAAGTAAACCTCCCTCAAATACAACCTACAACTCACACCTTCACTCACTTGTTACTACCCCAAGTATGACCTAGAGAACCATGTTACTTTCTCACACACAAGCTATGACACACTCCACCTCTAACTCTCCCCAATCATGGAGATGCCTTGCTTGAGAACATGTACATGCCTATGAAGTAAGACACGTGTATGCCTTAGTAGAAACGTGTAACAAATTTACGATACAAACAATGCTCAAGATGTTACTCCATAGTTCTTTGTATTTAAATAGTAATGTGTACTTCTTCCCTTTCCCTTTCATACGTACACACATTTTCACATTCATAAGAACTTAGTTCATGAGTCTTGGTCTCCTGTGGTGGATACGAGCAGTAACTTGACCAATTCAAGGAGTGTAGCTCGACTTTTAAGGCAAAAGAGTGTTGGTCTTGGTTCGTCGTTGGAGTTGTCTTGCCCTATTTCTCGTTCATCCCATTCTCGTTGTTCTCCACCACCAGTTGGTGTAGTAAGTTTCTGAACCTATTCCATCTCTTCTTCATACATAAAGTAATCAACGTGGTATTGTCAAGACTTGTGTGGTACAACTCGCGTTAAGCTTTTGAAAGCTTGTGTGGTAATTATAGCTTAATAGTCTAAAACTTATCAACTTTCACAAAGAAACTAAATGATTAACGCATAGCATGCACTCATATTTCACAGTTTACTTTGGAGATTTTTAAAATACAAAATGACTAAACATAGAAACTAAAGGTTTCGACTCCTTTGTTGGGATATTAGTGCTTATTAACTTAAAAACAAACACTTGAACGAACAATACTAATGAACTCATTTTCGACTTTCATGCAAACTGTGAGTCGTGGTTTGGTTATGTCCAAGAAGTTTGTATAAATGCAACTATACTTATTTTTATTTACATGCTCTCGTTAAAATGTGAGCACTTTTTAAAAACTTGTTTTTCACTCGGCTACTATGAAACAGTTAACTCTTTAAAATGTTTTAGGTTTATGTGAAGTCGTTTAACAGTAAAACATGGATTACTTAACATAAGAACTCATGTTTAAAACGTGTCTTGTTCTTGTGTGGCCATACGAAACAACAACAAATGAACTACAGAATAACATTAAGTAAGCTTTTAGAACGAATGTCGAGTACTTAGACGTAACCAAAATGAATGAAAGCTAATAAAACTTACTAAATAATGAACTTATTTGTTTTCTTACCATTTCTCACTAAATGAAGTTGTATAACACTTATTTTATTTGGTAACCACATTGACGTAAGTTATATATATTGGTCCTAATATATTATCACGAATTTAATAAATATATACTTTGTATATTTTCACACCTTGAAACCTAACAAAAATGATAAATATAAAAATGACGGCATCATGATGACGTATATAGAAACCTACATTTTGAGGCGATAATGAAGTGTTAAATACGAATAACTATATATTTCTGAATATATATAATTTATAACGTAAATTATATAACTTGAAGTTATTATCGATAACCTGAATACACATTAAGAAATAGTTATTCATACAAAAACTCATTGATTCACTTAACCAGGAGTAACTTATATTTACTATAATTTATCACCCACTAAGATTTTTGATAAATTACATATATCACTACCAATGACAAGAATATATAAACATTAAACGATACTTATGCATAAAGACAAGTTATATTGTATATAACTTGCTCTTGAACTATTAAGCGTTTTGCCACGCAAGCCACCTCTGCCACAAAAGTCATTTTGTCATCGAACACTATTCAAATCACGATTCTTGATAAGTCGAACTTATCTCGGACTTCCGTATCATTCAGGTTATCTCTTGAAGTCAATTCCATCTTCACTTCTGACATTACTTATACTCTGTCTACCGTACTACTAAGGTGAGTCATAGCCCCTACTTTTACTTGTTTTACAATGGTTTATAAACGTTTTTCGGGGAGATGCATGCTTAACTACTGTTTTTACTTTTACAAGTATTCATTAACTAAATACATGACTGTATTTCATATAAACTTTACTGGTTTACACATTTTTATATCTCATAAGGAAATACCTGCTATAGACATGATTACAAGTGATTTTTCAACGATATGCTATATTTGATCTCTATTGCCTAAGTACCTATTACCAAAAGTCCCTCGATCATGCGCCTTAATCACTTGCAGGGTGAACGTAAATAATTGTGAATAGATCTATTAGGGATTGACAATCCCCATTTGGTCGCTAGAGGAAAGCCACCAAATGCACTTTATTTGATTTCATAGGATACTGGTAAATACCTATCTTGAGGGCCACTATTTTACATCATTATTATGGATAATTTTGATGCCTGTTAATCGTTGAGTGTCATGAGCTTAGGGCAAGAGAATGGTAATAATGTAGCACTTCAATGACTGATGTTAAGGGCGTACGATGTTGTAGCCCACTATTTTATTAAACTACGAGATTGTGCTCACTATATAGCAGGAAAAACTATTAATAATTGGCAAACGAACTACTATTTTGGTGTTGACCCGATTAGGTCAAACAAACTACTATTTTGGTGTTGACCCGGTGAAGGGCAAACCAACGGACTATTTTTGAATTGATAAGGAAATCACTCATTTTCTAATTAACGCTTTAAACTATGAACACTATGGATTTTCTCACACTTTAATTGGATAATCAACTCTTATTATAAACACTGTGGACTTATAAACTCTTTGATTTTGGAAATCGATATTCGAAACTATAAACTCTATGAACTCACCAACCTTTGTGTTGACACTTTTAGCATGTGTTTATCTCAGGTAACTAAACAAGAAGGAACTTGAAGGCACGGAGTGGGCTTGTAACCCGACATGGGCTTAAATAAATATTTTGACATATTTCAAATAAACTTGTTGTTTAAATTATGAAACATCTTGATGTCTCAAATATTTGGTATTTTGAATGAATTAAACTTTAAAGCGTCACTTTTGTTTCGTTTTCTATGATTGTGACAAAGATCCTCGAAGTAACACCCAAAAAGTCTTCCGCTAACATTTTTAAGTCTTCCGCTGACGTGATGATTTTGGGGGTGTTACAGTTTATATCATGTGTATTGTTTGAAACATCTTCGAGGCACTACGTTGACTCCGGCACTAGATATAACCTAACACGATTTAATATTGACTTACGGCTTGGTCTATATAACATTTGAACGTATCGTGGAATTTTAATTATTATGGGAACGAGTTTGAATTGAAGGTGTCGTGTTATTTTGAAAAGATTTTCAGGTTTAGTCCTCGTGTTTCGTGACTAAACATTTACCCATACCATTATTATTATTATTATTATTATTATTATTATTATTATTATTATTATTATTATTATTATTATTATTATTATTATTATTATTATTAACAAAGTAAAAAATAAATAAATAAAAAATAAAAAGTTTGATAAAATGGTCCAAGGCCGGTTTTGGTTTAAACACACACACGACACACACACAAACACAAACAAAAATATATCATCATCATCACCTACCTTTCTCTCTCTCTCCCACCTCTACCCTCCAATCCCTAGCGGCCCCTATTCCGGCCACACCACCGGTCCCCTCACCACACCGCCACCATAAAAAGAATCCCCATAATCCCCTCTTCATGATCTACTACTACACGCGCCCCAAAACTTTCTTTTTCATCTCGTTAACATCACAAACTCGCCACCATCTTTTGTATTTTTGGAAGTATCTTACACCTTGTCTTGTGAATCGAAGGTAAGACGAGTCACATAAGGTTATGACTCGTATTTTGATGAAAAACGTGACCAAGGGTCACGAACTATATTTTTTCGATTGGGTTTATGATTAAAAACGAGCAATTCAAGTGGGTTTTTGTTAAAATGAATTAAATAACGAGTTTGGTATCCGGATGTAGTTGGTGGAAGTGAAATCGAGGCTCAACCGAGAGCCCTTGCTCTCGGCTTGTACTCTCCGTGTGCAACGAGCCCCCATTGTTATTCTTAGTCTTTGATTTGTTGGTATCGAGGGTGTTTGGATCACCATTTTTGTATTTGAATGGTTTTTGGTTGTTGAGATTTTCATTTTGGTTGTTTGGTTTGAGACCGACGACCCAAGGGGTCCATTTGGTTTGGTTCTAGCTCGTTGGAGCAAGCCGAGACCTTAGAGGTCTCGGGTGGGACCCACACGACTTGTGGTGAAGTTTTGACCCGGGTTTGACTTAGTAGGTCGACCCGTATGTGTGGTATTTGATTTGGTTGTAGAGTATATTTGTTTATTTATATTGTTGGTGATTTTTATTATTATTGTTTCATATGTATATATATATATATATATATATATATATATATATATATATATATATATATATATATATATATATATATATATATATATATATATATATAGGGTGAGGATCAGGTACATTTTTGTCTTTTAGTGCGGATGGTACGGACGAATCTCAGCCCTCCATCTAGTCAACCATCTGAAAAAGGCGGAGTGGCAATATCGTAAATATCCCGTCTTTTTTTAAGATCCTTACTATCGTATTAGCTTTTTTTCTGAAAAAAATTCAAAAAAATCTGAAAAAATCAAAAAAATAAAGAGGACAACAAATAATTAAGAATCGCTGAAAAAAATTTCAAAAAAAAATCGTTTTCATCGTTAAAGGTATTGTGATATCAGAATCTGATTTTGACTTTTTTACAAAAGTCAAAATCTGATTCTGAAAACTTTTTTTTTTTAATAAAAAATTTAATATCACAATAACTTTTTTAATATCGTAAAAACTTTTTCTTAATAAAAATTGTTAATATCGCCGTAACTATCATGCTTTCTTAATATCAAAGTTAATTTTTTTTAATATCACTTTAACTTTTTCTTAATATCGTAATATCAGGTTCATTTTTACATGTAAAAAAGCTTAATATCACGTTGGTTTTATAATATCACAGTAACTATCATGGGTTTTTAATATCACGGTTCATTTTTACATGTAAAAAAGCTTAATATCACGGTAGCACTCATAATATCGTTAATATCACATTAGCACTCATAATCAAAAAAGAAAAAAGTGGGCAGAAAAATCTGCAAAAATAAAAAAATAAAAGAACACAACTAGAGTAAGGATCGCTGAGAAGGAAAAAAAATCAAAAAAATCGTTTTCATGATCAATTGGTACCGTGATATTAGCGTCAGATCTTGACTTTTTTACAAAAAGTCAAGATCAGATTCTGAAATGGGCGGTCCAGATACATCCGCACATCCGTACTAAAAAAAACCATCTGCACGTGATCCTTTGCCTATATATATATATATATATATATATATATATATATATATATATATATATATATATATATATATATATATATATATATTTGAGTTTGACGTTGAGATTTTTAGGACTCGTGGTATTATTCTTGGAGTTGTGTTGACGAAAGTGATATTGGGAACCGATTGTGAGACGGTTGCTTAGAATGATGGAGATAGGTTAGAAAGGTGCCGTAGTCGGACCTTATTGTTGTAGTTTGTGATTATGGGACTTGGTGACGGAGATGGATTACTTTTGATTGAGTTGATTATATTACTTTGGGACTCTTGGTTGTGCAAGTCGAGGTCACATTGACTTTCTAGTCAATGATTGACTTCGGCAAAATGCCTTAACTTTTGAATTTGGACAATGAGCCGAGAAGTGATGACTCGGACATGTGACTCATACTTTATGACTCGAACTAATTAATAATTACACGATTAATAAAACTCATAATAACTTATATATCGATATAAACATTTATATAAATATATAAATGTGAAAACGTATATATATATATATATATATATATATATATATATATATATATATATATATATATATATATATATATATATATATATATATATATATATATAAATGCATAAATAATAAATAGGAGATCACGAGTAATAAAAATAATAACGTTAACGATATATATTAGACTATGAAAATAGTATAATATCGTCGGAAACATTATTATGATTTAATAGTTATAAATGGAAATATAAATTAACGCGAATTGTTTGTACGAAATGAAGCAAGCTTTTGGAAATAAAATGAAACTTTGCGAGTTATAAAGTATTCGAGGGCACTTAAATCCAAGATTGACTGTTTATAAATTGTTGACTTTTGTGCTTGTCAAGGATGTGTGACGTTAATAGACTCGTTTCATATGACTATATAACTTATTTAATCGACGGATTAAATGGGACTTACGTAGTTATATAAAAGGGGCTTATTAACGGGTATTGTATCCTACGACGCCCTTAGTATGTGGTAGGAGTACGTGATACTAAGCTACTAAATATCTTGTGAGGTTTACCGAATTGACGAATTTGGTAAGTTGAAAATATATATTTAGGAAGCTTATTAAACTTTAAAACTTACCATATAGTGTTCTACGTGCAATGTGATTTAGAATTTGGTATGATCTTGGAATAATATATTAGGTAAATAAGTAATGGAGGATTAGCAAGTCGACGGACTTGGTAAACTTCGATGATTTATTTAAAGAATATATTGGGCCAATATTAGACCTGTAGATCGTTATTATTATTTCTTTCGATGTGTTTTCTTGGTTTGAGTTGTGTCGACCTTCCACCCGCATGGATACCAAATGCCAAACCAATACGAGAATAATACGAGCAATGGATTATTGGAAAGTAAAAAGGAATACGTTCGGGATTGGGAATATTTGATTTTGAGGAAATGATTCTGAGAAGAGTTTATATTGTTAGGAAGTGTCGAGTCCATAGTTGCCGTCTTTTGAGTTGTGATACATCTTGCTTCTACCGGTTTTTGTGCTGATATCTGGACTTGAGGTGAGTCATAGCCCCACTTTTACTTTTGAACTATGTTTTCAATACTTGGGGTGAGAAACGTGCAAACTGTTTTATGTGGACTATTATTGCTGTTTATTTAAAACTTGCTATGCTTATAGAACTAGGTAGGCTATAGCGCATGTCGTATCCTTACGAATGCATGAACATGTCGTATCCTTACGAATGCTGGGCATGTCGCATCCTTGCGAATGCTTATTGATTTGAATTGGTTGTGGACTATAGTGTGCACCTATAGGTTTGGTTTAGTGATTTGAGGCCTAGTCTAGCTAGCAAGCGTTTTGCGTATATGTCCACTCGATTGAATTAAGAATTTAAACCTATGATCTCACCAGCGAAAGCTGACTTTTAGCGCGTTTTCTCAGGTAATTAAGTGATGAATTTGGATGCATGGTTTGCAAGGCTTGGCTTGGCAACCTGGTTTAAGGATCTATTTTCTCAAACTCTGATATGTATTTGTGGACCTACGTTTAATCCATATAGGCCTTACTTTGAATAATTTGGGATGAAAGTAAACTCTAAAAACCCCGTTTGGTTTTGTTTTACTTATGTTTACTTTATCTCGTTCTTTTATAACTTGTGATGGATACCAATCCACGTAGCACCCTGAAAGCTTGATTAGTCTTCCGCTGTACCAAATTTTGGGGGTGTTACACACACAAACTTGCTGACCGTTTATTAAATTTTCAACGCAACCATTTGGCGGGGACATCTCCCCGCCGAAAGTATTTTTGATATTTGAAAAAATTTGACCAAACTAGTAACTTGTAATTGTTCATGGGTTTTTTTCCCACCGTTACTTTTAGCATGGACATGTCCCTGCTAAAAGTGTTTTCCAGTTTTCCCTCCTAACAATTACTTTATCCCGCCAATATTTTCTGCTACTGATATTAGCTTTTGGGAGGGGACATGTCCCCTCCAAAAGTAAGAAAAAACTTTATATGGTTTATACTAGCGGGGACACATCCCCGCCAAAAGGGTTGTCCCCGCCAGAAAATCTGATCTCAACGGTTGATAGCTCTTTTGAGTCCCTGCCAAACGAGTTGATCTCAACAGTGGATACCTCTTTTAGCGAACAAGTCACCGCTAAAAGAGGTAATTAATTAACTTAATCACTGTCTTAATGATTTTTTGAGTTAATTTAGTACTCTTTTGGCGGGGACATGTTTCCGCCAAAAGAGTTGCCACGCTGGACAATCTTTGACTAGAACAAAGGCCGTGGGTCCTACAAGTCCCCGCCAAACGACGCACTTAGTCCCCGCCATAAGTATCAACGATGACCTGTTAGTGGGGACATTTCGGCGGGGACATCCCCCCCCCCCCCCCCCCCGCGAAAGCTTAAAATTTTCTCCTCCAATTATGTTCAATGTTGTAGTAAAAATATATGAATGGATTGGGTTTTTAATGTATTTTTCTTTGGTATAATTTTCATCAAGTATATTATATAATACAAACAAAGATATTTAAAGTCAAAGTTGACAAAAACAAACTACAAAAGTCAAAACAGGACAATTAATATGGGAATGAAAGAGTAAGAAACAAAAAAGAAATTCATAATAACAACAAGGGTGTTTTTGTCATTTTATGCCATCAAGGTAAACTGACGGTATTAGTATTCAAAGGACCAAACCTGTTACGGGTAAAAACCATGAGGAGAAGATTCAGGGAAAAAAATCTAAGGATCATTTTTGTTAAACCCAATAAATCACATGAACCATTTAAGTAATTAACTCATGTTTTTATTTGTTAATGTGATGCATATATAATTTCCTCACTATATAATGTTTTAAAAACCGGGTTTTTAATTGACTCGATTGAGCCATCGGGTCACGATTCAACTGTGTTTTTCGCTCAAAACCGACTTTCGATCACCTGACCGGTTCAGGTTCAATCGGCCGGGTCAACCTGTGTTTTTCTCAGTGTTTTAAAACACTGAGAAAAAGTGACACAAATTCGATTACTCTAGGTATCTTATCACATCTTATTATTTTAGGAGTAAATAAGTTTCAAAATACCATTCATATCACGATAAACTTTGTGTTACTTTCCGTACAAACTCGGGCATATGGACAACCAATATTATTAAGACAACTAACTTTAATAAACCTATAAACCCTAAGTTAATCTCAGACGGCACAGACTAATAATCAATCCGACACAAATATTTTGTCTGTTCGGGTTAAACTTTAAGGTAAACTCTGTTAACATACAACGTATACACCTTATATATATGAGGTGTTTTTTCTCTTTCTTTTTTTTGGGTTTTAATAATCTCATAAATCATGTATGTGTATCTTGCATTTAGCTTCATCACCTTTTTTCACTCTCTCTTTTTCTCTCTCTTCGAACCGAATTCCCAATTTTTCCACCATTACAATATTTCATGATAATCAATCAATTACACTGAACAAAATTCTGTAATACAAAATCTAATCCGTGTATTTTATTCTATTTTCAATTCTGCATCTAACAAGATCAAAATCCCCAAATTTGGCAAAAGTTTGCAAAAACCAAGTTTATGCAATTTGGTGCCAAAATTGGAATTTTCATCTTTTTGTTTGGATGCAATTCCTGCTAGAATTATTTGTTTCCATAGTTTCTAAGCAATATCCATTGATCGAATTGAGTTTTATTCAGCTCTATTGGTTCAATTCGAATTTTCCCTAATTTTGTCAAAACCCTAATCATGAGGAATAAACGAATAACGAAGCTGCCTGCACATTTTGACGATTCTGTAATGACTACTAGTAGAAATAAGCAGATGAATAAAAATGAAACTAAAAACAATAATACTGGGAATGAAACCACACAAAATCAGAATAGTAGTGGAAAGGGGAGAAAGGATAATGTGAATAGAAAGGAAGCAAGTGCAGGGGAGAAGAATGTGATGGATAATTGTAGTACTGGTGGTGAGAAGGAGAAAGAGGTTGTTCAGAGTATAAGTGAGAAGAATGGGAATGATAATGTTGGTGAGACTACACAGGAATGTGAAGTGAGTAAAGGTGATATGGTTAAGGAAGCTGAAACTGTGTTGGAAGAGGATATGACTCTGAAGGCTGATGTTAATGGTGGAAACAAAGCTGATAAGGATGTGTGTAAGTCTCCTATTGCATCCACTTGTGTACTTGAAAGTAATGATAAGACTAAGAGTTCATATGCCAATATTGTGAGTAATTCTAATGCGGAATTTGATAAAAAAAAAACTGTGCTATGTACCACTTGTTACATGTGAAGATGGATCTGAGGTTGTAATATTTGAAGAAGATCTAGTTATGCTTGGATGTGCTAAATGGGATTTAACAGTATGTGGTTATTTTGTGGGGAGTAAAATGAGCTTTAGTGAATTGAGATACAATCTAATGAGGATGTGGGGTAAGTATGGATTGGGGGAAATGTTTACTACTAACAATGATGTCTACTGCTTTAAGTTCAAACATAAGGAAGGAATGAATTCAGTGATTGAAAATAGTCCTTGGATGGTGGGGGGTAGACCATTGTTAGTGCAAAAATGGAATACTGATATTAGTTTTGAGAAAAAGGAACCTGAAAGTGTGCCTTTGTGGGTGAAAATGTATGATATACCATTGGAAGCATGGACAGTTCAAGGTATTAGTAAACTTGCTAGCTATTTAGGTAAGCCACTTCTTATGGATGACATGACTGCTCAGATGTGTCAGTATGGTTAAGGCAGGCTTGGATATGCTAGAGTGCTAATTGATGTTCAGGCTAAGCAAGATTTTAGAGAGTTTATCATTGTACAATACATAGATAATAATGGAAGTGTGATTAAAACTAAGAGAATTAGTGTTGAGTACTCATGGAAACCAACTAAATGTGAGCACTGCAAAGTATTTGGACATAGTTTGAGTATGTGCAAGATGAGGCCTAGGACAAGTGAAGAAGAGATTGCTGGAAAGGAGAAGAATGCGGACAATGGAAAGAAGATGAATAACAATGGAAAGAATGAATATGGAAAAAAAGTGGATTATGATGGTTTCATGAATAAGAAGAATGCTATAACTAATGATCATAAAGGTAATGGATATAACCAACAGAAGAATAGAGGACAATACATGGGGAAAAAGTATGAGATACCAAAACCAATATATAGGAAGAAAGTTAGCACAGAGATGAATGATAATCAGAATCAGGCAACACCAAAAACTCCAAAAGATAATACAACATCTGGTGGTAAGAAAACATGGAATGTTGATTAAGAAGTTGTCAAAGAAGTTAGAAATACTGCTAATAACTACTCTGTATTACAAGATCTAGATGATGATGGTTATAAGAAGAATTTAAGCCAAAGTGAGAGGAATGAGGTGGAAAATTATGCTAAACTGAAAATGCAGCCTGCATCAAATGTGAAATGTAAATGGTCTCAAGAAATGAATGAGTATTTTAAGGAGTGCTGGGATAGGTTGCATGGAAAGAATAAGCAGCAAATGGTGCCAGAAGAATGCATTGAAAGTATAGAATTAGATGAGAATGATGTGTACATAGACACAAGTGGAACCGCAAAGTTTATGGCAGAGAATGAAGTTCATGGAGAGGGAAGTAGTTATTTCACAACAGTTTGATCATGGATTTGAAAATTGCAGCCTGGAATATAAGAGGATTGGGAACAATATCCAAACAGAATGAAGTAAAAAATCTAATTTGGAATGAAAAGTTGAATGTTTGTGCCATTTTGGAAACTCATATGAAGAAAAATAGAATTGAAAGGGTGTGTATGAATATTTTTGGAAGTTGGCAGTGGCAAACCAATATTGATCATAGTAACAAAGGATGTAGAATAGCAATTGGATGGGATGCTAACAATGTTCTGTGTCATCAAGTACATAGCTCAGGTCAGTCTATGCTTTATGTTATTGATGTTATAAGTACCAAGCAAAAGTTTTACTGCACTTTCATATATGCTGCTAATAAGGGTAGAGATAGAAGAGATTTGTGGAAAGATATGAGTTTATATAGAAGAATTGTGGGAGATGATGCTTGGGTTATGATGGGAGATGTTAATGTTAGTCTAAAACTGGAAGATCATTCAGAAGGAAGCTCTCATTTCACTCAAGATATGCTGGATTTCCAAGAATGTGTCAATACAATTGAGGTGGAGGATATAAGTAGCGCTGGTTTTCACTTTACTTGGATTAAAAGCTTATTAAATCCCAATACAATGGTTCTCAAGAAGATTGATAGGATCATGGGTAATGAAGCATTTGTGACTAAGTTTTCTGCAGCCAATGCTATGTTTCTTCCATTTGGTATCTCTGATCACAGCCCAGCTATTCTTAAATTACCACAAAGCATGATTAAGAAAAACAAATCATTCAGAATGGCTAATTACATTACTGAGAAGGTGGAATTTAAAGAATTGGTGAGTAATAAGTGGAATATGGAGATTCATGGACATGATATGTTCAAACTGGTAAAGAAACTTAAAGCTCTAAAACCTTCACTTAACAAATTGAATTGGAAGAATGGGAACCTATTTGAGAAAGTTAAAGAGTTGAGAAGCAAGCTGAGCTTAATTCAAGAAAAAATTAAGTCTAATCCTTCTAATACAAGTTTAAGAGAAGAAGGAGGTGTTATTCTTAAAAAGTATAGAGAAGCTCTACAAGATGAGGAGAAGCTACTCAGGCAGAAAACTAAAGTTACTTGGCTCAAGGTGGGTGATAAGAACTCAGCTTATTTTCATAAAGTACTTAAAGGAAGGATTAATAGAAGCAGAATAATGACTATTTGTGCAGAGGATGGACAGAGATATGAGAATAATGATGTGGCTGAGCAGTTTGTGAAACATTTTGAAAACTTTCTTGGTATAAATCCTGAGGTTACACAATTTACTAAGGAAGATTCTAACATGTTTGTAAACAAAGTATCTGAATATGAAGCTACTAAGATGATAAGAGAGGTCACTGATATAGAAATTAAACAAGCATTATTTGATATTGATGATGATAAAGCTCCAGGGCTAGATGGTTTCACAGCTAAATTCTTCAAAAAAGCTTGGGACATTGTTAAGAAAGACTTTTGTGATGCAGTTAATGAATTTTTTGTTTCTGGAAAGTTGCTGGGAGAGTTGAATGCAACATTGATCACTTTAGTGCCTAAATCAATGACTCCCCAAAAAGTCTCTGATTTTAGGCCTATTGCTTGTTGCAATGTTATCTACAAGTGTATCAGCAAGATTCTAACCAACAGAATTAAGCATGCTCTGAATCATATTGTAGGTGAAAACCAAAGTGCATTTGTTCCTGGAAGGGCTATTACTGATAACATTTTACTCACACAAGAACTTCTTAAAGGTTACAACTGTGCTAATGGACCTAAGAGATGTTCTTTTAAAATTGACATCCAGAAGGCATATGATACAGTAAATTTGTTGTTTATCAAGGAGATTATGCAAAGGTTTGGGTTTCCAAGTATGATGATTAACTGGATTATGACATGCATTACAAGTACCAAGTTCACAATATGTGTGAATGGAGAAAGATATGGCTATTTTAAAGGTGGAAGAGGCTTAAGACAGGGGGATCCTATCTCTCCTTACATTTTCACTATGGTTATGGAGATATTGAATCTTATTGTGAAGGATGAAATTCAAAAAGATAGAATGTTCAAATATCACTTTGGGTGTAAGCAATTGAAAATCACACATCTGTGTTTTGCAGATGATTTGATTATGTTCTGTTATGGTGGCAAGGAATCTGTGTTAACTTTAAAGAGAGCTCTCGATAAATTCAGTTTTATGTCAGGTTTATACCCAAATATTGGCAAGTGCACTATGTTTTGTGGGAGCTTAGATGAAGATACAAAGAGAGAGATAAGTAACATATTTCCTTTTAAAGAAGGTAGGCTTCCTGTCAGGTATCTTGGTGTACCTTTAGTCACAAAAAAGATTGGTATAGCAAACTGTAAACAACTTGTGGATAAAGTTCAGCAGAGGCTTGATGATTGGAAAAACAAATGCTTATCTTATGCTGGGAGGGCTCAACTTATAGCTTCAGTATTGGCTTCAATGCAAGTGTATTGGGGGTCAGTATTTTTATTGCCTAAGACTGTAGTGAATGATATTTAAAAGCTTTTTAAAAGGTTTCTATGGAACAAGGGTGAAAGTTGCAAAGGCAAAGCTAAAGTGGCATGGATAGACTTGTGCAAGCCTAAGGATCAGGGTGGTTTGGGTTTTAAATCTTTAGAAATGTGGAATAAGACTTTACTCATCAAGCATTTATGGAATGTAGCTGCTAGAAAAGAATCTTTATGGGTCAAATGGATTAATGTGGTAAAGCTGGAGAATAGAAGTGTTTGGGATATTGAAATTGAGAATAAAGATAGTTGGGGATGGAAATGTTTACTTAATCTCAGAGATATTGTTGGTAGGCACATGAGGCACAAGATTGGTGATGGCAAGAATATCAATGTTTGGCATGACAAATGGAACAGTGATTTCTCATTGGCAAGCAAAATAAGTAAGAGGGAGATTTTCTATGCAGGATTTAAAGACAATAATTGTATAGCAGACATGATTAATGAGCAAGGATGGAAATGGCCACAGAATTGGATAAGCAAATTCGACTAGTTAAACAATATTGTTGTTCCTAACCTTAGTAACCAGCCTGATGAACCTGTATGGATTGATAACAATGACAAGGAAAATAAGTTTGCTACCAAAACAGTATGGAATGATATTAGAGGTAATTTTGATACAGTTTGCTGGAAAGAACTTGTATGGCATTCAAATTGCATTACAAAACACGGTTTTATACAATGGTTGGCTGTTAAAAATAAACTGTATACACAAGACAAGCTGGAAAAGTGGTATCCTAATAGAAGTTATGTATGCAGTCTTTGTAATAAAGGAAATGACTCTCATGATCACCTGTTTTTCAAGTGTGAGTTTGCAAAAGAAGTATGGGGTAAATTCTGCGGAATTGCTAAAATGACAGTAAAAGATGATGCATGGAAGAATACTGTGGAAAAGTTGAGCAATGAAATTAAGGGAAGGAGTATTTGGGGTACAATAAGGAAGCTCAGCCTTGCAGCCACCATTTACCATATTTGGCAAGAAAGAAATCATAGACTATTCAATAACTGTATAAGGAGTGAAAGGGAGATCTTTGATATCATTTGTGAAGAATTGAGAGCCAAAATGGTCTCAATAACTGTCAAGCAATCTGCCAATGTTTTAAATGCTGAGCAGATATGGAAAGTGAAGTTCACAAGGAAAAGTTAAGAGGAAAATGGTGATAAATATAGCTTTTTGCTATGTCAAGAAGTATACTGAGCTTCATGAAATTCTGTATGGAAGATTTAAAAGGTTTATCCTTTATATACTATACCTTCTACAATGGAAAGCAAAGTATGAGATTATTCACTTAAAACAGATGGCCTTGTACCTTGATCTCTTTTGATAGCTTATCTCAACTAACAAACTACAACCTCTTTTAGGCCTTTGTTAGGTAAAAAGCAGGTTGTTAGTGTTGTTGTTGAGTTAAGTGGGATAAAGAATCATAAAGTAGGTTTCCTGTTTTGAAGGGTAAAGTGAATAGGTGGGTGGAGCATGATGAATGGAATAATGAGGAGTGTAAGATGATCCTATTTGGTCCATTCAATGCTTCACTACAGGAGGTAAGGTGTTGTCTCCCTCAAGGTGAGTGTTTCCAAGTTTCTGAAGCCATTTGTAAAGATGGAAATGTAGGAAACTTGGAAGAGCCCTTGACTGGATTTAGTGAATGGGTTCCTAGTGATGCCATTATCCTTTTCTTGTTTAATTCACTGTGGTGGCAGGTTGAGTGAGTTAAATGAGAAGGATCAATGGAAATGTAGCTAGATGGTATGGTGCTTAAAGGTGATTTAAAAGCTCTTGATGCTTGGCTGAAGCTGGGAGTTTATTCAGAATGTTGTCTGATATCTCATCTTTGATAATGTTAGTATTAGAGATTGAATATAGTTGTTGTATTGTTGTTTCTGTGTATTCTGCATCTATTTGGGTATGCCCAAATCAGATGATGAGAACTATATATGTACATATTTGTTAATGAGTAATATAAAGTTCACCTTTTGCACCAAACAAAAAAAATGTATGTGTATCTTACATATACGTTTATTATTAAGTCAATAGCATTATGAGGTCATGTCTTTGCACTTTATAATGCATGACAATATGCAACTTACCGTAGTATATGACATGCGATAGTTTAGATACTGAATTGGATTTGGGTGAAATATATTTTGAAATTTTGTTTTATTGCTTCAAAATCATAAATTCAATTCGGTTTATTTGTATTTGTGTCTGTTTAGAATTATTTAGAATATGATGGGTTCCGTAGTAGCTTTAGAAGTCTTTGTACTTTCGAATAGTATATACCTAAAACCTTTATATTTGTATAGGCAATGTTGAATAAAGCTTTCGATTAGTTTGTCAAATATATGTATCTTTGTTTCATTTTTTATCCTAGCAATCTCTACTCTCCATGCTATATCCAAATTATTTAATCATCAACCTTTTGTTTAATAGCAACATTCGTATATGGCTTCATTCATGTCTCATTTGTTTCTCAACCCTGGTGCGGCCGCATACTGTTCATGTAAACGTTCAATTTATACTATAAGTCCTCGTCCCCATTTCAAAAGAAGGGAAGCAACAGTTCTTTCACTCAAAAACTCACAAGGAAATACACCTCTTGAATTTTCCGGTAAGCAAATGAGATTTTAGCGCTGGGATCAACTCATTAAAAGGCATAATTCGGCGCCAATTCCAGTGATAAAAGCCGCAGAAGTGGAACCCCCGCTCCCCCTGCCCCCTCTTCTGAAAAGTACCAACTTTTGCTTACCGTATCCCTTTGTTTTATTTGGTAAGTTATTTATTTGGCTTAGTACAATTGCAATTTTAGAACTATTTATTATATGTATTTGAAGAGTATAATTTGCTTATGCAGGTACTCATTTAGTACTATATTAGACAGTTTCACTCGGAAGATCTACCTATACTTCCCATTCCCTTTTTATGTTCATCTGACCATTTTTTAATCAATTATCATGAATAAAGCATACAATAGCGCATATATAGAGAATTAGAAAACCGAATGAAAAATCTAATAAATGTGGCTATCCTTACTTCTCATACCCCTTATATGTAAATAGGTTGATACAAGATGTATGTACACATTAATTACTTAGAAAACTCAATAAGCCAAGTTAAAAACGTGTTCATGTCTCAGCCCAATATCCCAACTAGATGAGCATTGCAAACTACTTCTTTGGTCATTTTATCCAACATGTCTGGTCCATTTGGTCACCTCTAACACCAAGTTATACTTTCATGGTTAGTTGGTTGTTGGACCATAATGTTATAGAAGTAAAAGTTAGGGTAGTTTAGTGTATATTTATAATAGGTAGGATTCTGTAAAACCGACCCATTGCATTGGGCTGGGTTTGTTAGTAACGGTATAAACCGTTTAGATAGGTTACAATGTTTAGATAGGTTACAACGATTAGATAGATTACAACATTATATTGAATCGATATGCCTCTTTGAAAGCATCGATTCATTAGTATATATAGGGCAAGAATTCTGTAATCATTCATTCCAAATCATATATCAAAAAAACAAAATATTGCAAGTTTAAATCAATTCAATAGCAAGTTTATTATTCATACCTGTGTTTTGTTCATCATAGCAAGATTATATTCCAACAATTGGCATCAGAGCCCAAGGGTAATCGATCAAGGGAGAATTATTCCAGGAATCAACCGCAAGAAAGAAAGAAGGAATACCTGTTCATTCGTTGATTGAAGAAGTAAGAAGCCGATCAAAAACAGAGTAACGAGTGATCAGAATTGCAGAGATTGAAGGAGATAAAACCTATCTTTGATATTCATACCGATCCGATCGATTGAAGGAGATAAAACCTATCTTTGATATTCATACCAGCGAGATTGAAAAGAAGAAACGCACGAACAATTGGTATACCCCTCATTTTTATTTTTAATCTAAACTAGAATTAGGTTTTTATAAGAAAATAAAGGTAAAGGGGAAGAAGAAAGAAAGAAACCAGATAGTCGGACTGCTAAGGGTCTAGGATTTTATTTATTTATTTCTTTTCACTTTATTTATTGATTAGGAAAAATATATATACCTATAAAATCCAAAAATCAATTGAAAGATAGTAAGAAAGTAAGAATAAAGTTTTGATATTTTTTCTATTTAGGGTGACAAAATCAGTTATTTCAAATTAGAAAAATACAAAACTAGTAAGAAGTAAGAAACCCAACCCTTGTGGTTCATTTAGTAAGAAGTAAGAAAGAAACCTACTGTTTTCAAAACTCTAGCGTTTCAAAGTAAGTAAGTAAGTGAAACTTTAACGTTTCAAAGTAAGTAAGTAAGAGAAACCCCAGTGTTTCACCCCGTAAGAGAAACCTCAGTGTTTCACCCCGTAAGAGAAACCTCAGTGTTTCACCTCGTAAGAGAAACCTCCGTGTTTCGACCAGTAAGAGAAACTTTTGTTTCAAATCAAGTAAGAAAGTACGCAATAAGAAAGCAACAAAGCATGAAGATAGGAGATACATCTACACCAACTCGTGACCAAAACATAGCACTTCAATGTCCAAAACTCACCGAAACAAACTACACAACATGGGCAATTATGATGGAGACAATATTGAAGGCATATGGTCTTTGGGAAATGCTTGAAGATACAGAAAAAGTAGATGAAAGAAAGATGCATACAGCAAAAGCAATGATCCTCACAACATTGCCGAAAGATATTCTAATGCAAGTTGCACAATACTCGAAAGTAAATGAAGTATGGGAATCAATTAAAGTACGATATATAGGAGAGGACAGAGTTCAGAAAGCACGGCTACAAACTTTAAGGAGCGAATTGGAGACTTTGAAAATGAAAAACAACGAAACCGTGAGCGACTTTGCCGGAAAATTGGGAAGCATAAGAGGCAAATTTAAAAGTCTTGGTTCAACTCTTAAAGACAAAACACTCGTCAGAAAATTACTAAACTCCGTTCCAAAGAAGTTTCTACCAATCGTGGCATCTATCGAGCAATATTCCGAGATTGATAAAATGTCATTTGAAGAAGCAATGGGAAGAATAATAACTTTTGAAGAATGCCTCAAGAGTCAAGACGAACATGAAGAAAATTATCAGAACAAACTTTTGATGGCAAGTTCAAGCAATCAAGGAAGAGGAAGAAACTTTAACAAAGGACGAGAAAAAGATACAAGGCAAGGAGAACAAAGCAAGAATAAAATGAGGTGTTATGAATGTGGTGAGTATGGACATTTCGCAAAGGAATGCACGAAATGGAAAGACAAGAAGAAAGACAAGAAGGATCAAGCACATCTCATTTATGAAACTGACACTGAACCAACATTGCTGTAAAGAAGACTTGATTGAAGTCTATAACATTAGGGGGGTGAATGTTGGACCATAATGTTATAGAAGTAAAAGTTAGGGTAGTTTAGTGTATATTTATAATAGGTAGGATTCTGTAAAACCGACCCATTGCATTGGGCTGGGTTTGTTAGTAAGGGTATAAACCGTTTAGATAGGTTACAACGTTTAGATAGGTTACAACGATTAGATAGATTACAACGTTATACTGAATTGATATGCCTCTTTGAAAGCATCGATTCATTAGTATATATAGGGCAAGAATTCTGTAATCATTCATTCCAAATCATATATCAAAAAAACAAAATATTGCAAGTTTAAATCAATTCAATAGCAAGTTTATTATTCATACCTGTGTTTTGTTCATCATAGCAAGATTATATTCCAACATTGGTTACCACATTAATTTTTGAATACTCGATCAGCTTTCTTTCAGCTGTTCAACTTTTTGCGGGTGTTAATATGTGTATCTTGAATTGGGCATTCGGTTCCCGTAAACGTGCAGTGAGTTTCTTTCTGCTCATATTGTATGTACAATCTCTTTGGCATAATGAACTTGTTCTGACTCATTGTTATGTTTCTTGTTCCAGCCAATCACCAAGGATCTCCTTAAAGTCATTGCTCCTATTGCAGCTTTTCATACTATCGTTCACATCATGTCTAACTTTTATTCTAGCGTGAGGATTGATCCACTTATAATGACAGGTAACGCAAACAGGGTTTGACACATTGATGAATTTTGGAGAGTCAACTCAAGGACAGGGTAAAGATGAATTGGTCATTTGATTCTTACATTTTTGTTTTTGTGAACAGCTTTGGACCGAGGCATGAGTGCTTTACCTTTTCCGATGATGTTATTCCAGCTGATTACCGGCTACCTGATCTTGCTTCTAATCCTTCTATTATGTATGGCATTGGCCCTTCTCGCCATAGGTACATTTTAAAACCACTGTATTAATCAAAAGTTGTTTTTCATGAGGTAAGATTGTAAGAAACTGGGAGGGGTAACCAAATTGTGTAGTAAGGCAAAACGAGTTTGGGTTTGAACTAGTATCCTTTTATTATGGGTCAAAACAAGCTGGTTCACGTTTCGCTGACCCACAAACACGTTTTTGTGTTATTGCGTTTAATCATATAAAAACTATATTGTATGCATTTGAAATAAAGTTTGGACAATTTTTAACCCATTTGAGGTAGATATAGATTTGACTTTATCGTTTCTGAAATATTTTTTTAATGTTTAAAACACGAATTTGAGTACTGAAACTGGTGATCGTAATCGTTTATGACTCCTATTAGTTGGTGGTATATCTAATCATTTACTAATGAGTAATAATCGATTATTCTTTCAACTCATGTTGGTTTACAGGGGCCATCATATTCACCATATTTTTGACTTGTAGAAACATCTGCTCGAAGAAAGCCATGGTAAGATAAAAATCATTTGTCAATTTAAAGCACTGAATTTGCATAAATGTTAAGCAAATCTTAACTGGGTCTGTGTGTCTTGATTTCGATTGTTGACAGCAACGTTTGGACAGCACAAATTTGTACGCTTATGTTTCGATAATCTCCCTCGTCTTTTGTCTACCATTAGCAATACTTGTAAGATCACTATATTGCATTCGTTTTCTTCAAAGGCAACAATTTCAAACATTAACCTATGACAGTTGGATGCTTTGGGTTACGCAACAACATCAAATGGGTCAATTTTATTCCTAATGCATAACTTACTAAATCCTTCTCGTATAAAAGTTTTATTATTGTGAAAACTAATGTCAACATATTATTTTATTTTTTTCAACCTAACCCAATCAACCTGCTCATTCTGTGACATCTAGATTCCTCAATTCTTGACACTTGAAATGTGATATGAACTCGTAATCCTCAACCCTTCTTACTTATTTTTTCAGATTGAGGGACCCACTTTAAAAAATGGATTAAGCCGTGCGATAGCCAAAGTTGGCATGCTTACAATCTTGTCTGATCTATGTATGGTGGGGGTCCTATACTATCTATGCAACATGGTAAATCGCAAATTCATCATTTTCAACATATATCAAATACTCTTTTATTGTTAACAACGGTTTCTTGTACTTTCAGGTTGCGACCGAAATTCTAAAATGGGTCAACCCGATTATTTTCACTGTTGGAAACATATTGAGCATGATTTCTTTATCTCGTCTAAGGTAATCCCATACCACAAAGACACAACATTCACTTGAAAGTTTCTTGTTCACTTTTCTTTTCTGATATTTTCGACTACATAAACCTTTCCAGGCATGAAGGCAATCTCGAGAGAAACATTACCTGGTCCCTTAATTGCCATTATCGGTGCTGGCATTTATTGAGACTCGAAGGCAACTTGAAGGAGACAAAACGGGTATGTACCGTTGTCTACATTTTCATATCTTAAGTAGGTTAACGGCCGAAATGAGTTCAAGGGGCACTTCAATTTGATATATCCTGATTTTTTTGGTAAATTTATTAAAAATTAATATATGGAATTATTTTTGGTTTATCATTTGTTAGATTTTTTTTTTCATTGTTATTGTTTTTTTTTTTTTTTTTTTGGTGCAACGTTACAATATATTATATATAGAATTTATGATGAGATTGGAAAGGCAATGAACCAAATAATTGCAAAGGGTTAGAAAAACTAAATTGTAGGATATCTTGAACAGTTGACATTTTCGTTTTCCACACCATTTATTTATTTGTTGTTAGAGCCTTGAGGCCCTTAAACGATGAAATGCACACATTTGTATCGAGTCCCAAATAGCTTTTAACTAAACAATTTGGTTAGATAATATAACAAAGGCCTCATGTACATTCTTTTAACTAGAATATCAACAAAGTGTGAATTTGAATTTTCTTCATAGTATGCTTTGATCTAAAGGTGGCAATTTGTGCTCAAAATCAAAAAAATTGGCAAAATAGGCAAACTTTTAAAAGATTTGGGCACATTTGGTCCCTTTTTTTTTTTAAATGGACATATATTACTCATTTAAAAGTTAAATGGGCATAAATGGACACATATTTTCTCTCAATTTGATAACATTACAATTGTTTTTTAAAACAAACTTATAAATATAATATATTTAATTTTTTAAATATAAATGAGGTGTTGAGTTTGAGGAATTTATTTTGTAGTTTTAAGTATTTTCTAAAACGATTCATATAACATGCGCCCGTTTGGCCCGTGCCCGTTTAGCCCGTCCCCGTTTAGCCTGTAGCCCGTTTGACCCGTGGCCCGTACCCGCCCGGCCCACCCGTTTTGCCACCTATTGATCTTTGCAAGAACCGTGTGCACATAAAATAAGCTTATATAACCCAATTTTCTGAGATATTAGCCACCCAATAAGCTCAAATAAGCTAATATTTACAACCCAATTTGAATCTTCACCCCAGTATGCTTTCTTTAGTTTAAAGTGTATAAAAAAAGACCAGTTCATGTGAAAGTGCGATATGCACATGACTTTTAAAGTGAACTTCGAAGACAATAATCGGAGACCTTAGCCACCCAGCCAATTGTCTCCTTTCTCTCATGGCTATTCTCTTCATATCCGCTGATCAAGATCTTATAAACCATATCTCATTTTCTGTAATGTAAACCAGCTTGAGTCCAATGCATTTTATTAGTAAATCATAATGTGGGTGTGTTTCGGATAGCTTATCATAAACAGGGTCGAAGTAAGTTCGGATTACAGATATTCCAAATTTCTTGTTTGCTTATACAAACACGGATTTATACAAATATGGAATCCAAAACACACCCATTATGAAATCTAATTTAAAAGTCGTGCATGGGTCTTGAACTTATGATGTATTAATCTCTGGGCATCTGTGCTAATGATAAATTGCTACTGAGCATAATAGAACTGTACATTACACCATTCGTCCCTAAGGTTGTACCAAAACAACACGTTTCATCCCAATTCTGAAATAAGTACACCATTCCTCCCCAACATCTCCATTTCGTAACCCCAACGATCCTTTTTTTTAACGGCCGTTTGAAATGATAAAAATTCCTCTTTATTCTCTTGTGTTCAGCGAAAGAATTGCCTAAGCATACTTTTTCGGATCCAAACTTCTTTGTTCTTTCTAAGTCTTCATCTTGCATAGATCGAAGAACGCAACTGTTGCAAAAACGGGTCTTTTAGTAGTAGGCGGCATCCCCTCTTAGTTTTAAGTAAGCGGAACCATTCCATTTTGGTTCTTCTCCACATTCTTACTGGGCTATCCAGGAACTTTCCTATGATTTTAGAAGCTGAAATTTCGATATAGAAGGATCTCCTTATTTCTGAATAGATTATAACATCATTTTCTTTCAAAGATATGTGACGGGTAAAGTTGCAATGGGTCACAACGGTATAAACACAAATGCGGAAGCAAAACTTTCGTTTGACCACACTTACCCAAACCCGTATGAACCTATGAGGAAGTAAACAAATAAGGCACACTAACCACAACTATAAACAGCCCCTAACAATATAAAATCAGCCCAATCAGCAGGTAGTAAAGTAAACAAACACACAACAAGAACATCAAAGCTTTTAGCGTGGAAAACCCCAAAACGGGTAAAAACCACGGGACACCTAGTGCCGCTTAAATCCACTATCAACCAAGAGAGGTACACAAAGTCTTCTCTAGGTAACACTAGAGGTATACAACAAACATCATAATCTTGGAATCAACATCAAGATATATGGCAACAAACAAAGAACAAGAAAGGAAGAATATCACCAAAACTGATGCAATCTTCCCGGGCAAGAAACAGGACTTCCAGGCCTCAAAATCAGAATCCCAACGGTCAAAACCTTCCTTTACAAGTAAGGAAGCTACTGTCCGAAAATCGTGATGATCCGACGGTTCAATCTCCGTTGATCGTACAAACATTGTTGTGGGGTTTGGGTGATATTTAACTCCGAAAATCTTCTTTCTTTTTCTCCTTTTTCTCTCACTTCACTCTTGTTTGATACACTTCCAAATCACAGAACATAGGTAGATATAAGAGACTAATAATGGACCCCAAGATGGGCCTTAAAGTGTTGGGCTCTTAATCTCATGGGCTAAGAAAAAATACCCAACAATATGGAGGTACCTTGGGAAACTTGAAAAGAAGTAATGCTGACTATTAGTCAAGGATGGTCAGAGGCATCAAGTGACTTTCACGTGAGGCATGGTCTTTTCGAGTCTTTTTTCTTTTTCTCTCCTACACCAAAAGCATACCATTTCTACGCCGACAGGGAAGATCGCTCGAAATGCCCTATTCATTTCCTCTCCCGTTGGTCGAGTCACTCTTCCACCTATTTTTATTTTTTTTAGCTACCAATAACTCCTTCATCATCCACTTTCAATATTTAATATATAAACTGAAAAAAAAAACACAAAATCTTACGCATAAACAATTATGCTATCGTCCCTGTTGAATTTACCAACCATCATCGACCCGAATTTACCAACCACCTATTTCCGTATTTTCTCAAAATTCATCTTCAAAACCCTTCATTCTCAAACATCGTATACATATTATTCCACCATCTACAAATAACCATATCCACCTAGATATGTGGTGCATAAAGTGAAGCAAATATGTCGTAGTAGCAACCCAGATATATGGTTGTGGTGTGTCGGCGGTTATGGTGGTGTCCCGATTCATGAATTATATGGTTTTAGTTTCAAATTCAATTAGGGAAATGACCTGTTCTTGAATTTGGTGAACAAGAGGTCTCAGATTTTGCATCATTAACCAAGATATTGTAAAGAAGTCAACATCAAGATTCCAACAACGATAACAGCCGAAACAAATAAACCAACTCGTCAAAGACATCTCATACAAAAACTGTCCAAACCATCTCAACATCCGGTATAAACCTTACAACAACTCATAACAACCTATCTCTTAACGAACTTCAACATTAACAAGAGCGAATATCAAGTAGTACCAACAAGAACCATCACCACTAACAAACAACCCACAAGTCTATCCTGTTTCCAAAACTTTACAGTTAACAAAAGTGGGTAGTGGCACTAGGTGGACAGTATATCCACCCTTAAATGGTATTACCAGCCATTCTGGAGGAGCAGTTGATTCAGCAATTCTAGTCCTCATCCATCTAGCATTATTTAAGTGCTTATTACTTGCTAAAAATTCTACTTCTACAATTGGTAGGTCACTGAGTTATTCAAATAATTCGTGTTTTCCGTGGTTTTTCCATGTTACAACTTCTGTACCATTTAGGTCGATCTGAAATAGATCGGTTAAAAATTCCATTATTTCTCCTTTACCTAAATCGTATAAAGAGGCTTTTAATGACCCTAATTCAAAAATTTCTATTAGTGATGAATATAATGCACTTATTAATAATAATACTTGGACACTTGTGCCACAAACCACATATGCGAACATTGTTCGTTCCATGTGGTTGTGTTGGCATAAGTATTTACCAGATGATACTCTTGGTCGTTATAAGGCTCGCCTTGTGGCGAATGACATCACTCATCTTTCTGGTATTAATGTTGATGAGACATTTAGTTTAGTTGTTAAACCGGTTACTATTCAAACTTTTCTTAATATTGTTGTTTCTCGGCATTGCCTGTTCATTAGCTCGATTTCAACAATGCATTCTTACACAGTGTTTTATCTCAGCTCATGGCTTTCAAACATGCAACATCGTAATCATGTTTGTTTATTGCAAAAATCTCTTTATAGTCTTAAGCAGGATCCTCGGGCATGGTTTCAACGCTTTGCTGCATATATTACCCGTGTTGGTTTTTGTCATAGTTGTTGTATCTCATCTTTATTTATGTATCGATTAGGACTGACACTCCTTATTTTCTTTTATATGTTGATGACATTGTCTTGACCGCTTCATCTACAACTTTACTACAGGAGATTATTACTTCTTTATATCAGGAGTTTTCGATAACTGACCTTGGTTCTCTTATTTATTTTCTTGGTATTTGTGTTACACATACTACGACTAGGATGCTATTGTCTGAACGTAAGTATGCAGCAAAGATTCTTGAGAGGGCTGAGATGGTTTGTTGTAATCCTTGTTGGAAACTTGTTGATACAAAATCCAAATTAAATTAGGGACCGATGGTGATCCTGTGTCTGATTCAACCTTATATCCCAGTCTTACAAGTGCTCTTCAATATCTCTTGTTCACACGTCTTGATATTTCTTATGTTGTACATCATGTTTGTCTTTATATGCATGATCCTTGAGAGCCTTGTTTTTCTACTCTTAAGTGGATTTTGCAGTATGTTCATGGTACATTTGATTATGGGTTACAATTGTATTCATCTTCCACTACATCTTTACTTATTTATTCGAATGCGGATTGGGTTGGTTTTCTAGTTACTCGTTTGACTACTTCAGGCTATCGTATGTTTCTCGGAAACAACTTACTCCAAGCGTCAATTAATACTTTCTAGTCTAGTGTTGATGTTGAGTATCGTAGTGTTGCTAATGTTGTTGTCGAGACATGTTGGTTATGGAATTTGTTAGGAGAGCTCAATATGCCTTTATCTTTTGTTACTTTGGTGTATTATAATAATGTTATTGAAATATACTTATCATCTAATCTGGTTCAACATCATGACACAAAGCATATTGAGATTGATATATATTTTTTTTCGTGATTTAGTTGCTATTGGTGAGGTTTGCGTGCTTCATGTGCCATCTCGTTATCAGTATGCTAACATCTTCACTAAGGGGCTTCCAATTGAATTATTTGATTCGTTCGGCTTTGAGTGTTCGTCATTCTCCTGCTCCAACCACGGGGGCTGTTAGTGCGTTATCTTTTTTTTAGGCCCATTGTGGTAAAGAATACACATATGTTAGGCCAAAGTATTGTTTTTCGCATGCATTTCTTCCATAAAGTGTTAGCTTTTGGAATTTGTTACGAGAGCTTCATATGCCCTTATCTTTAGCTACTTTGGTGTATTTTGATAATGTTACTGCAATTTACTTATCATCTAATCTAGTTCAGCATCAGTACATGAAGCATATTGATATACATTTTGTTTGTGATTTAGTTGTTGTTGGTTAGGTTCGCGTGCTTCATGTGCCATCTCCTTATCAGTTATTAACATCTTCACTAAGGGGATTCCTATTGCATTATCTGATGAGTTTCGTTCCTTATTGAATGTTCGTTATTCTCCCACTCCAACTATGGGGGGGGGGGGGGGGGGGGGGCTATTAGTATGTTATGTTATGTTTAAGCCCATTGTAGTATTGTTAGTAGGCCTAGACCATGTTATTTGTATTTATATTGTATTTCGTACATTACATTAATCAATCAATCACAATTATAATCCAACAATATATAGAGCAACAGATGGTTCAAATGCTAGTTCTGTGATCTTGATTACTTCATAACTTATTTCGAGCTTTACATTAATCAATGAATCACAATTATAATCCAAAAATATATAGAGCAACAGGTTCAAATACTAGTTCTGTGATCTTGATTATTTCATAACTTATTTTGAACTTGAATGTTAAAAGGTACACATATGTTAGGCGAGGTGGTTGTTTTTCACATGCATTTGTTCCATAAAGTGTTTATAACGAGTGGGATTTACCTGCTCATTGCAATGGGATAAAAATTAATCAACAATAAGTATTACATTTCTTTAGTTTCAATTAAACACCCCAACATATTTTTTTATTAAATACTATAAATATGGACATTCTTTGTAAAGTGAGGAACTAAAATAGACTTTTTATGCAATTTTTTGTAACGCAAACAATCACAAAATTTAACTCGGGGACAGTGTTGGTCCACAAGGTTTGTGTAAATAAAGAAATCCTCCTACTCGTTACAAGGTTAGTAACAACATCACCCCAAAACTATAATAACACCATTTGTACTTTTAAACGTGTATAAATATTTTAAAGAATCAAAAGATTTACAGTAGAATAGCTCTCGGTAAAACTATTCCGGATGAACGACAAATGTATACACTCATTTCAGAAAATCTTGCAGCAACTAGCTTTGCTTAGAATTTCCTAAGAGAGGGGATTCTATCAACTATAGAGCTAAGTTCTACTTTATGTGTTTGTTTAGAATGTTGGTTATCCCGATTACAAAGTTTTATTTAAATAGGCCAAGGAATACTGCGGATGCACATGGGTATAGTAGATAGGCGGCCTTGAGTAGATAGCACATGCCTAGTATACAAGGTGGAGCGTGCATTTGGCTTTCCAATGCTGACAACTTTTGTACCTAAGATCTTACTTTATCATCCTTTGATAAGATGTTACGCTTAAATTCCTAACGAGTTTCCCGCCCATTCATCAGATACTAAGTCCCTTATAGAGATATATGTCTTCCGGGTAACTGAGGCAGTTTTTAGTCCTTTTTACCACTGGTGTTGCTTGTAGCTCCTTATACCTTGCTCCCTGACACCGTATCAGTTATACATAGTATTTCTTTAGTTGGTCTTCGACTTACTTGAAACTTGGCAGTTGGTTGAGCTTTATATAACTGCTACTACTGATTTCTTATATCAGTGAGTTTACATCCACTGATAATCATTAGTGAGATATCTATCACTTACAACCATCAGGGTGTACTCTTCGATAACCATCAGGGAGTAACACTTTTTAATAACCATTAGAGAGTAAGTCCTTTGATTTCCATCAAAGGGTGACTTACTATCTGATCCTTATCAGTGAGTGTTGTTCTCGCTGACTTATAGCAGAGACTTACTAAATTAGGCTATTTTATGTCTAAATACATTGTTAGAGACCATTGGGTAGAAAATCAGACCCAACATATTGTTACTGAAATTGGTAGGTAACTAAATTGACGTTTTTTTGTAAATTTTTGTTACACAAACAGTCACATACTTAACACAAGTATTGTTTTTGCAATCGCATTTAACTATAGGGATGAATTTTACAATATGTAAATTTAACTTAAGGACAATTATTACAATGTCTAGGTAAATAATAGGATTTTCTGTGTAATTTTTGTTACACAAACAATGATAAATTTAACGTATGGACTATTTTTGCAATTGCATTTAACAACAGGGGCTAATTGTTACATTTATGAATGTGAGTTTACTGTAGATGAACAATAACCACTATAGATGAACACATAACTGACTATTCTCATACTCATTTGAAAGATTGTTCCAGATTGTTCCATTGACACAGACATATTCAACCTTTATGTATGAGCAACAAACATGGCTTCATTCACATTTCTTTTGTCTTTCCCCACTGCACGGACACATACTGTTCAAGGAAATTTTTGACCTATATTATAAGTATTTGTCCTCATTTCACTAACAAACTTCCAATGGAAAATACCACTTTGAACTTTCTGATAAGCAATTTAGATTTTCCGGTTGGAATTAACTCATTAGTTGCTAGTTCTGTTCAATTCCAGTGAAAAAAGTAAGCAACGATAGAACCTCCTTTTATCCCTGCAGAAGAAGACCTAGCATGTTCCCATTTGAATCTATATCTATATATATAATAAATAAAGGTTTTTCTGAAACTTGCCATGTCATTTAAGCCATGTTGGCACTTCTTCCATGTCATTTAATCTACGTCATTAATGCCAGGTGTAAAGCTAAAGTCTATTTTTAGTTTGACTTTTCAAAAATTACATGTTTTATCCATAAATGGTTCACAATATATTTTTGAATTTCAAAGTTTCTTAACCGAATTTCTCTCAACTCTCCGTGCCTATTAATTAATTTGTTATAATATCCAAATTTGTTTCCTCTTTTCTCTCCCATTTAATACTATTTAAGTGGAGCCTTCATCTAGAAAATCTAAATTATAACATTATTTAAATGTTTTGTTTCGAGTGTTGCACAACTGGTAATAATTTTTCATTGATCTTAAAGGAGAGTAGGCTACTTTGCATGTGCATGTTAATCAGGATCATAAAACTAATAATTTGTGGTTTTTGTACTGTTGTTCATTTTGATAAGCATTTTTTTGAGTATTGATTTAATTTCACACCATATTGTGTGCACTCTATCTTTAACGTTAAATGCAAAGACTGGTTAATTCTTCATTTGAGTCGCGATGGTGTGTTTGAAATGTCTTGATTCAGACATTTTATGTGAATTTGATGTTGATGTTGATAACAACAGTTATTTTATGATGACGTTTAGTATATCGAATGAATTTAGCGAGGGCATGAACTGTGTTCGATGAAGTTATTTTATGATTGACGTTTAGTATATCAAATCATGGTCTTTTAGCATATTTCAAATTCATTATTGCTGTGTATTTTTAAAAGTTGAATATGTTTGTAACTTTGTATGGGAAGTTAGTTTTTCATAATTCTGGTTTGATACTATATTTATTAACAGTCAACGGAAATACTTTTTGAATCTCAGTGGTTCTCTTTTTGAATATGCTACGGGTTGGTTAATTCTTTTTCTCAATTCATGAATCTGGAATACCTTATAGTTTCTTGAACGATGTTCAACACAAAGTGCTACTTCAAATTTGATCCAACTGTCTGACACAAACTGTGTGTTTCATGTAATTGAAGTTTTGTATGTAAGGTCATTTTTCAATATTTGTTTATTCTTTTCACATGTTTTGCATATCCTTTATGTTGCTATGCAAATAGTCGCTAATTGTTTGGCAATTAGCATTTATTTTTCTAGATGTTTCACTTCCGTTTTTACTTTTGATAAGCTACCCGTGATTTATCACGGGTTTATAGGCTAGTAATATATATAAAACTACCAATTATTTGTTTTTAAAGAGTATATATTGTTGTTTTTCAATATATAAGTTGACCGTTACTTTATGGTAAGATAAATTTTCTTATGCAGGTACTTGTTGAGTACTATATTACAAAGCTCGTCATTTAGCTAATGGGAATAGTCAATAGCTTGATGTTGACTATAATGAGACATTCAGCCCTATTTCTAAACTGGCTACTAATTACACCGTCCTCCTGTTTCTTGGCATTGTCCTGTTTATCAGCTTGATGTCAAGAATGTTTTCTCCATGGGATACTCTCTGAGACTATCTAGATGCATTAGCCTCCTTGTTTTCATGACCCTTAACTTTCTGATCATGTTTGTCTCCTACAACGATCATTATATGGCCTTAAGCAGGCACCTCGTGCCTAGTTTTAGCGTTTTGTGAATGATGCTACTCGTGTTGGTTTTTCTCATAACATATGTGATTCAACCCTATTCATTTACAAATAGGGATGGATGTTGCTTACTTAATACTTTATGTGGATGATATTTTGTTGATTACCTCTTCTACAATATTTCTATAGAGGATTATAGCCTATTTACATCAAGAGTTTTCAATGATTGATCTTGGTCAGTTGAACTATGTTTTTGGCATCTCCATCACACTTTCCAACAAAAGGATGTTTTGTTGGGTCTGATAAATCAACCCAATTGTCTCTGACAAATATTTAAATATAAAATAGCCTAATTCACCTTCTGAAGGTCGGTAAGCATCAAGTCTTTAATAACGATAAGAGAGTATGTCACTTCATAACTATCAAAGTGAACCTGATAATTATCAGAAGTGATATACTCTCTGAGTGTTATCAGGGAACATGTCTCTCTGATTATTATTCAGAAGATGAGTCACTGGTAAAGAAATCAGTGAGTGTTTGTATAAAGCTCAAAATGCCTGAATGGCTTCAGGGAAGTCGAAGACCAACTGAAGAAAGCAATCTCACAACCTGAAGGAGCTAAAGATAACACCAGAGTCACTGAGATTTGACAAATGTCTATGTGACTCTGAAGACTTGATTTTGCTTACAGCCTAAACCTCATAATGAGAAGGCGGGAAACTTACACAAGAAGATAAGCTCAAGTACATATCGATATACATGAAATAGGCATTGGAACTATAATTGTCAAATCGGGAAGAGCCGAAAGTAAGATTCAACCTAGCTTACTAGGCACGTGTCTATCTATAGCAAGTGAACAACTTACAATACAACCCACATGCAACCACTGTTTCCTTTCCTATATAAACCAAGGTCGTAAACAAAGTTAAGTAGAGATTCCTACAAAGAAAATAATACAAAGTATTGTGATTAGAATCCTCCTCTCCTAGAAACAACAAAGCAACTAGCAAACTTTTGCTGTTTGATCTTGGAGAGTTCTTATTTGTCAAAAAACATGATAGTTTTCCGTAGGCTACTCTTTGTAAATCTTGTGATTTATTCATTAATAAAGATTTATAATAGGTGAAAAATGAAAATGGTGTTATTAGAATATTTGTGTTGTTCTCAAGCAAACCCAACCTCAAAGATGTTGATGTTCATTTGTTTTCCTCACTTGCTAAAACTATTGTTCATATCATTAATGGTTTGCATGAACTGCGGGGACCCAACATATTTCTTTGCCAGAAAATGTATGCAGCGGAGATCCTTGACCGTTTATGTATGCGCAATTTTCATTTGTGCAAGACCCTATTGATACGGAGTCCAAGTTAGGAGCTGATGGAAGCCTGGTTTTTTATTCAACTTTTTATAGGAGTCTTCCCGGGGTTTAAAGTATCCCACCTTCACTAGATCTGATTTGACTTATGCGGTTCAATAGGTTTGTCTATATATGCATGATCCTCGGGAGCCTCATCTTGCTGCTCTTAAGTGGATATTACGTTATGTTTGCGGCATTTGGATTATGGTCTTCGGGTGTGTTAATACAAATATCGCCTAAAAACGTTATTTATATTTTACGATCTTTGCTAAGTTTTGTTAATGACAAAGTATGAACTTTAGCTAAGAGTAGATCATCACTTTAGTGTTTAAGTCTTGTTTAAACTAAGGTTTACATTTCCTTTTAAACAAAACATTGTTTTTATTTCTTTAATTAGAAAGTGTCTTGTCACATCATTCATTTATGGCAAGCTTGTCATCATTCATTTATGGCAAGCTTGTGTATTTGACTTGCCATAACATCTTACACACTTTTGGAAGCTTTCCAAATTGGATTAAATGTGTTTGACTAGTTGTTGTTGATGTGACTTTGGTTGGTTTAAAGTATTTATGGTAAAACCTACTACAAGCCTGGCGGAACCCTAGGGGTGCACGGGCGGAACCCATCTGAGGGTTCCGCCGTATCCGCCAGACCTGCAGTTTGTTTTACTATAAATACCAAGCCACTTGTTTGTTTTGTCTAATTACTTTAGGATATATTTTCAAATACTCTCTCAACTAACTCAGTAACATTTCACTTGTGTGATCCTCTTATGTAGCAAGCGACTTCACAAGATCATTCAAGAAGTTACAAAGCTTCAACTCTAAAGTTGCAAGTCTTGTTAGCTTTGTCATGTATAAGCTTTGGTAGTTTATACTTCATTTGTATAATGTGTGTAGAAGTGATCGGTTAGTATTTCAGGCCTCAAAATACATAGTGTGTCGGGAGTTGTTTTACCCTTGTAAAAGAACTAACGGGAGTAGTTGTACCCTTGGCAAAGAACTCGACATCTAGCTTAGTGTTAGTAAAAGTGTAAGCGACGATGGGAGTGGTTGTACCCGTGTAAAAGAACTCGACATCTAGCTTAGTGTCGGTAAAAGTGTAAGCGACGTTGTAAAGGTTTCTCCACCGGGAAAGGAGCTTGTTGATTAGTGCTTATAACTCTCGAGTTGGAAACTCGAGGCGTGGATGTAGGGCAAGGAAAAAGAGTCCTTATAGCCGAACCATAATAAACAATCGTGTTGTGGTTTGATCGTTTCTTTCTTTATCTTTGCTTATTACATATTGTCTTTAGTTAGAATTGCTAATCACACGTAAAGCTTTTCAAAGAAGTAAACAAGTAAAGTTGTGTTTATATCTTTAAACAAACGTAAAGCTTTTCAAAGAACTAAACAAGTAAAGTTAGGATTGTTATTTACACGTAAAGCTTTTCAAGGAATTGAACATATAATGTTATGTTTATATCTTTAAACAAACGTAAAGTTTTAAAAGATAATCAAGTTAAAAAGCGGTAAACTATTCAACCCCCCCTTCTAGTTTTCCATAATTGGCATCAGAGATACGTTACTCAAGACCTTTAAAATATAGTGTATTTTAAAACTTGGATCGATCCATGGATTTTGAAAATCTCAAAGAAGGGCAACCTATTCAAAACCCACCGCTATTTGAAAAAGAAAACTTCCTTGAATGGAAAAGTATATTTGAAAACTATGTAAAATCAATTGATCAAGATCTTTGGCATATTATTTCTATTGGCGATTTCTAACCAACGTAAACAAGTTTTTGAAAACCCAGTTGACTATTCTAAACTTGATAAAAATACTAAAGCTAAGATAATGATTTATAAAGCTTTATCAAGTACCGAATATGAAAGAATGTATTTTTGTCAAATGGCTAATGATATTTGGAAAAATATAATCAACTTTCATCAAGAAATATGTCAAGTCAAAGATGATCAATTTGATCTTACATATGAATTAGAAGTTTTAGAAAAACTAATAGATAGACACTTAGTAGAAGTTAATACATGAGCTACTAGTTTAAATGTTTTAAATGAAGGTACAAGTGAAGATGAGTACGTGTGTCTTGATGAACTTGCTTGCGAATCATGGAATGAAACGGATATAGACGAAGACAATGATCCGATGGGTAATTGTCAATTTATTGAAACAACAAGCAAGGTACATGTTGAAACTAAAATTTTTTTCTTTGACACATTTATCTTAGAATTTTCTAAATTAGAAAATGAGTATAAACTTTTAGGCAACATGAACCTAAAAACTATCTTTAACAATGAGTCGTCAAAATCTTTTCTGAATAACTTTGAAAAGGAAATCTTGTTAGAAGATAAAATGTCTAGACTTGAGAGTAATGTTGAAATTGATCTAGAATGTAAATTATCTCTAGATTACAAACATGAGATTAAAAAGCAAAATGAGAAAGGAAAAATGTTAGCTAAATTTGATGAAAGCTCAAAATCTCTTGAAAGATTGTTGAGGAGTCAAAGGTTGTTTAATGATAAAACCGGATTAGGATTTAACTCAAAAGCATCATCAACTAGTAAAACAAAGCAAGTAAAATTTGTTAAACCTAGAAGAGAGAGTTAGAGATAATTCAATCTCTAATAGAAACTCATGATTAAAGGATTAAGATTATCATGTTCTATGCTTTTATATGATTATCTAACCTTCTTGGATACATGAGTAATTGAGTTTCCAAGCATGTCGTCAAATTAAGATTTTACGCTTTGTGTTTATTCTCTTGATAGCATCTCTATGCAATTGAAAAGGTACGCATTACTTCAACTTGACTTTTATTGTCTCTTGTTTCTGGCATTATGTGTTGTAGTATGTGTTATTAGTAGTATTCTAAAGTGTTTACCTGCTATTAGTAATAACAAAGATTAGATTCTCTGTGACAAGGAATTTCGTCATTAGTTTTAGTAGGAGATATAAGGTGTTTTACTTCTTTCAACCTTCGGGAAAAGACACGAGTAACTCTTGAGTGAGTCTTACTTAATACTTGTCTACAAGTGAACTAACTAAGAATCTCCTAAGTGATGAGACAACCAACACTTTTGTGATGCTTGCCAATCTAGCAAAACCACAATATTTCATAGATATTTGTAGTATAACGTCTTTTGACATTATACCTTATATTTTCAAATGTGTCTTAAATACAACCATTCTTTTGTTAAAATTTCATATAAGACACACAAAGAAAAATAAATCATTTGAAATTCATTAGGATGATTGGGAAAAAGTGATTTATAAACATCTAGGATTTGCACATCAAATTTGACCCATAGTCTTATGATGTTGCATCTCTTGGACATTTACACTCATAGTGTTTTAAGTAAATAAACTCAAAGAGTCGAGGAGTCATTGAATTTAACATTCGATGAAAGACCACCTCCTTCTAAGATATCATCTTTGGTAGATGATAACTTAGTCGAAAGTCCAAACTTGATAAGACAAGTAAGTCAAGATCAATAACAAGGAAGATGAACTATTAAGATTGAAAAACAACATCCTTTCGTCTTGTGTCAAACAATGAGTCAAGCAATATTGACAAGGTCATAAAAACTTGATTCATATGTCATAGTTGTGATTTAAACAAATTTGATAAAAAGTATTCTTGGACATTAGAGTAAAGCAACCATTAAAATAAAATGGGTCTTTTAAAATAAAAATTAATATAAATCTATGAAAGATTTTTTTTAAGCAAGCTCCAAAAGCAAAGGATAATCACTCAAAGACATTCCTAGTTATTCACATGTTCACAATGATTAAGTCCTTTATGACTTATCAAGAATGAGATTAGTAAATCTGTAGGTAAAACTAAACATAGAGAAATGCTTGGAAGTTTACTTATTCTTACAACGAATAAATCCAACATTATGTTTAGTGCTTGTCTATGTGCTCGTTCTTTTTAGAGAAGATCCTAAAACAACTCTCTCGAAAAAGCTTGCTTGGATTCATCATAAGGTACTACACAACTAGGATTATGGTATCCCAAAAGAACGGGAATAGAAACCATAGTGTATGCCAAATGGAATTATGTCGGTAATAAGTTGATAAGAAAAGCCCAAGTAGTACTTGCACTTTTATACTTACTTACCCAATAATTCTCCAAAACGCGTAAGGTTCTCAAATTAGTATCGGATGGAGAAGAACATCAACAAGCTCCGCTTGAACAAGCAAATTCGTGTCAACAACGGAATTCTTTTATCAACATTGTTATCCCTTCAACAAAGGAAGCATCGAATTTAGCAACAATTCAATCCATTATGTTCTTTATTGACATACTGTGATTCATCATCATCGCCTTGGTAAAAATGTTCATTGAGGAACGTCTTAACTAAGAAAGTCTTATACGTTAATCATTCTATCAACGTTTTCACATAACCTCTTGAATGAGAAGCATTCATCATCCCTAGGCTTAGTCAAAGACTCATAAGACCTAAAAACCTTAGTTTTGAACATTAAGATAAATCCACAAAAATCAAGACAATTCCTTTTGAATTTTTCCTGCAGTACCCACGGAACCCTCCGACCATACGGGTGGAACCCTCCCTTTGGTTCCGCCTGGTCCGCCAAATATGCAGGATGTTTTATTTTTAATTTCTAAACCAAACACCCTCTTAACTTAATCATTCACTTTTCAAACAGCCATCACCCTTTCAAAAACACATAACCATAGGAAATTTAGGGCTTTCAATCTAACCTCTTCAAATCCAATCAACTTTGTAAGTGTTCTAATCATAATTGCATTTTTTATTCAAGTATAACATTCGCATTTACATTCATTAACTAGAATCTTAGGGTTTATGCATAGAACTTTTTGATTCATGAAAAACTTGGTTGCTAACCAATCATATCTTCCATTAGTTAAGAATTGTATCCTTTTTGTTGTAACTTTGATTTGCCAAACACACCAAGTGCATTGTCTTTCAAAAATTACAATCCACAACTAGAACATAACTCTTCACCACATTGTTAAAACAAATGAAAAACATTATTGAAACATCACGTGCATATTGTCTCTTGAATGCTAAAGGGGATACGTAACTAATATGTATTTTCGGGTACATTCAATCGAAGACACATTCAATTAGGAGAGTCTTGGTTATCTTTTGTTTTTAAAACAAAATTTGCATAACAAAACAACTTAGGCATCAAAATGAGTCAAGATAACCAAGTCTTCACATTGTTTGCATTTAGGAACACATTAGAACATCCACATTGTTAAAAGTCATTAACATAAAATTTTGTGTTTTCTAGGAATCAACATGCCTCCCACAAGTTTCTCCGATCACAAGGAAACCCTTAAGTACTTACCCAAACACCATAGGACCAAAGATCTTACTAAATATCAAGTTGAAACATTTAAGGGTCTAGATAAACGCTATGTTCATGAAGGAAGAACCATTCATCCATCCTTCCTTGAGGGAACATCCATTCGCCAAAACTTTGCCGCAATCAACTTTGACTGCCTCCTAGACATCGATGACCAAATTTGCCCTAGGTTCATCTTAGAATTCTATGCACCCTTAACCCTTTACTTCGATGACGATGGTGAATTCTCACTAACCTTTAAAACCAATCAAATACCAAACATCATATCCTTGAAAGATTTTGCAACAATTCTTGGTGTCCCTAATGTTGGTACATGTCTCTACACGGATAAGTGGCCTCTTTCTAGTCTTGACTCCATTGAGCGTTTTCATCCATACGACAATCCTCTTGCGAATAAGGAAGCAATTCGTGAGCATCTATTTGTTAGAACCTCAACAACTAGGAATAATCGTTTGGGTAAAGAGGTAGATAAGGACCCTTTTGGTATGGAAATCAATGAGCTCAAACCACAATTTAAGAAATGGGAAGAGATTCTTAGAGCCAACGTTATAAGTTCCATAGGAAATAGAGATCATGTCAACACATGTCTTAGCTACATGCTCTATAGCATTTCCACCGGTCAACCTTTTAACTTAGCCTATTACCTCGCCAAAAGAATGGCCGACATACCCTTGGTCGGAATAACCGCTCTTCCTTATGGAATGCTTCTGACCCGCCTCTTTAGAGCAATCTCACTCATTCCTCCTAACGATAATGGAATGTGTAACAATTCACATTTTTCAGGATAATTACTATTCCCGGAAAATTTCACTATTCACTTTTACTATTCATTTTTCCTGAAAATTTTCCCGAAATTTGATTTTTATTTCTTGGGCTCAAGTGATAAATCATTTCCATGGCAAATTAAAAGTTTGACATTCATAAGCTCATTTTCGTGAAAGTTATTAAGGAATTACAGGGAATTACACGTTTTAGGGTAAAACGTCATTCAGAAATTCTACGTACAACGAAACTCGACCGCGTTAAGTGACCCCGCATCAGAAAAATGTTTGACACACTCATGATTTATTTGAGAATTAATCGTGACTGAGAAAAACATGACCAAAGACTTCCCGGCAGGTCACCCAAGCCTGTACTAATCTCACACGAGCACGCTTAACTGTTTGGGCGATTAACCGTTAGACCACAAAACGCGTTTCTAAGACTATTTAAGTTTTCAACTTATTAGAAAAAGTCAACATAATTTTTCCCTCCTCCATTGACCAAAAATCATTCCTTGATTTTATAAGTCATTTCGTGATTTTTAGGCTTACGGTTTGATGTCTAAAAGACATTTAATACCAACCGACACTAGACTGAGCCCAGTCTAGACATTATAAGTCTTTTTAAATCATTTATATCATATTAGAAAAGTAACATTTTACTTTTCTAAATTTTACGCAATATTCGTACGTTTTATGTATTACGCGTTTTAGACCCGTGTTTCCAGTTTTTAGCAGGGTTTTACCACCCAAATGGAACCTACCACTTATTTTATATTTTATTATGGGACATATGGACATGTCTAACAATACTTTAAAGTTCCATAATTTTACGACACCCGGTTTTACGTTTTGAGGCCTAATCATTTACGGTTGTCATTTCCCGGAGTCAAAACTCTTCCTAATACTTAGGATAATACCAAGCAAAGTCCACACCTTGTCCCCCAAGTTTAGGAACCAACCTAGGGGGGGGGGGGGAATTCAGCCTTGTGTGGCTTGATCTCAAGCTTGATGGTCTTAGATCATTACATGTGTAGAACTTGGTCACCAAGGGTTGACTAGTCATACATGTAACCTCCTCAAGACCTTATTTAAGCCTTCTCTTCCTTTCCCTCTCAATACCAACGACCCACATCATAAAAATACACCAATTTGATCATTGATCTTGCTCATTCAATCCATCACAAGTTCAAGGCATAGTTCCTAGTTGATCCTTAACACCTTTCAACCATAAAATCACCATAAAACACCACAAAAACTCATCAAATTTCCAAGTGTTCTTAGTGAAGATTTTTACTAAGGCTTGTTTTTGTGATAGATTAGTGTTTATCAAGGGATTATAAGATAGGGTTTTTGATATGGAAGCTTGGCTATGGTTGGAAAATTTTTGGAAGATTAAGTAGTGGTTCTTGGTCTTGATCTTGGTTCTAGTTAGTTTCTCCACAAGTTGTAAGCCAAACCCTAACTTGATTCTTGTTAAATAATCATGTTCATGTTATTTACATGTTATTCTTGCTATATTATGTCTTGTAGTTATGTCCATGATGTATAAAAATGATTAAAACAAGTTATTGTTATTGATTGTTAAAACAAGTTACTAAAACAAGCAAACTAGTGACTTTCTTGGAAAACCACGACCAAAATGGTAAAAATATGATATTGGATCATTACATATTGTAGTAGAGGACTTAACAAGGAAACCATAGCAATTTGAACCACCCAAAACGAGTATACGAGTCAAAAGTTATGCCCATTTGAAATTACCAAAGTTTCCGGCAAAACTGCCAAATACCATTCTGATCAAATTTGGGTTTTGAAAGTCCCACTTCTGGTCCGATTCATCAAAAAGTTAAAACACGAAAGTTGTCCGAAACGACGTTTTCGTTCAGAAATAAAGAAGCTCGAGACCTAAAAACACTTTCCGAGTGATAAAATTCTTCAAATTCTAAACAGCCCATTTTTAGGCGAAAGTCACAAGATTATGGTTATACTTTGAAAGGAACAAGAGGTCTTATGACCTATAATCAAGACCACAACCAAGGCTAGAGCCAAGGTTGTGTCTCATGACCTTGAAACAAGGACCAAAGGTCATGGATAGGCCATGACGAAATGACCATACCAACTTTCATAGGCGTAAACATGAAACAAAGAGTTGACGAGAACTTGAACAAGCAATTTGGATCTACTTCACTTAAAAGGGAACCATGAGATATTACCAAGAGAAAATGGTCATACAAGACTTATGAAACATACCCTAATAACAATCTTCATGTACTAATAAACTTTCCTAAGTTTATTCAAATATCGGACATGTAACCTTTCGGATCAAAACTTATATCTATATATTTCATCAACTACTACAATAGTAGGGAGCCTCATGTGAGGAGTTCATTATGTAAGCCGTCGAGTTGAGTTGTGGATTTACGAGTTAAAGTGTCCTGGCTCCTCGAACGCTTACTAACATGACTTCTGAATTATGTCGGCCCGAACGGTAGTAAACGATATACAAAACATACATGTTTCATGAATCTTTTCTTTCAAGGACTTACAATATACATCATACCACATCATGGACTATAATGCAAGATATATATATAGGCACTACTTCATATTCTGTACTCAAATCCTAAGTCGCAACATTCGATTATAGGTTGCTCGTAGAAACCTTCATGATTCAACCGTTACATTCATTACTTGCTATCTTACTTAAGGTGAGTTCATAGCCCCACTTTCCATTACTTAATTGTTTTACAAACCCTTGGGGGGAATACATGCTATTTTTAACCGAGCACAATGTTTTTAAATTGTATGCTTGCCTGATTGTTTTATTATCACTAAGCACCAACCTTGCTAAACCGAGATCCCTTATTATGAACCATTTAATCACTAGCAATAGTAAGCGCAAATATTGTGAATAGGCCTATTGGGATTGACGAATCCCATTTGTAGTGAATACATTCATACAAATGCATTAATATTTGAGACCTGGGTATGCCAGCAACATACCTACCGGGATAAAACCGCCGATCGATATTGGTACACGTTAACGTTTTGGTGTCATAAGCTTAGTGTATAATACATTTTATGGGCGTATAACAACATAGCCTACCTATTTTGCTTTCCAAACATTGGTGTGAGCCTATAACTCACACTACCAACATATTGTGTTCAAAACATTAAACAAACTCTATGAATATCACTCAACCTTTGTGTTGACCTCTCAAGCATGTATTTCAGGTTCATGACGATCAAGGATGGCACGGAAGGGCACGGATACTCAAGAGGGCTATAAATTTTATTATCATTCAAAACTCATTTAATGTAAATTGTAAACATGGAACCATTTGGGACCTCATTTTGAAATCTCTGATATTTATATAATTTGAATGATGCATCTTTTAAAACGACTCAATTGGAGTTCGTTTTCTATTATTGTGACTATTGTGCCGTCGAGTAACACCCAGTTTGAATTCCGCTGCAACCATGAATTGGGGGTGTTACAGATTGGTACCAGAGCCATGGTTATAGAGAAACGGGTCTAATTGAGACCTAAACTATAACTACAACTACAAGCAAAACCATTTTTATAGCCTTCCGCTCTCCGTGTCTTCCATCCTCCAGACGATTATGGACTTAGTAAGCATGTTATGCTACACAAACATATTAGTATATTCATATATATACCCCTTTTGAGCATTTCCCCATAGATATTTTATGCTACACAAACATAATTGCATATTAATATATGTACCCTAAACATAATTGAGCATTTCCCCGTAAGCATTTTATGCTACATGAACACATATAAGTATATTGATATATACACACTAAGCATTTTATGCTACATGAACACATATAAGTATATTGATATATACACACCAGGCATTTTATGCTACATGAACACATATAAGTATATTGATATATACACACTAGGCATTTTATGCTACATGAACACATATAAGTATATTGATATATACACACTAGGCATTTTATGCTAGATGAACATATTAGTATATTGATATATAAACTCGGTTTATTTTCAATCATTTATCTAAACAATGGACTAAACATATCTGTGTATGTCTATTCTAAGGCATTTCGGCACAGCCACACTCTCCCAATCATGTTCCTACTCCAATATTATATGTCCAAGACATTGTAACTGATTGCAATGGTCTTTCCTATTTTTCAAGACATTGTGAGATACAATGGTCTCATTCACTTTTCAAGACATTGTGAGATACAATGGTCTCATTCATTTTCCAAGACATTGTGAGATACAATGGTCTCATTCATTTTTCAAGACATTGTGAGATACAATAGCCTCATTCATTTTCCAAGACATTGTGAGATACAATGGTCTCATTCATTTTCCAAGACATTGTATGATACAATGGTCTTAATCATTTCTCAAATGTTTTGTGTCACACAATGACCTAACCTACTTCCCAGACATTGTGAATTGCACAATGGTCTAACCTACTTCCGAGACATTGTGTTTTGTGCAAATGGTCTCTAGAATTATTCCATCACATCATCAATATCATTTCTTATGATATCAAAAACCCGTCACAATCTATCGATTTCAAAACAAGAAATATGAGATTTCTAAAGGACAAACTAATCCATCATCGACAAAAGCTGAACTTTCTCTACATTCATCAAAGTTTTCTTATGAAACCTTCATTATTAAAAGTTCGTGATCCTGGCCAAGTAGGTTCTATTTTAGAACTACTTAAAACTTCCTTTCCATACGTATCTACCCTTACTACCTTCTATGCAATGGAATATGAAAACATACGTTACAAGTCTTGTATGGACGGGACTTGCAACTTAAGGGTTTGACATCGCCTTTGTTTAGTGGACAGTTTCCCGAAAGCAACGGACATATCAAAAGTATACCTAGTTTAGGTATTTGAAAATTTTATCGAACCTCGGCTAAATATAGACTAGTCACCTATATTTAACCTAGGGACAGTGGAATATAGTCTGACTAACTATATTCGACTTAAAATTTCCAAATACTGAGAGTAGTTGTACTAGGGTTATGTTTAGGTTGATTTCCTACATGAACTCGATAAACCACCAGAATACATTAAAACAATCTAGAGACACGATAATGTCTTACCACTCAGCGAAATCTTAACACCTTATTTGTGTTACCTAATTTCATTCTTGAAATTTTTCATTTATGAGATAATCCGAACTACTATCTTGGGATAGTTATCAATTATTCTCTTCATCCTATAGAAGTACTATCCTGTTTAGGTCCTAAGGATACCATTCCATCATAAACTTTTAAAATCTCTTAAGATTTTTAAAGCAAACTCAACATCTATACCTAAGAGTATTAATGTTAAGTATACACTACACACTTTTGTTCATCAACATATCATAACATTATCTTCACAACCGTTGGAACCACAAGCTCATTAACAGATTTTGATGCACTTTTAAAGCTCAAATCATCCTTAGTTACACCACAAGTACCCTCATCAGCTTTACAAGTTTGAATATTCATCTTGTACTTTTGGAACACCAGTATCATCTCGTAATACACTACCTTGTAACTCACCGGCTAAGTATGAATGTTGTGTCGGGAATTCTTGAGTAGGATGATTTATAATATCCTTATTTGAATGGATTGGGATGCCTTTTCATTTAAATAAAGAAATTATAAATCATCGAACCATACGTTTATATTCCTTTAGTTACATTGTTTGGGATGCCTCTCTATGTAAATAAAGAATTATAAACAAGTGGGCTTAATTATATCCGAAATAACATAAGTATGAAGTCAATAAACACTAGATACAACAACAGATTACCTACTAGGCTATGATTGCAACGACTATCCCAATTTCCATTAGTACGAGGTTTACATTTTGGTTTTCATAATGATAGTGCAATAACAAACAAACTCATTACGGGGCCATGTAACCATACGCATGCGCAGTCGTACCAAACTCATTGCGAAGCCATGTAGCCATATGCATGGGCAGCCGTACAATTCAAACAGGACTTGGTCCAACCACATGTTCAACGCTTATTCCATGATTCGATTCTTATATCAATTGCTATTGATACTTGACAACTATATCAAGTTCTATTTTGATATTCAACTACTATATCAATTCCTATTAATATTCGACTGCTATATCAATTTCCTTTGATATTCGACTATTACCATACCTTTCCTATATAAAAGTAAGCCTCATCCTACACCATACACTGAAATGACAAATCAAGTTACATCACCGGTAATCCCAGACTTTAATCCTCATAAGTAACCACACCTTTTCATCGACACCACTCCAACATATGATACACACAGAACTTCGGGACGAAGTTCCCCGTAAGGGGTAGAGACTGTAACAATTCACATTTTTCAGGATAATTACTATTCCCGGAAAATTTCACTATTCACTTTTACTATTCATTTTTCCCGAAAATTTTCCCGAAATTTGATTTTTATTTCTTGGGCTCAAGTGATAAATCATTTCCATGGCAAATTAAAAGTTTGACATTCATAAGCTCATTTTCGTGAAAGTTATTAAGGAATTACAGGGAATTACACGTTTTAGGGTAAAACGTCATTCAGAAATTCTACGTACAACGAAACTCGACCGCGTTAAGTGACCCCGCATCAGAAAAATGTTTGACACACTCATGATTTATTTGAGAATTAATCGTGACTGAGAAAAACATGACCAAAGACTTCCCGGCAGGTCACCCAAGCCTGTACTAATCTCACATGAGCACGCTTAACTGTTTGGGCGATTAACCGTTAGACCACAAAACGCGTTTCTAAGACTATTTAAGTTTTCAACTTATTAGAAAAAGTCAACATAATTTTTCCCTCCTCCATTGACCAAAAATCATTCCTTGATTTTATAAGTCATTTCGTGATTTTTAGGCTTACGGTTTGATGTCTAAAAGACATTTAATACCAACCGACACTAGACTGAGCCCAGTCTAGACATTATAAGTCTTTTTAAATCATTTATATCATATTAGAAAAGTAACATTTTACTTTTCTAAATTTTACGCAATATTCGTACGTTTTATGTATTACGCGTTTTAGACCCGTGTTTCCAGTTTTTAGCAGGGTTTTACCACCCAAATGGAACCTACCACTTATTTTATATTTTATTATGGGACATATGGACATGTCTAACAATACTTTAAAGTTCCATAATTTTACGACACCCGGTTTTACGTTTTGAGGCCTAATCATTTACGGTTGTCATTTCCCGGAGTCAAAACTCTTCCTAATACTTAGGATAATACCAAGCAAAGTCCACACCTTGTCCCCCAAGTTTAGGAACCAACCTAGGGGGGGGGGGGGGAATTCAGCCTTGTGTGGCTTGATCTCAAGCTTGATGGTCTTAGATCATTACATGTGTAGAACTTGGTCACCAAGGGTTGACTAGTCATACATGTAACCTCCTCAAGACCTTATTTAAGCCTTCTCTTCCTTTCCCTCTCAATACCAACGACCCACATCATAAAAATACACCAATTTGATCATTGATCTTGCTCATTCAATCCATCACAAGTTCAAGGCATAGTTCCTAGTTGATCCTTAACACCTTTCAACCATAAAATCACCATAAAACACCACAAAAACTCATCAAATTTCCAAGTGTTCTTAGTGAAGATTTTTACTAAGGCTTGTTTTTGTGATAGATTAGTGTTTATCAAGGGATTATAAGATAGGGTTTTTGATATGGAAGCTTGGCTATGGTTGGAAAATTTTTGGAAGATTAAGTAGTGGTTCTTGGTCTTGATCTTGGTTCTAGTTAGTTTCTCCACAAGTTGTAAGCCAAACCCTAACTTGATTCTTGTTAAATAATCATGTTCATGTTATTTACATGTTATTCTTGCTATATTATGTCTTGTAGTTATGTCCATGATGTATAAAAATGATTAAAACAAGTTATTGTTATTGATTGTTAAAACAAGTTACTAAAACAAGCAAACTAGTGACTTTCTTGGAAAACCACGACCAAAATGGTAAAAATATGATATTGGATCATTACATATTGTAGTAGAGGACTTAACAAGGAAACCATAGCAATTTGAACCACCCAAAACGAGTATACGAGTCAAAAGTTATGCCCATTTGAAATTACCAAAGTTTCCGGCAAAACTGCCAAATACCATTCTGATCAAATTTGGGTTTTGAAAGTCCCACTTCTGGTCCGATTCATCAAAAAGTTAAAACACGAAAGTTGTCCGAAACGACGTTTTCGTTCAGAAATAAAGAAGCTCGAGACCTAAAAACACTTTCCGAGTGATAAAATTCTTCAAATTCTAAACAGCCCATTTTTAGGCGAAAGTCACAAGATTATGGTTATACTTTGAAAGGAACAAGAGGTCTTATGACCTATAATCAAGACCACAACCAAGGCTAGAGCCAAGGTTGTGTCTCATGACCTTGAAACAAGGACCAAAGGTCATGGATAGGCCATGACGAAATGACCATACCAACTTTCATAGGCGTAAACATGAAACAAAGAGTTGACGAGAACTTGAACAAGCAATTTGGATCTACTTCACTTAAAAGGGAACCATGAGATATTACCAAGAGAAAATGGTCATACAAGACTTATGAAACATACCCTAATAACAATCTTCATGTACTAATAAACTTTCCTAAGTTTATTCAAATATCGGACATGTAACCTTTCGGATCAAAACTTATATCTATATATTTCATCAACTACTACAATAGTAGGGAGCCTCATGTGAGGAGTTCATTATGTAAGCCGTCGAGTTGAGTTGTGGATTTACGAGTTAAAGTGTCCTGGCTCCTCGAACGCTTACTAACATGACTTCTGAATTATGTCGGCCCGAACGGTAGTAAACGATATACAAAACATACATGTTTCATGAATCTTTTCTTTCAAGGACTTACAATATACATCATACCACATCATGGACTATAATGCAAGATATATATATAGGCACTACTTCATATTCTGTACTCAAATCCTAAGTCGCAACATTCGATTATAGGTTGCTCGTAGAAACCTTCATGATTCAACCGTTACATTCATTACTTGCTATCTTACTTAAGGTGAGTTCATAGCCCCACTTTCCATTACTTAATTGTTTTACAAACCCTTGGGGGGAATACATGCTATTTTTAACCGAGCACAATGTTTTTAAATTGTATGCTTGCCTGATTGTTTTATTATCACTAAGCACCAACCTTGCTAAACCGAGATCCCTTATTATGAACCATTTAATCACTAGCAATAGTGAGCGCAAATATTGTGAATAGGCCTATTGGGATTGACGAATCCCATTTGTAGTGAATACATTCATACAAATGCATTAATATTTGAGACCTGGGTATGCCAGCAACATACCTACCGGGATAAAACCGCCGATCGATATTGGTACACGTTAACGTTTTGGTGTCATAAGCTTAGTGTATAATACATTTTATGGGCGTATAACAACATAGCCTACCTATTTTGCTTTCCAAACATTGGTGTGAGCCTATAACTCACACTACCAACATATTGTGTTCAAAACATTAAACAAACTCTATGAATATCACTCAACCTTTGTGTTGACCTCTCAAGCATGTATTTCAGGTTCATGACGATCAAGGATGGCACGGAAGGGCACGGATACTCAAGAGGGCTATAAATTTTATTATCATTCAAAACTCATTTAATGTAAATTGTAAACATGGAACCATTTGGGACCTCATTTTGAAATCTCTGATATTTATATAATTTGAATGATGCATCTTTTAAAACGACTCAATTGGAGTTCGTTTTCTATTATTGTGACTATTGTGCCGTCGAGTAACACCCAGTTTGAATTCCGCTGCAACCATGAATTGGGGGTGTTACAGAATGTGTCTTGACTATTCTCTCGTTCCTCACATCTTCGTCCCTCTAAGTGATAAACGAGTTTTCAAAGCTAAGGGCAAACGTACTCGCTCACCTTCACCATCATCATCATCATCCGACATGAGCGAGGACGATAAACTTCTTAACTCTAAGTTACCTCCTTTAGACTACCTTCAAGAACTCCCCGTCATTGACAATGCATCCGAAGAGTTCAAGCAGACCAAAGGAATTTTCAAGTGTTTTGGAAGGTACCTGATTGGGGCTAAACCGTCAGATATTATTGACCAAGGTCAACAAGTCAAAAACAGCTTATCCCAATGCTTCGTGGATAGTATAGGGTTTCCCCGGGTCGTTATGTCCCGACGAGGTGTGATGGTACGAAAACGGGCTTGTGATCGGGTGAATTTGGATGGAAATGGGTAAAAGGGTGATTTGAATGATTACGCTAAGGAAATCTAAATGAAAACAAGTTAAATAACCTAAAATAAAAAAAAAACGTGAAGTTACATTACCCTAGAACGTATTTAAAATTAAAAATGCACATTTACGTTAAAAATAACATCTACGCGCAAAATAAAAAGTGAAACGGGAGCAAATAAAATCCTACGAATATGAAAATTACATTTTTATAATCCTAATGATAAAAGAAAATTAATGGAAAAAGAAAATATTTTTTTTAGACTTTTTATTTAATTTTTATTAATTAAAAACTATTTAAACTTAATTAAACTATTTAAACTACTATAATTGTAATTAATACTAAACTAATTTATAAAATTATAAAACTTTTTATAAACTTACTTAAACATCACAGGAATCTATAAAAAATATAAAAACTCTCTAAAAATTATATTTAAGCTAATTAAGAAATTAATTACTTATTATTTATTAAAAGCTATTTAAACTATTTTAATTATTAAAGATACTAGACTAATTTATAAAATTATGAAACTTTTTATATACTTACTTTATATTAGCAGAAAGTTACAAAAAATATAAAAAGTTCTAAACTTAATTAATAAGCAGTTAAAATAAGCTAATAAGCAACAATAAGCTAAAATGACTAAGTGATATTTAAAAACTAGATTTTGCATGAATAAACAGAAAAAAGACCCTAGGGCGCATGGTATACAGGTACATACTATCACCCATATAAGGGGGAGGTCTCATGTTCGACCCCTGCCTCTCCCTTTTTTGCAAACCATTTTTTTTTTCAATTTTCTTTTTACAAAACTATGAAACAAGTGAAAATATGAAACTTTAATTAAGACAACTTTTTTAGAAACTAAAAATAAGCTCCGAATAAGCAAATTAGCTTAACAGATGGCTTATAAGCCAAATTTTGATTTTTTTTAAACACTAAATAAGCTGTAAATAAGCTACATTCTACAAACCAAAGTGAAATAAGCTAGAGACAATTGAAATGGGCTTAAATTAAGCCAAAGAAAAGGGAAAAGCTCTGAATAAGAGCTTATGAGCTCAAATAAGTAGTCCAAGCCACTGAGCCAAACAGGTCCAATCAGGCCATCTTTCAGGCCTTGTGGGGTCCACAAAGTTGATCACAGATCCACAATAAGCCTAGAATTCAAAAGTTGAGCTGGTAAGCTTGAAAATAAGCCAAAGGTCAAGGGCTGTGACCCACTATTAAGACCAGGGGAGGGCTTGGAAATTTGGTGTTTGGGACAGATGTCATGTGCAGGGGAGATTTTGTAACACCCCCAATTCATGGATGCAGCGGAATTCAAACTGGGTGTTACTCGACGGCACAATAGTCACAATAATAGAAAACGAACTCCAACTGAGTCGTTTTAAAAGATTTATCATTCAAATTATATAAATATCAGAGATTACAAAATGAGGTCCCAAATGGTTCCATGTTTACAATTTATATTAAATGAGTTTTTGAATGATAATAAAATTTATAGCCCTCTTGAGTATCCATGTCCTTCCGTGCCATCCTTGATCGTCATGAACCTGAAATACATGCTTGAGAGGTCAACACAAAGGTTGAGTGATATTCATAGAGTTTGTTTAATGTTTGAACACAATGTGTTGGTAGTAAATCGTTGAACACAATAATCGTAGTGTTTGTAGTTAAATCGTTTTAACACAATAATCGTAGTGTTTGTAGTTAAATCGTTTGAACACAATAATCGTAGTGTTTGTAGTTAAATCGTTTTAACACAATAATCGTAGTGTTTGTAGTTAAATCGTTTGAACACAATAATCGTAGTGTGAGTTATAGACTCACACCAAAGTTTGGAAAACAAAACAGGTAGGCTACGTTGTTATATGCTCGGAAAGGTTATTAATTCACTAAGCTTATGACACCAAAACGTTAACGTGTACCAATATCGATCGGCAGATTTATCCCGGTAGGTACTTTGCCGTCATACCTAATGTTTCAAATATTAATGCATTTGTTTGAACTTAGTCAATACAAATGGGATTCGTCAATCCCAATAGGCCTATTCACAATATCCGCGCTCACTTGCAAGTAACCCTCGCAAGTGATTAAATGGTTCATAATAAGGGATCTTGGTTTGGCAAGGATGTTACTTAGTGATAATAAAACATAGTCGAATAGCATACAGTAGAAAGCATTGTGTTCGAGTAGAAAAATAATAGCATGTATTCCCCCCAAGGGTTTGTAAAACATTGAAGTAATGTAAAGTGGGGCTATGAACTCACCTTGAGTTGGATGATGTATAATGAGAATGATGGATTTGTCGTAAGAACTTCTACGAGCAACCTAGAATAATCGTTGCAACTTAGGTTTGGAATAATGTCTAAGGAAATATAAACATGCCAATATATGTATGTCTTGCACTTAGTCCATGATGTGGTATGATTTATATTGTAAGTCCTTGAAAGAAAAGATTCATGAAACATGTATGTTTTGGTATATCGTTTACTACCGTTCGGGCCGACATAATTCAGAAGTCATGTTAGTAAGCGTTCGAGGAGCCAGGACACTTTAACTCGTAAATCCACAACTCAACTCGACGGCTTACATAATGAACTCCTCACATGAGGCTCCCTACTATTGTAGTAGTTGATGAAATATATAGATATAAGTTTTGATCCGAAAAGTTACATGTCCGATACTTGAATAAACTTAGGAAAGTTTATTAGTACATGAAGATTGTTATTAGGGGTAGTTTCATAAGTCTTGTATGACCATTTTCTCTTTGTAATATCTCATGGTTCCTTTTTAAGTGAAGTAGATCCAAATTGCTTGTTCAATATATCGCCAATTCCTTGTTTCATGTTTACGCCTATGTAAGTTTACATGGTCATTTCGTCATGGCCTAGCCATGACCTTTGGTCCTTGTTCCAAGGTCATGAGACTCAACCTTGGCTCTAGCCATGGTTGTGGTCTTGATTATAGGTCATAAGACCTCTTGTTCCTTTTAAAGTATAACCATAATATAGTGACTTTGGTCTAAAAATGGGCTGTTTAAGAATTTGAAGAATTTATCACTCGGAAAGCGTTTTTAGGGTTCGAGCTTCTTTGTTCCTGAACGAAAACGTCATTCCGGACAACTTTCGTGTTTTAACTTTTTGATGAATCGGACCAGAAGTGTGACTTTCAAAACCCAAATTTGATCAGAATGGTATTTGGCAGTTTGCCGCAAAGTTTTGGTAACTTCAAATGGGCGTAACTTTTGACTCGTATACTCGTTTTGGGTGGTTCAAGTTGCTACGGTTTCCTTGTTAAGTCCTCTACTGTAATATGTAATGATCAAATATCATATTTTTACCATTTTGATCAGGTCTTACCAAGAAAGTCACTAGTTTGCTTGTTATAGTAACTTGTTGTAACAATCAATAACAATAACTTGTTTTGCTCACTTTTATACATCATGGACATAACTACAAGACATAATATAGCAAGAATAACATGTAAATAACATGAACATGATTATTTAACAAGAAGCATGTTAGGGTTTGGCTTACAACTTTTGGCTTTCAAAGATGAAAGGAAAGTAGCAAGTAAGGGAAAGGACATTGATAGACTTGCTTCAACCCACTTCACTTCATGCAATCTTTCTACCCTTGTAATCTTGAAAGATGGATGATGAAGGTTGAGGTGACTTGAGTGGATTCAAACTCAAGAGAAATCACCAAGTATATGAGGTTATGGAAGTGTTTTGAGAACCTAAGATCAAACTAGGCTTTAGGTATTGATATGGTACTTGAATCTTGCTTGAAACTTGGATTAAATTAGCTAAAGTTGATGTGTTTGTGTGTGTGATATCCACGGCAAAAGGGGAGGGGGAGGGGCTTTATATAGCCTTGAGGAGGTTACTAATGTTGACTAGTCCAACCTTGGAGAGCAAGGTGAACACTTGTAATGATCCTAGATCACAAAGCATGAGATTAAGCCGCACAAGGGGTGACGCCCCCCCCCCCCCCCCCTAAGTCGGTTCACATGGATAAGGAGGGGATGAGTTCGCTTGTGATGATATTATCCTAGTTACTTGGTTAGTTTTGACTCCGGGAAATGCCAATCGTAAATGATTAAGCCTCAAAACGTAAAACCGGGTGTCGTAAAATTATGGAACTTGAAAGTATTGATAAACATATCCATATGTTCCATAATAAAATATAAAATGAGTGGTAGGTTCCATTTGGGTGGTAAAACCCTGCTAAAAACTGGAAACACGGGTCTAAAACGCGTAATACGTAAAACGTACGAATATTGCGTAAAATTGAGAAAAGTAAAATGTTACTTTTCTAATGTGATAAAAATGATTTAAAATGACTTATAATGTCTAGACTGGGCTCAGTCTAGTGTCGGTTGGTATTAAATGTCTTTTAGACATCAAACCGTAAGCCTAAAAATCAAGGAATGACTTATAAAATCAAGGGATGATTTTTGGTCAATGGAGGAGGGAAATATATGTTGACTTTTTCTAAAAAGTTGAAAACTCAAATCGTCTTAGAAACGCGTTTTGTGGTCTAACGGTTAATCGCCCATACGGTTAAGCGTGCTCATGCGAGAGTAGTACAGGCTTGGGTGACCTGCTGGGAAAAGTAATTAACCTGAAAATGCGAATTGTTACAGATTTTGGCTTAACAGGCCAACTTGAGACAAGCTTTATAATAAGCAAATGGCTTACAAACTCAGAATTTCTTTTTGACACATGTTTCCAAGCTACCAGAGAACACATAAAAACAACTCTAATCTATTTCCAATCCAAATTAAACCTTGTGCATGATCTTAAAAATATGTCCAATTTGATAGTCAAGACTTTTTGACTTTTTCAGTTTTTTTTAAACTTTGACTAAACTAAGATTTAATCCTCCTTAAACTACTGATTGTGTTGAACTATGTTAAAATGATCCTAGATCTAGCAATCTAAACACTTTCTTGATCTACAATGAAGACTTAGCAATCCAAAATTCTAATAGTGAGTAGTTATGGGAAGAGAATTTTGACTTTTGACAAGTAAAATACCCAGGTTAAGCCACTGCTGATCTAAAATACCCTAGTGCATACTAATGGAGCAAAGAAATTGGCAGAATGATAGTAAGAGCACCTTGAAACAACTTATGCCAAACACCTCCTTAAAAAAGCTAAACATGAGATTTTTGAAGGAAACAAATGAATTGAGCTAAGAAACTGAATGCAATGACTTATTATGATTAGATACACTTGAATAAGTACATAAACGTAGGATTAAACCATTAATACCCACAATTCTTAATTGTGCTAAATTGGCAGTGGATTGTGACTAATGAGCAACACAGTGTTTCATTAAACAAGTAAGTGTATAATGACCACAAATCAGCTAACATACACTAAATAAGCAATAATCATTAAAGAAACATACAATGAAGCAATTGAACAGTGAATTACAAAAATAGGATAATAAGCTTACTAAGCTTCCAAGCAAAGAACAAAGAATTAAGAGCCACAAACCATATCTATAGCTTTCCACAAAGCAACTAATACCCTGGAAATCCAAATCCCACCATACTCCTTGCTTCAATCTTTTCTTCTTCTGATTTTTATTTTTACACTAATTTTTTTTTTCTAGTATTTTAAATGAAACTGCTTTAAATGCTTTGAAATCCTTTAAACACTTACTTGTGTGCTTAAATGAGCTTATATGATCAGTTAACAGAAGCCTTTAACATTGTTTAAGCTAAATGGAGATTTTCACATGAATCAAAGGGAATCTGAAATTAAGCAAAAGAAATTGAAACTTTGATAAATTAAACTTGAGAAATACACTTAGAAAGCTGAGATTACAAGTTGTTTAAGCTAATTTGAACTAAAAAGCTATTAATTGATAATTCGACATTTGAAATTTAAACTAAAAACTACACTACACTACTTCTCACTAACTCCTTGCTTCAATCTTTTTCTTTATATAGGGGAGAATTAGGGTTTAGGAAACCCTCTGAGTGTTTCCCACTTTCATTCAGAGCCACAGGATGAGAGAGCTTCAATCTTGACCCTTCCTTGCATTTTGGCACCAAAACTATATTTGGCTTTTTCTTTTGATAATAGGAGCCAGGGGTGTAATCTTGGAGTGTAGTATTTGGAGGGGTGTAGGAGGGGGGATAGGGGTGATGATGGAGGAGTGTTGAGTGGGTGGTGATGATGAGGGTAGCAGGGTATTGCAGGGTCACGGGGTGTGTAGAAGGAGGTGGTCAAAGGTGGGGGTTGACTGGGATTTAATATTAAACGGGGGGTGGGCTAAGGAGAGTTGGGCTGGTTGTAATATGGGCCAAGGGAATGGGGTAAGGGTGTTGGATTGGATTTTAGGGGTAATAATAATACTAGGATCCATTTGGTTTGTATGGTATTGAGCCCAAGGACCAATTTTGCTATTTCCTGATTTTTAAAGGGCTGAAATTTCAAACTTCCCAAGATATTACAAGGACCATTCAAGCCACATTATAATTCCATAAGTCCTTATTTGAATAATTTTCCAATTTTGAAAACCCAGGAACTATATTTGCCAAATTGCAAAGTACAGGGACCAAACATGTAATTTTCTCAAACTTTTCACCCAAGGACTTATTTTGACAACTTTTGAATTCCAAAGGACTTGGGTTGACTTTTCTTTCATTTTAAACCTTCAGGGACTAGTTTTGACAATTTTTGAAACTTGAGGGACTGAAACTGCCAATTATGCAAATTTTGTTTGTTTTTCATTTGTTTTTAAACATTTTGCATCTAAAACATATAAAACACAATTTTGGGATAATTTCTATATTTTGATGCGTTTCTGAGTGTTTTTGGATGTTTTGGCAGTTCAAATACGATAAAAATGATGAGTATTTACACACTCATCAGTACCTAAGCAAGCTCAATAAGAAGATAGACCGGTTGTGAGAAGCGTGATTAAGGAGTGTTTGGCTTATGAAAGTTTTAGAACCTCGTATGTGTTAAACTATGTGATTTGTATTGTTTTTCACGTTCATACTTTATTACGTTTATCGGATTATGTTTTGTATGAGCTATTATGCATAATTACAATATTTGAGGTGTTTGTCAATTTTTATGCTTATAGTAAATTTCACTAAGTTTAGTGAAAATGGCTAGCCCCCGATCAAAGTCCTATGGTATGCGTGTTTACATGTCCATTTTTTGCATTTCCTAACCAGATATGCATTATATTTTTGATTTTAGGAGTCTTCAAAAAATTTGAAAATCGTCTCGCGGGTCAAAATCGCGGACTGTATAGTTTTTCAGGTCTGGCGGATCTGGCGGCACCCTAAATTGGGTTCCGCCAGTGTAATTTCTGGGCAACCCAGAAATGGCCCAATGGACCAGACGGAACCCAAAACAGGGTTCCGCCTGTGTTTCGCGAGGGTTCCGCCAGTCACCTGCAGAAAATTTTTGTCATTTTTCTTAAGTTCAAAACTTGTAAAGTGTCAAACCATTATCGTTAGTGAGAAACATCTTCCATTAACTCTAAAAACCATATTAGGACAACTCTCACTCACTAAAACAATTAGGAAGTCACTTCCCGCCAAAAATTCAAATTCAAACATAACTAACCCAAGGAACCCTTTTAAAGGATCCTTCAAACCATTGGAACATTTTCAACCAAATCACATCCCATGATCACAAAGCATTGAGTGCATATGTTGGTCTTTCACTCCACCCTATTCCATTGGATTGACATCAAATGATGTGACATGTTCATGAAAATCATTTGAAACCTCAATCTTTGAATGGTAGAACATCAAATCCAAACACCCATTTCAACATCTCTTCCACCCTATAAATTTGAAAGTTTTGCAACAATTCAAATCACACCATCACCATCAAAATTTCTTCTCTTAAAACATTAAAACCACACCTTTGAAATGACTAAATCCAACACCTCATCCGAGTCATCAAAATCATTCTCAAAAACCACTAGGATTAGTGTTAAACCTTGTTGCTTCTACAAAACCATCAAGTCAAGCTCATCATCTTCAAGTGATGCTTCGCTTAACATTTCTTCACCTATCCAATATTTCCTTAACCTCACTACCTCAACACCATCCTCAACACCTTGCAATACCAATATAATCACTATTCAAGATTTGCTTAATCTTGCTACTCCAACACCCTCTCCAACACATTGCAACACCAACATAGCCACCATTCCTCCACCAACTAGACCTTCAAGTGATTCAACATTACCTACTCAACAAGCTTAACCATCAAAGACTTCATCACCTCAATCACCAACACTTACACCAATGGAACTTTTCCATACACCACCAATATCACAACTACCCTATTTGGAAACATTAGAAGACCTATCACCCAAATCATCAAGTCTACCATCCTTGTCACTCTTTGACACCATTGCTCAAATGGAAACCCAACAACAACCTAGTGAGCAATTAGATGATGAACCACATCAACCATCATTGGTAGAACGGTTGGCTTACCGTTATGCTAGACCATCAATTTTTCCAAATGATCAAGGTCATACACACTCACAATCATTTGTGTTTCACCCAATTTACAAAGACCTTCATGGTAATCCTTCCGGCGAACCAAGCTTCTGCCATTTTGTTCAAAACCAACAACCACAAAAACCACAACAACAACAACCATCACCACAAGAACATTCCCAACAATTTGAACTCTACTTTCTTCTTATAAGAAAATAGAAGCATCCATATGGGAAAAACCTCCAAACCTTAATAATGAGATTGACACTCATTTAAACCACCTTCATGCTTTCAAACGTATGGTTGACTCTCAAATCAACCATATTATGGTTTTACAAACAACACTACACTCATCTAATGAAGGAAGCAAAAACACCTCTCAACCATCCACATTTTCTCCTTCAAGTTCAAACCATCCACCACCAACAAATCAAACCTCTCTTCCACCAAACTTTCCCCGCCATGATTGCGGACATTGCGAAAGAACCGCTCACATTAGTGAAGGGTGTCGAAGGGAAATTCGCGAGCTATCAGAAGAAATGAGGTTTATACTAAACCACATTTTGGATCATCTACAATCCTTGTCTCACCCACCTCAACCTTAGAGTCTCCAAAATGGAACAAAACCGTTTCTCTTGGAAAATGTTTCATATTTAAACCAACAAACCAAAACCCGTGTCACCCTCTCAACCTTCAAAATAAAGCCCGCTACAACCTTCAAACACACATTTTCATCCTTAAACAACCTTAGCCTTGTTTTTGGAAAATGTTTCTCATTAAGGAAAATGATGATTTCCTTGTAGCTTTTTATGTTCTTAGTTTATTTTTAGGTTTTCTTTATTTTTTAGAAGTAGGATGATGTTGTCCTAATTTCTTGTATTTGACTTTCTAAGAGTCAAATTTTAACATTAAATGAATTTCATTCTACTACAAGGTTTGCATTGTTTGTTGATCATTTAGGTATAATGAGTAAACTATATCTCGCTATGGTAGCATACATATATCTTGTGTTTTAGAAACTAAACTTTCTTTTTGTAGGATCATTATCCATGTTTTCTTTCCTTGATACTCCATTTAGGGGAGTAATATTCAAGGGGGAGCATGAGTATTGCATTATTCCGCTTCACAACTCTTAGTTGTGTTTTAGACATGAAATGCTTTCATGACTTGTCTTGTGCGGCAACTAACATTTTTTTCTTGTAGGTTCAAAATCCATGTCTCCTCTCTTGGCACTCCATTTAGGGGGAGTATCGTCCAAGGGGGAGCAAGTGCATACTTCCGCTTCGCTACTCTTCTTTTTTGTTTCGAAAAAAAGGAGGAGAATTTATATATAAACTTGTTTCAAATGTTTTTTTCTTAACTCTTGCATATCACATCATCTTAGCAAAAACAAGTTTTTATACTAACTTTATAAGACTTAACACTAAAACTAGTGGCTTACTTATAAATAAAGTTTATGTTTTGTCATCAACAAAAAGGGGGAGATTGTTAATACAAATATCGCCTAAAAACGTTATTTATATTTTACGATCTTTGCTAAGTTTTGTTAATGACAAAGTATGAACTTTAGCTAAGAGTAGATTATCACTTTAGTGTTTAAGTCTTGTTTAAACTAAGGTTTACATTTCCTTTTAAACAAAATATTGTTTTTATTTCTTTAATTAGAAAGTGTCTTGTCACATAATTCATTTATGGCAAGCTTGTGTATTTGACTTGCCATAACATCTTACACACTTTTGGAAGCTTTCCAAATTGGATTAAATGTGTTTGACTAGTTGTTGTTGATGTGACTTTGGTTGGTTTGAAGTATTTATGGTAAAACCTACTGCAAGCCTGGCGGAACCAAAGGGGTACACAGGCGGAACCCATCTGAGGGTTCCGCCGTATCCGCCAGACCTGCAGTTTGTTTTACTATAAATACCAAGCCACTTGTTTGTTTTGTCTAATTACTTTAGGATATATTTTCAAATAATCTCTCAACTAACTCAGTAACATTTCACTTGTATGATCCTCTTAAGTAGCAAGCGACTTCACAAGATCATTCAAGAAGTTACAAAGCTTCAACTCTAAAGTTGCAAGTCTTGTTAGCTTTGTCATGTATAAGCTTTGGTAGTTTATACTTCATTTGTATCATGTGTGTAGAAGTGATCGGTTAGTATTTTAGGCCTCAAAATACATAGTGTGTCGGGAGTTGTTGTACCCTTGTAAAAGAACTAACGGGAGTAGTTGTACCCTTGGCAAAGAACTCGACATCTAGCTTAGTGTTGGTAAAAGTGTAGGCGACGATGGGAGTGGTTGTACCCGTGTAAAAGAACTCGACATCTAGCTTAGTGTCGGTAAAAGTGTAAGCGACGTTGTAAAGGTTTCTCCACTGGGAAAGGAGCTTGTTGATTAGTGCTTATAACTCTCGAGTTGGAAACTCGAGGCGTGGATGTAGGGCAAGGAAAAAGAGTCCTTGTAGCCGAACCACGATAAACAATCGTGTTGTGGTTTGATCGTTTCTTTCTTTATCTTTGCTTATTACATATTGTCTTTAGTTAGAATTGCTAATCACACGTAAAGCTTTTCAAAAAAGTAAACAAGTAAAGTTGTGTTTATATCTTTAAACAAAGGTAAAGCTTTTCAAAGAACTAAACAAGTAAAGTTAGGATTGTTATTTACACGTAAAGCTTTTCAAGGAATTGAACATATAATGTTATGTTTATATCTTTAAACAAACGTAAAGTTTTAAAAGATAATCAAGTTAAAAAGCGGTAAACTATTCAACCCCCCCCCCCCCCTTCTAGTTTTCCACAGGGTGTATTCTTCCTCAACATCTTCAATGGTTGCTTATTTATATGTTGATTGGGTAGGTTGCCCGACCACTAGACGTTCTACCTCAAGTTATTGTGTTTTCCTTGGCAACAATCTACTATCTTGGTAATCAAAGACGCAGTATCCTCTTTCTCATTCTAGTGCCGAGGAGTACCGTGATGTTGCCAATGCGGTAGCTGAAACTTCCTGGTTGTGGAATCTTCTTTGAGAGCTCCATTCTCCTTTACATTCCTGGTTGTGGAAGCACATCGAGATTCACATAAATTTTCTTCAAGATCAGATTATAGATTCATGTTTTGCATGTTCCTTCACAATATCAGTATGCCGATATTTTCACCAAGTTACTTCCGTCTGCAATGTTTGATGTGTGTCAGACCACTGTTAGTGGGCTATTATTTAAAGATTAACATAATTTGTATTGGGCCAAGACCATATAGTTTTTTAGCAATGTTACATATGCTTTCTTATTTATAAGTACACATTATCATTATGGGAGAGGTTATTCTCACCCTTTTTTTTTTTTTTTTCAAATGATACCCCCTCTGTTTTTTACTTTTTTTTGTTAATAATTTTGTTTATATAAAAAGACTATAAATCCGAAAGTACGGAACTGAAAATATAAATTTTAATAAGTCAAAATATTAAAACTGACAAAAAACACGAAACACTAACTGATAAAAAACTATGTGGACAAAAAGAATCTTTTGTATCTTTTAACCTCTTGTATCACATGCAAAGGGTTGGGGATAACATAACCTATTCAGTTATGAGAAAATATTCTTATTTATACGTACCTATTATCATTATTATTCAATTATGGGAAAATAACCCTAACTTACTACACTTTTTGCTACCTGTTGTGACAAGGCGCGAACTGAAAGCACAACCACAAATGAAGTCCTTTGAAATAGGCGAAAATTCAAAGACACTTCCGTAACACTAGGGTTAGTTTCCAACCAACAATGTGAATCAGATCACCCTAATCAACACCACTTCATTCTAATCATCATTTTTTTTTTCAATTTTTTTACAATCAATCCATTCACAATTTTTTCAGCTTCACTTCTTCGGACAATCACTACGTATCATTTCATTCAATATTAGCCATACGAATTGCTGATTTGTTTTTGACCGTAGCGATTTTGTTCGAATCAAATTCGGATGTATGAGCGTTAATTTTGAACATTGGATGGTATGTGCATGTGTAATTTTTTAATTGATTAAATTATTCTTCTATTTGTAGGAATTGAGTTTGTGTTGATGATTTTATTAGGGATCATAATTTATGATTTGATTTGACGTGACGGTAGTGGCGGCATTTTCATGGTGGAGAGATTTGCGTCCTCTATTGATGATGAAGGAATTTGTATTCACGTTGTTAATTCGTATATGATATTGGGATGGTATGTTACTATTTTTGTCGCCTTACATTACTACTTTTAAGTAAGTATAATGTATTAATGATCTTGTGGGAGGACTTTATGCAACGCATATACACTTATATGAGGCATTACCATTTTAGGAGTTTTAGCATTTATCTTGACTCAAGAGGATAGACTCTAGTATCATCTTATGTAGCAAATAAATTCTATTAGATATAGTCTTAACTCTTAATAGTGTTTCACGAGGATTTCACTAGCAGAATATGCTCTTAAAATTTTGAAGTTTTAAGTACCTTGACATCATACCAAGTATACACTTAAGGAGAGCTTGTAGAAGTGCGTCAAATATATAAGAGAAATCGTGATAATAGAAAATGCTATTATGTACGAATGATCATTATACTTCAAACCATATCCAAGGTGGCCTAGTGGTAAAACCTCGTTGTGTAAACACCTTGGGATGGCAAGGCAAGAATCACGGACCGGCCACATGATACGAGTTAGGCTGTGTACATTTGAGTAAAAATTAAATAAAAAATGCTATACTTTTTTTCGGGTAGCCTAAACGAGGATCCCTCTCCATTTTTCATACTTATACGTCAGCTTGAAGTAGTGGGTGAGTGGGTACAATTAGGAAGTTTATTGTTTTCACTGATAAAGGTGTTTACTCTTCATGATTAGAATGTTTATTCTTGAGGTTAAATTTCTTCTTATTCCCCAACGTGTCACATATTTTTTATGGTACCATAATTCTAACTGAGACGAGTCTCTGAAACTAATATGCAGGCGACTACAGAAAAAATCACTGTAGGTTCTCAAGTATGGGTGGCAAACCCATCAGTGGCTTGGATTGATGGAGAAGTATTAAAAATAGATGGAACAGAAGCTGAGATCCGAACTGCTGATGGGAAGAAAGTAAGCTGATTATATACACTTGTCAAATGTCATTCGGTTCAATTTTATTAAGTTCTGGTGTTAATTTTAGCTACCAAAACTGAAAAAAGAGTCGTCAGAATTTCTTCTTTACATAAACTGTATGCTTTACTGTGTATAGGTTGTTACAAAACTATCAAAAATATACCCGAAGGAGATGGACTATCCTGATGGTGGAGTTGATGACATGACCAAGCTTTCTTATTTGCACGAGCCTGGAGTTTTGCATAACCTATCTATTAGATATCAAAGAGATAAAATCTATGTAAGAGGATGTCCAAATTTAATTTCATTTATTTATTCAGTGTGTTGTGGTGAAAGAAAACTAGTGATAGCAGTTTTGACCCATTGTGAATTTGGGCTGTAATTTATCTCAGATGGGTAACTAAAAATATTATCTGGCAGGTTAGAGGTTGCCAAAAGTCTATTATTTTGCATACTGAAGTATTTATAACTTTTCTAGAAGTTTTAAAAATAATTTCACACCATTCATCCCATACTAAAGATGACTCCTCTAACTTGAACCCATTTTGACCTATCGCCCAACCCACCCATTCTGCCACCTCTAGTGTTACCTTGGATTACTGCAGCTTTGCAAGGCTTATTAATAACATTATATGGTACTCTGACATTGTGACAGACTTATACAGGCAATATCCTCATCGCTGTTAACCCATTTCAAAGTTTGCCTCACTTATATGATACTCACATGATGGAAAAATACAAAGGAGAGCAGTTTGGGGCTCTAAGTCCTCATATATTTGCAATAGCAGATTTTGCTTTCAGGTGATAATAAATTCTGTTAGTATTTTGCCAGTAAACCAAACGATTACACTGACATGCTTACTTGAGATGAATCAGGGAAATGGTTAATGGAGGAAAAAGCAATTCAATCTTGGTCAGTGGTGAAAGCGGTGCGGGTAAGACTGAGACTACTAAAATGCTCATGCGCTATCTTGCATATGTTGGCGGTCATAAAGGCTCTGAAGGACGAACAGTTGAACAACAAGTTCTAGAAGTAAGATGGCAAAATAACTTCATTTTGTTGCTGTATCTCTTTAAATGGTTCATTGAACCTAAGGATAATTACAACTAATCTAACTAGGGTATCTATCAGGCTCATTGCTAGAGGAGCAAGTTTTACATTGAACCTAGCATTAAACTATAAACGCAATGAATTTGACACATTACTGTGGATGGAAGATACACTTTTTAGAACATGGCATACATTTTCTTCAGCTCTAAAGACCTATTAATTCTTAGTTTGTGTACCTAATCACGATATTTGACATATTAACGTGATCCAGAGCCGAATTTGTGTACCTACTCATGAAAGATATCACATCAGAGATGACCTGGATAGTGATGTCAACTAATTTAGTTTTTTTTCTTTTCTTTTTTTTTTTTTTTTTTAGTTACAAAAGACTGAGCCTTTATGTCGATAATCAGTTTTCCATTCATGTTGTGGTAATTTATGCTTATAGCTTATTTTCTTCGCTTTGCCAGGCTAACCTTTTTAATTGTCTTCAATATTTGTAATGCAGTCAAATCCTGTTCTAGAAGCATTTGGCAACGCAAAAACTGTTAGAAATAACAATTCCAGGTGCGGAACTATTAATGTTATACTACATCAAACTATTTTTTTTTGAACGACCATGCTACATGAAACATGGTACTTGTAGAATATTAATTACCTCGGCTGAAAATTTCCTGATACCTCTGCTATCTTGCTGCAGCCGTTTTGGAAAATTTGTTGAGCTTCAGTTTGATAAAACTGGAAGAATATCTGGAGCAGCCATCCGGACATACCTTCTAGAAAGATCTCGTGTTTGCCAAATTTCGGATCCTGAACGCAACTATCACTGTTTCTATCTCCTTTGTGCAGCACCTCCAGAGGTTGTTTACATGTATTGTTTATTTTATATGCTTATATAAAAATCCCTGTGATCAATAACTAAAACTGACATAACTTACTTAAAGGGTGCTAACTCTTTTCATAACTTTCTAGGAAACCAAGAAATATAAATTGGGAGATCCTAAGTCGTTCCACTATCTCAATCAATCAAATTGCTATGAGCTTGTTGGCGTGAACGATGCTCGTGATTATCTCGCCACTAGGAAAGCCATGGATATTGTTGGAATAAGCAAAAAAGAACAGGTTTTTAAATCTTCAAACTGGATTATTAGTTATTTTCTTTTGTGTAGTAATCTGGCAGTAACATACCATTTATTTCAGGATGCAATTTTCAGAGTAGTGGCATCAATTCTCCACCTTGGTAATCTTGAATTTGCCAAAGGGGAAGAGATTGACTCATCAATTATTAAAGACGAAAAATCCAAGTTTCATCTTCAGATGACAGCAGAGTTGCTAATGTGTGTCTTCATTTCTGTGACTATACGCCTATGTATATGTGAGTGGGTGTTTAGGATAGCATGTATCATGAATTTTATGTCTACATTTTCAGGTGTGATATACATTCTCTTGAAGATGCATTACTTAAGCGTGTGATGGTTACTCCAGAAGAAGTTATTAAAAGAAGCCTTGATCCAGAGAGTGCAACCTTCAGCAGAGATGGTTTGGCTAAGACCTTATATTCTCGTTTGTTTGACTGGTAAATTCAATGTTTCATACTGATTGTCAAGATGGGCGGGTCGGGTAACGGGTTGGAAAGGGTCATCGTTTAGCATGGTTAATTGTATTGGACTGACCAGCAAGTTAATTTTTTTTCCCATTTCTAAAGTTTTAAACTACAGTTAATTAAATCAATTATTATTGAAAGTATTAATTACAATAATAATGTAAATCTTATTATTAAAGGAGGATGTATGTAGTATAAAAAAATTGGGATGGTTACAATGCATTTGACCTGCACCCTTTCTAGCTAGTTTGGTTTATTTGACCTGTTCTAGATAAAATACAACCCACCTCTAGCTAAAATTTTTAATAAATGTATATAAAGTACCACATCTAATGCATTTAACTAATTTATTATATCACACGCAATTATTCAAATAAGTTTCTTTGAGTACATTAGCTTTGCATGATTATTCATATTTACAGGTTGGTGGATAAAATTAATGTGTCAATTGGCCAAGATCCGAAGTCAAATTCTCTGATTGGCGTCCTTGACATATATGGTTTTGAGAGCTTTAAAACCAACAGGTAAAATTTGCGTGTTGAATGATTATTAGTATAACTGCTTTTTCTATGACTTACTAGTGGTGATTTAATCCTAATTCTTATTGTTTTCACTTGTGCAGTTTTGAACAGTTTTGTATTAATTTTACTAACGAGAAGCTGCAACAGCACTTTAATCAGGTGTGCTTTAAGTGCTTTTGACAAAAATCTGTTACTATTCTCTATGTGAAGGTATAATTGATTTCCAGTATTATTTGTCCCCTTTAAACAGCATGTCTTCAGGATGCAGCAAGAGATATACACCAAAGACGAAATCGACTGGAGTTATATAGAGTTCGTAGACAATAAGGACATCCTAGATCTTATCGAAAAGGTTCTACTTATAAATTTAATTTTATGAAGCTTTCAACTCATTAATTCGATGCTTACACATTTCTTGCTTTGTAATCTATCAGTAGATTTAATTTCATTAATAGAAGTAAAATACAAGTACTCATATATAACAACTAGCATTGTACCCGCGCAAAGCAGCAATGATGGATAGTTTCCAGTAATTTATCAATTTTTGGCGGTTTTGTGGCTGTGATATATAGTGGGGGAAGATGTCCTGGTGTGAGAGATTTGTGGGGAGGGGGGATAGAGTGATGTGTCATATTTTTATTGGGCGGGAAAAAGAGAGTGATACGGGGTAGTTTGGATAGATTTGAAAATTTTTAAGTTAGGTTTGGGCTATAATTTCTTTATAATATAGATAGAGATGATGCGTTAGACTAATGCTCATATATTGTATATATTTGCAGAAACCTGGTGGGATCATTGCTTTACTTGACGAAGCCTGGTAAGCAACATTACTCAATCCACACACAGAGGCTCATATCCGTGATTATTTGTGTTTATATTCACGTTATTTATGTATTTACTTTGTGTGTGTGTGTGTGTGTGTTCTAGGCACACACATTTCGATAATATATCTTTGTATGGGATTCTCGTTAGCTCATATTCAACTGATTTTTTTCCAGTATGTTTCCCAAGTCCACGCCTGATACATTTTCAAACAAGCTCTATCAGACATTCAAAAATCACAAACGATTTATCAAACCAAAAATGGCACGCTCAGATTTCATCATTGCTCATTATGCTGGAGAGGTAATGTGAATCTATGAGATTCAGTAGGCAAAATTGCTGCTAGTATCTCTTTAGGCTCAAAGCATGCACTTTTTAATTAATTTCAGGTCCACTATCAGTCGGATCAATTCATAGACAAAAATAAAGATTATATTGTTCCTGAACATCAAGATTTGTTGAGTACATCGAAGTGCTCTTTCGTAGCAGGGCTCTTCCCTCCACTTCGTGAGGATGCAACCAAGTCATCCAAGTTCTCATCTATTGGTTCTCGCTTCAAAGTAAGTTTTCTCTTAGATATTCTTTTAGCATCCTTAACATGAGATTTTAAATTTCTTTCTTTCTTAATCAATGCAGTTACAGCTTCAACAATTGATGGAAACTTTGAATTCAACACAACCCCACTATATCAGATGTGTGAAGCCAAATAATCTTCTTAAACCCTCTGTTTTTGAGAATGTCAACATTATTCATCAGTTACGTTGTGGGGTGAGTAAATTGCACATAATGATATTTGAACTTCAATTGTAACATCTTGTACTCATATTAGAAGTGCTTTTACTCTTCATGCAGGGGGTTCTAGAGGCAATTCGTATCAGCTGTGCTGGATACCCTACCTACAAAAGTTTCGCTGATTTTGTTAGTAGATTTGGCCTTCTGGCTCCACATGTTTTGCGGGCGAAGTAAGTAAATTTCATTTTAATACCTAAATAGGAAAAAAGATCATGGATGTGTTTACATATGATCATGTGTATTAACAGTCATGACAAGAAGGATGGATGTAGACAGATTCTGAACAAGGCGGGGATGCGGGGGTATCAGGTAATAAAGTCTTATTAGGTTCTGAAAGGATCTCAAGTTTTCAGCTTATACATGTAATAATATCCTATGTTCATCTTCTTGAGCTTTTTCTCTTCAGTCTATTGCTTTATAAATGTGTTGATCTTGACACTTAATTATACTTGTGAACCCATCCTTTGCACAGCATTTTGTTTTTACTTTGTAGTCAGGAATCATTATGGGTATAGAGGCTGGAATGGGGGTTTCCCTACCTGGCTGCTTGGTGGGTGGGTGGGTTTGAGACAAGTCCAAATTTGTGGGTTTCATCCCTAATTTTGATTATCATACCTATCAACCAAAGACCCTTATAAGGAATCGTACCAAGTCTTACATTCCCATACCCTTCAATCAAAGACAGCCTTAGTCTATCCCTCTCTGTATTATGACGAAAATAAACTAAGAAACAATGATGTTTAACAAGTGCCTAATTTGACCGTAACTTAACTTCCCGATCTGTATTTTATGAAATAACAGGTGAAGATAGCATAGATGCACCTGATATGATTTTGAAAGAAGTATTTGACATATAAAAAGAAAATTAATTTATATCTTGTTCATTATACGTAAAGTGAAAACTTGATATGTTGCTGCACTTGTATATAGTTATGACTGTGGTAGAGGCAAGCAGTTACGCGATCTTAAAATATGAGGGGACTGGATGATATCTAGAGTGGGATCCGATGGTATTGTTATATAAATACTGGTTCTTCCAGCTGTTAAACGAGTTTATCCTATTTCTGTTCTAGTAAGCATGTTTTTGGTGTTTTCTGTTTAACTTTTGTGGAACATGGACATGCTAGATAGTAATCATTTTTTTGCAAGATGTTTAATGTATTGATTATTTAAATCTCTAGGTTCTAGCCATTTGCATTATTTTATACTTATAATGTGTATATATGAGATGGCAGATTGGAAAAACAAAAGTTTTTCTTCGAGCTGGTCACATGGTTGCTTTAGACGCCCAGAGAGTGGAAAGTATTAACAATGCAGTCGTTTATATTCAGAGAATGACAAGAAGTTATATCATTAGGAAGCGTTTTCTCGCTATGGCGAATCTTGCCCTCGCCTTGCAAACTTTATGTAGAGGTCTGTCTTTTCAGTAAACTGTCACTTCAGATTTTTTTTTTTTTTTTTTTTCCCTACAGTATAAGAGATAATTGGCACATCTCTAAATCATGCTTGTTTTTCCCCCAAAAGGAATTTCTAAATCATACTTAATAGAGGTGGAACTTTTATTTACTTAAAGGGTCTATGGGTAAGTTGAAAAACTTGGTTAAAAGTAGGAGTGGTTGAAAGGGACAGGCTTACAACCTCTTAATGTCTAGATATTGAAAATTAATACTACGTATTTCCCAAAATTATATTTTAATACACTAATTATTTTTTAAATTTAAGAAAAAGGGGCAAAACATCTTTAGTGTTAACCCAACCTCACACATCGTAAGTTACTTGTTCTGACCCGAACTGTTTCAGTTCTTTACCCAGCCCACCTATTTTTTCACCTCTAATGCTACATATATATCATTTATTCTCTTTTGTATGCATGTCATGCTCCTATGTTCTTCTTACTCAATGTATGTCATGTCATTATTCCTCACACACACTTCCTTGGCTTTTTTACTAGGAAAGCTTGCTTATAAGATGTATGAAGATATGAGAAAGCGAAGCCTCTCAACTAAAATCCAGACCAACTTTCGGCGGTATACATTGAGGTCGTCCTACAACAGACTGCAGCATGCAGTTGTCCTCATCCAGGCTGGTCTGAGAGCCATGGCTGCTCGCTGTGAACTCAGATACAGGAGACGACACATGGCAGCTACTAAGTTAGAAGTCAGTACGTGGTATTCATTTACTTATAAATATATATTCAGTTTGTTCTAATACGAGTCAGTTCTTAATTATAGGCCAAATGGCGTGGTCATAGAGAAAATAAACGCTATAAGAAACTCACGAAGGCGACAGTTACCACACAATGTGGATGGAGGGCGAGAGTTGCTAGAAGAGAGCTTCGGAGATTAAAAATGGTCAGTTTTCTTTTCTTTTTTTTTTTCTTTTTTTTTTGGTGCAAAATGGTGAATGATTATATTAATATCAACATATTACAAATTACAGGAACAATTCTCCCAAAAACTAGACTGAAACAGACTTCATCCAGTAAGATACAACTTTAACATACAATACAACTAGCCTATCGAATATCTAATGAAGCTAATCGATATCAGATATACTAGTTCATATATCAGATAACTCAATCTTCATTCCACACTTAATCAGAGCTGCACTTTAACATAAACCATGCCAGCTATGATTATTCATTCACCGATTAAAGCACCTACCATCTAGCTACATTTCCACATCATCTCCCCATCTAAGGCATTCAACCAGCACCCACAATAGCTAAGACAGAGCAGATGTGTGGCTTCACTAGGAACCCTTACCCATCCATTGGGGGCTCTGCCAAACAGCCTACATTTCCCTCTCTAGAAGGGCTTCAACTGTTTGGGAACACTCTCCCTCAATGATGACCAACCGGTCCTCCTATGCTAATGTATTGAGTGGACCAAGCAGGTTCATCTTTCACTCCTCGCTATTCCACTCATCATACATTGGCCTGCCAAACCATATACCCTTCACAATAGACTTACAGTTTTCTTTTTTTCGTATGCATTACACACTTACAGTGATAGGTCTTGTGTTGAGATTGTAGTATTCTTGAGTAGTGACTAGAATTAGTTATATTTTCTTTAGTAAGACAAAGTAGACACTTCATTACTACCCTCTTTTTCTCCCTCTCTCACCACCACTCCACCCATACACACAACACAAGAAAAGCAAGGTGGAAAAACCTACTTACCTTAATTGAAACCTGATCTGGAGTTTTTGTTAGTTAAGTTTATACATTTCATCTGCGTAGGTTCAATAATAAAGCTATTCTGCAAGGCCTATTGGCCGAATATTGTTATCTACCTTTCGAAGCAAAATGTCCAGATACTTTTATTTAGTGATTGCTCAACCCGTACATTAGAGGCTGAAGACATTTAGGTTTCAATGCTGTAGAAACCATGGTTCTAACTATTGTTTTTCTTATATGCAACATTTATAGGCTGCCAGGGATACTGGTGCACTTCAACAAGCGAAGGAGAATCTTGAAAAACAAGTGAAAGAACTCACTCAGCGTTTAGAGATAGAAATACGTTTGAAGGTAACATGACTACTCTGTTTTCAAAAATAATATTCCACTTATTTGCCAGGTTTTTGTTTGCTTTCCATAAGTGGATATTAAATCTATTGCTCTGTGATAGGACCCAACTACCCATATCAAAAAACACGCAAAATAGTGAATAACTTAAATTGACTGGTGTTCGATAGGTAGACTGCCTCACTAAGGATGCCCCATTGTAACTCTTTTGTAGTTTTTTAATCTATGAAATTCATCATAGCCCTCCTACAAACTCCTTAATGCCAATCAAAGCTTTTTCTAATAATAATCATATCCTATTATAACCACTAACTATGATATATATCTAAAAGTCTATGTATCTAATAAATTAAAACTAATACTTGTCTACTTAGTTAAATAACAATACCGGATCTAACGCATTGTTTGACTGGAAAGAGAAGGGAGGCCGTCCAATAAGTTTTGTGGATTATTCCTGGATACCCCTTTTATGTCTTTTTTACACATGCATTGCAAATGATTGAGCACTTGCTGTGTTGCTGTGATAATCTTCGTAGCATGGGTTAGGTCACACAAGAAATTCATTTTGTGTCATTTACAGACTCTTTGTCACATGGTCATGTAATCATCAAAGGACAAGTAGATACATCAGTTGTTTGGGACTGATTTCAACCCCAAATTCTTGAAATGCATGTTACCTTATCATGCAGACTGAATTAGAAGAAGCATTACGTGGCAAGGAAAGTGTGTCTGCAACAAAAGGGTTCGACGTGGAAAATATTGACAGTTTAATTGCAGAAGTGGAAAAGTTGACGGTAATTGGTTTCCTATAAATTTTATTCTCCCAATACAGTAACTTATATGTGCTACACTGATTCACTAGATGGTTTTAGCCAATTTAATTTAGAATTATCTTAATGTGATAGTTAGAGTTGGCAAAACGGGTGGGGTGTAAACACCTTAATGTGATTCACTATATGTGCTACTGGTTGCTGTAAACACCTTCTTCTTCTTTTCTTTTTTTCCCCTTCAAAACTATCATCAAAAAAAATTTGTCTTTAATGTCATCACCAAACTATATTACTACAATATTTACCTAATTTTTCAGCGTAGAGTAATGCGTAAGCTTGTCCATTTGACTATTTTGGGGAAGACTTTTGACCCGTTTGATCCATTTGACCCTTTTTTTTAACTAAGTTTTATTATTCTTCCCATTTGACCTGCCACTTCTACCATTCTCAGCTGGTTCAACTATGTCGAGGCATAGAGGCGATAAGTAGTCATATAAGTTTTGATCACTCATTCTACTATGACTATGTCACATCATCACTAGAAAATTTAAAATACTGTTTCTACCAAATCAATGATGCTTTTTTTGATGATGAATTAGAAGTACGAGGAATTTTTGGTAAATCTTAACGGGTATGGCTATCTAATCTTGAGATTTATCGTCAACCTTTCTTCTTCTTTCTTTCTCTATCGTATCTTGATTTTTATTTTTTGAAGGCGTCTTAATTTGTAATTTACCAACCTGACACACTTTTTGGTATGCAGGCTTTATTAGAATCAGAGAGGCGACGAGCTGATGAATGTGAGAAGAAATATGCTGAAGCCCAGGAAACAATCCAAACTATGAGGTTGGAAGAAACTGAAAGAAAGGTACTTCAAGTTCAAGTCCATGACTGCTTTTGCCTATAGTACACCTTATAATTTTTTCCAAATTAGTACGAGATGCGTGAGATGAAACCAAACTAGCCATATATCAAAGAACATGAGAGGGAAATAAGTTCAGAGGGCACCAAATTTTATTAAGCATTCCTGGAGAAACTGTATGATTGTTACAAAGCACTTGTGCTAGTTTTTCTATCAGCTGGGACTTGAATTAGGCATGTGTCTAATCACATCAACTCATTTTGTTTGCAAATGTCTTTAGAATAAGGCAACAATTTTCCACAATTAATGATGACTTTACTATAAGGTGGGAAATGTCTACATTCTAAACGGGTTATGTCTCTTGTTTGCTGAACTACACGATGGGCGCTCTCTTTAGAGCAAGATGCTTAGCTTCTTTTAGTTGTTTAGACCTTGGATGCAAGATTGTCAGATCTGATTTTTTTTTTCTCTTTACTCTTTATTTGTAAATCACCCATCTTATATACTTACTGGTATGCAGGCTCTATTAGAGTCGGAGACACAACGAGCTAATGAATCTGATAAGAAGTACACAGAAGCCCTGGAAACAATCGAAACTATGAAGCTTGAAAAAACTGAAAGAATGGTACAACTTCAGGAGTATGCTTGTTTTTCATTATCCCACTATAAGTCGTTGCTATATGTGTACACCGTAGAACAAAATTATTGCAAAGTAGTGTGAGATGTGTGATGGTAAAATAGACAATAAATATATCAAATGAGATTGAGACTTGAAATATAATAATCATATGATCTTGATGTGCCATAATTAATAACACTGTTTTAGTATTCTTGATAAACCGTATTGGTGCATTTCTGTAGACTAAGATGTTTGATTATTTTTTATTTTCATCTAGACCTTAAATGCTAGAGGGTCATATAAAAGTTTTTCTTCTCATCATTCTATCTTATTTTCTCAAACTTTCTTTCTATATCTTTTTTGTCCCATCTTACTTACTTACTGGTATGCAGTCTATGTTAGAATCAGAGAGACAACGAGCTGAAATATCCGAGAAGAAGCATTCTGAAGCCCTGGAGAGGCGTCAACAGTTTGAAGAAACTGAAAGAATGGTAATATAACTTTGAGCCCACATTTAATTTGTTGCAGATATTTAAACATTAGATACACTTTGTTGCTGATAAGTACAATAATGATGACAAACTTATGATATATCAAAGCACATGAAGAGTGAGTTATAATAAGCATGGGACTTTATATTGATTTTTCTTAAATAAACATGTTATGGTGAGAGAGAAGCTCATCATGGCATGTGTTAAGTTGCACAAGTCTGATGCCATCAATATACAAATTTATCTGATGGTATGTACTTAATTAAGGAAATGCACATGAATAAATAATTGGGTCTGCATTTAACTTCGAATTCAGAAATACAGTACCCACAGTAAGCTGTTACCAATAATGTAGTCATGTGGATTTTGATTGTGATTTTATTCAACTTACATCTTAACTCATCATGTTCGTACCATCGGAAATTTAAAATTAACTTAAAAATGCAGACAGAATTGAATGATGCGTTGATTACTAAAGAACGTGAGTCTGCAAAGGAAGCATCTGAGGAAGCTTTGTCCATTGTGAAGGAAGCCATAGTTTCTATGAAGGACACTGATAGTATCGACAGTACAACCGCAGAAGTGGAGAATCACAAGGTAAGCTTTTTCGAATATAAATTGTGTCTTTTTTAGTTTAGAGCAAGTCAATCTGAACTAGTACAATGTGGTGTTCCAGTTAGTGCAATTTGAAATCTCCTAATATTTCATTTTTGCTCTTGTATGACATACAATTTCCGTGAATACTTATTCGCTACATGGTTAGATAATCACAACATCGTATACTTATAAAACATTCTGATGTGAACTTGGTCTCAACTCTCAAATTCCTGAATGCATGATATACCTTTTTGTTTGTTGCTGCTAGTGTAGATTGTTATATGGACTTTCTTAGCAAGCATGTAAATACGTTATGTTCTTGTAATCAGAAACATGAAGTTGCTTTATCATGCAGAGTGAATTGGAGGACGGATTTCTTGTCAAGGAACGTGAGACTGCAATGGAACTCTCTGATGAAGCTCCATCTATTTCTAATAAATCCCCAGTTTCTGTGGTGGACCATGAAAATATTGGCAGTCTAACCCCAGAAGCAAAACACCTCAAGGTAATCTTGGTTTAATCTAAGCTTTCTTAGATATTTTTTTTCTTTGGTTGTCTCATATCTAGCTCAATCACTTGCATTACTAGTTTGTCACATGGTTATGTAATTAATAATGGAAATATAGATGCTTAAAATAATTTGATCTAACTTAACTTTGAATATCTGAGTAAGTGTTATCTGTCAGGCAGTTACTGCTAGTGTGGATTGTAACTTTGATTGTGTTAACTAAACATGAAAAAACATTGTGTAATCAGAAATATAAAATTACCTTATCATGCAGACGGAAATGGAAGACGCGTCGCTAACCAAGGAACCTGAGTCTGCAACGGAAGCATCTGATAAAGCTTCGTCTATTGTGAACATGCAGTAATGTAAAATACTTAACTATATACTAAAATTACTGACAATAACTTTAAGATAAAAAAATAAGGAGACATTATGGGTAATACTAGTAACAGCAGGTGAAAAGATTACTTGTTTAGGTGCTATACTTGTTTCATAGAATTACAATCACATCCAGAAGCATCTATAATTATCAACTTTGATTAATGTTTAACTTGAATATTTCATCAGTAGACTCAATTATTACACGGTCAAGCAATCTTAGAAAGACACTTTAAGCATAAAGCAATTGGGTCTGGTCTAAGCTCAAATTCCTGAATACACACTACTGGCCTGTTAAGCTGTTGTCAACTAGTAGGAATTATAATTGTTATTGCTATAACATACATGAAAATACATTGTGCTCGTATGGTAAGGAATATAAAATTGCGTTATCATGCAGGCAGATTGGGAAGATGGATTGCTTACTAAGAAAAATGAGTCTGCAGCTAGAGCATCTGATGAAGCTTCTTCTACTGAAGTATCAGTTACTTTGAAGACTGAAAAGATTGACAGCTTGTCCACGGAAGTGGAAAACCTTAAGGTAATGTTGGGATTATAAAACTTATCTCGTCTTTCTCCACCCATAGCCCCATAGGTATTAGTTTAAAACATATGCATATGCTTTACAATTTGGTTGCTCAAATTGGTTTACTTTAACCATATTATAATGTATTAGCTTCTGGTACCAGTGACATCTCGTTGAGGTAAAAGGGTGTTTAGTGGTGATTATAGCTCTCAGTATTGATTCTACTCTTATTGCATAAATGACCAGTATAATACAACATTTCCACGTCTAAGTATTGGTTTGGTTAACTCATTGCCCATATGAAGAACGGGTCCATCTTCTATTGGATGAAAGTATGAAACCAGTAACGATCCTTACATGGATGACAAGTTGCACCCGAGTCAATCCACCAAGCAATTTCATCATCATGTACATAACATATTTCAGAAATATGTGATACATAATTTTTAACACGAATTATAATATGGTCAAAGATCTGACCTTGTTGTGTACTTGGGTCCTTAGACCCTTGTCCCAATCCAGAAGTGCTTGCACCGTTGTTCTTCTTAACCCGACAATCCTTCTTGAAATGACCAGGTTTGCCACACTTTCAACACGCCATCTTAGGCTTTTTGTTGGAATCGTCGTTCTTATTATGGAACTTTCTTTTGTTTCCCTTGGAGTTTTTTGTTGTTTTTCTTGTCCTCACCATCTTCAACCATATTCACAGAATATCTTTACCCTTGCCTTTACCACTTTCTTCCATCCTAAGAGTTTCCTCTATACGAAAGTGGCTTCCAAGTTGTACGAGAGACAACTCACCCTTGTTGTGTTTTAACATGTGTTTGAAATCCTTCCATGATGGTGGAAGTTTGTCTATGATACTAGACACCGAGATAGATTCATCCATGAAAAAACCGTGTTGTGTGTATTGTCCCAGAATTCGAAGGAGTTCGTGATATTGTTCCATCACATGCCTTGAATCAGTAATTGTTAAAATTACTAACCAAAAACTTCTTACTAGAAGAATCTTCTGCCATGTATTTTGATTCAAGTCAATCCCATAACTCCTTGGCCGATTCCACGTTTTGGTATACATCAAATAAGGCATCCGACATACTGTTCAAGATGTGCCCTCGACATATGTAATCATCGTTCTCCCACTTCATTCATTTCCTCGTCTGTTTGAGCTTCTCATCTTCAACATACTCTCGCATGGGGGCACTCCGAACATACACAACCTTCAAACTTGTCCAACTTTCCAAACTTTGTCGTCATATCTTTCAAAGAATCCGTCATGATTAAAACTAGAAAATACTCCAGTCTTTGTTAGAATTTGGGTGTGTGTGAGTGGCAATAATCCTAATATATTCTCTGAAATCGTGTTGAGATCACTTTCAGATTGAAGTATTTCGACCCTATATGCCTTGGGTATCACGAAATCCTCAATTGGATAATTCAGAGAACTACACTTTGTTTCTAAGGCACGAGAAATCAAAGTAATACACAAAAAGTTGTTGTGTTTGTTCTGTTATGGAAGAGATCAATATATAATGGAAATGCATAACCGAAAGTTAGTTAAAATCGGTTGGTGGGAACAATCACGACTGTTGGGGGAAAGAGGTGTCTTTTTGGTGGGAAAAACCAGTTTGAAAGAAAACGGGTAATACGAGAATCCCAAACTCGACTCTTTGTTCGTGGCGGCATCAAGCTAACTAGAACGAATGTTCACTCAGCACCTCCTAACTCGACTATAAGCTAAACTTTAATAAGCCCTTGATCTCAAGTAAATCAAAATTACATAAAATATAAGTGATGACACTAAAATCACCAACATAAACTTAGGAAAATTTCGACAGTGAAACATTGACATAGGAGTATATATATATATATAGGTGGAAACATGGGTGTGTAACGGCTTGACTCACACATTTAGATTGTTGTGTTGGGTCCATATTGATTTCATAAATGATTAGTATACATTAAGTTTGAATACCTGAAGTATTACTAAAAATAACGATTTGTTTTTTTAATAAAGCAATTTAGGAGACACTTGAGCATTCTTTGTCCGACTTTTAAAAATGGCGACCCGTTTGTTTAGTTAGTTGATTTGGTTTTACCCATTTGACCCATTGTCAATAAAATATGACCCACCTAAACCCATTTTCTAATAAACTGGTTGAGATTGCTTACTCTACTGAGGAGATTATGACACGTTTTGTTGCCTTATGTGCTTCACAGAGAATACCTCAACATTGAGTGAACGAACATCATAGTTGTATAGATCTTCTTAAACTAGCTGTGGGGTGACATAGTTTCTTACCTGATAGATGAACTTGTTTGGTTACGTTTTTTCAAAGCCAGATGTTCGGTTTCCTTTAGTCTATCAGATCGTTTGGGTTGCTCAATCTTTTTATCTTAATCTGCAACTTTACCCATCGTATTTACTTATTGGCATGCAGGTTTTATTAGAATCAGAGAGGCAAAGAGCTGATAAATTTGAAAAGAAGTTCTCTGAAGCCTTGGAAACTATCGAAGTTATGCGTGTAAAGATGGAAGAAACAGAGAGAAAGGTACTTCAACTTCAAGAGGCCGACAGAAGGGTACTTCACCTTCAAGACTATGATTGCTTTTGTCTAGTTTACCATATAACTAATAGTGTCATATATGTACACTGTAAAGATAATTTATTGCAAGTAAGTATGAGTTGCTTGATATGATGAAAAAAAATAGAGATATAACAAAGCACAAGTGAAGTGAAGTTTAATAACTATAGGAATCAATCTTGATTCACCTTAAGTAACAATGTTCAAGTGAGAGGTAAGCAAAAACAATTTGTGCAAGAAGTCTAATAACACCATAATGAATGCTTGAGCTCTTGAAGTGAACCTCATCATACGACTATTATATCACATGATTATGGAATCATCAAAGCAAATGTAAATGCATAAAATGATCTGAAGTACCAATTTTTGCTAGTGCATATTAGAATTGTGATTGTTTTATCGAATATGAACAACACATTGAGTTTGTATCGTCACAAATATAAAGTTACATTATCATGTAGACTGAATTGAATGAAGCAATGCTTGCCAAGGAACATGATTCTGCAACGGTAGCATATGACAAAGGTTTGTCTTCTGAGAAAGGCATACCACTTTCTGTGGAGGAATCTGGAAGGATTGAAGTTTTAACCGAAAAGGTGGAAAACCTCAAGGTAATTTCAGTTCAATAAATTGTCATAATGTTAGTTCAATATGTATGTAATTATACTTTGATTTCATGACTGTGCATTATTTGCCGTTCAAAAAAAAATGACTGTGCATTATTATCACTATACGAACATATTGGTTTCCAGGTATTATTAGAATCAGAGACACAACGAGCTAATGAATGTGAAAAGAAGTATGCTGAAGCCACGGAATCAATCAATATTATGCGCCAAAAGCTGGAAGAAACTGGAAGAAGGGTACTTATACTTCACTACTATACACCTATGCCAAATGCGAACACAGTAAAGTAAATTTATTATTACTTGAGTAAAAACAAGTTACATTAGAGATTTTAAAGCACATTAAATAATAGGGACCGAGTTAGAATCATATTCCCGAACTGAAAGGTTCTACTATTGTTTCGTTGAACATGAAAAAACATGATCAATCATAAGAAACATAAGTTACATGTTCTTGCAGTCTGAATCTGAAGACCGAATGCTTGTCAAGGAACGTGAATATCCAATGGAGGCATCTGAGGAATCATTGTTTATTGAGAGAAAAACCACTGATTCTTTAGTGGATGCGAAAAAGGTCGAAAGTTTAAGCGTGGATGTGGAAAACTTGAAGGTATTGTTGTTATTATAAAAAAGTCTCTCATATCTCCCCACCCTTTGATTATATATGTTACTGTTAGTGGTGACAAACTACGCGGGTTAGTTAATGGGTCAACATGGATATTTATCATAAGGGTGTTGTCCCAATTCGTGTGTATATGTGGATCGATGTTGGTGAAACAAATAGTGATTTGCAAACTACAATAACAAAAGATAACTTATATTTGTCTAACCATTGTATGTTACAATTCTTAAGTACTTATACTAAGCGAATGGTTGTGTTCGAACCATTGCAACGTTTCAATAGAAGGTTGTGTTGGTTCTGTTTCATTCGAACAGGTACAAACCAAACAACACACCTTTTCGGTTATTAACTAACTTCTGAAATTAACTAACTTAACTAACTTAACCGCTATTCGGTTATTTACTTTATAACGAACACGTTTGGTCCTTCATGTTTCTTTTCAAAGCTATGTCGAGATTATCTTGGTTCACATTCTCCTCCTTAATCTTGATCATTGCTTTGTCCAAGGTCTTGAACTCCGAGCATTTGTCTCATAGTTGCAAACTTGAGTCTTGGTAAAGCTTTTGTTAAGATGTCTGCTCTTTGTAGTTCTCCACTGACGTGTTCTACATTTATATGACCATTCTCTACGCATTCCCGAATGAAATGATAGCGAATGTCTATATGTTTACTCCTTCCATGAAATACTGGGTTCTTTACGAGTGCTATTGCTGATACGTTGTCAACTCTGAGCGTTATCCTCTTTTCTTCAATTCCAGTCAGTTCACTAAGTAAACGTTTTAACCATAATGCTTGACATGCTGCTGCAGTAGCCGCCATGAATTCTGATTCACATGATGATAGCGCCACTGTCGGTTGCTTCTGAGTACACCAGGTAATAGGTGACTCTCCAAAGTAAAATACGACTCCAGTAGTTCCTTTTCCTTGATCAGTATTGATTCCATAACTACTGTCACTATAACCTGTTATCTTGCAGCCGCCTTCCTTCTTGTATATGATTCCATGTTCTTTTGTTCCTTTCACATATCGGATTACTTGTTTTACTGCCTTCAGGTGATGATCCTTTGGGTCTTGCATAAATTTGCTGAGTAGTCCGACTGAGTAACTAAGATCCGGTCTTGTATGTAATAAGTATCTTAGACTTCCAATTAAACTTCGGTAATAAGTTGCGACAACTGGTTCTCCATCTTCCGCCTTGACCAACTTAGTGCCGGGATCCAATGGTATCTTCGTATCATTGCTATCCGCCATACTTGTTTCTTTTAGGATCTTGTTAATGTATCCAGTTTGCTTGATTGTAATCTCTCCTCCTGTTTGTGTAACTTCTATCCCAAGGTAATATGCTAGCAATCCTAAGTCGCTCATTTCAAATTTATCTTCCATCTGGGATTTGAACAAGTCTATCTCTTTCTTTGGAGTGCCCGTGATTATTAAATCATCTACATATACTCCAACGATAAGTGTTGAATTCTTGCTTCTTTTCGTGTAGACTGCTTGTTCTAGATTACATTTCTTAAAATCTAATGACTTCAAGGTTTGATCAAGCTTTACATTCCAAGCTCTTGGTGCTTGTCTTAAGCCATACAAAGCTTTTTTTAGCTTGTATACTTTTCCTTGGTTTCCTTGCTAAATAAAACCTTCAGGTTGTGTAACATAGACTTCTTCCTTTAATTCTCCATGTAAAAATGCTGATTTTACATCTAAGTGGTGTACTTGCCATCCATGATATGCTGCTAGTGCTAATATCAAACGAACTGTCTCAATCCTAGCAATTGGTGCGAATACTTCATCAAAGTCTATTCCTTGTTCTTGTACATAACCTTTTGCTACTAATCTGGCTTTATATCTAATGATCTTTCCGTGTGCATATCTCTTGGTTTTATAAACCCATTTGAGTCCTATTGCCTTCTGATTTTCTGGCAAATCTGTAAGAGTCCATGTGTGATTCTTGTTGATTGAATCTATTTCAATTTTCATGGCCTCAATCCATTTCTCGTCTTTTGATGCTTCCTTGTAGTTACGGGGTTCTTCTTCAATGAAAAATAAGCTTGGTGTTTCTACTTGTTGTGCATGTTGATAGATTTCAGTGATGTCTTTTAACCCTCGTACTGGTCTGTGATCATATCTTTCTGAGCTTCCTAATGAGCTTCCAAATGAACTAATAGTAGTTTGTCTTTCACTTTCTGAGTTGGGTTCGTAATTGTATGTTGGTGGTGTAATTGGTGATGCTGGATCAGGTATTGGATCTGGTATTGGATCCAGTATTTGATCTTCTTCATGATACGTGTTATCAATGTTTTCTATGTTGATTGGTGTAGAATTTCCATTATCAACTTCGTCTACCACAAAACTAGTCCAAAATGTGTCTTGTGTGTCCGTATCATCTCCATTCTTATCCCAATTCCACGGTTTGGTTTCCATAAACTTTACGTCCCTACTAACATGTTTCTTCTTTCTTACTGGATCATATAGCCTACAAGCTTTTGATCCTTCCTCTACTCCTAAATAAACCATCGGTATGCTTCTATCATCTAACTTCTTCAAGTGAGGTATGGTTATCTTAGCATAAGCTGTGCATCCGAATATTCTAAGGTTTTCTAGGTTCGGTTTTCTCTTGTAGAGTGCTTCATATGGTGTTTTATCTTCTAGTGCTCGTGTAGGTACCCTATTTAGAATATAAATGGCATGTTTTACTGCTTCCGCCCAAAAAATTAAGGGTAACTTCATCGCTTTCATCATACTTCTGGTAGTTGATAACACCATTCTATTCTTTCTTTCAACTACTCCATTCTGTTGCGGTGAGTATGGTGCTGTTAACTGTCTTGCTATTCCATTCTCTTTACAGTACTTGGTGAATTCATGTGATGTAAATTCACCACCTCTATCTGTTCTTAGCATTCTTAACTTCATTCTCAACTCCATCTCAATCTGTTGTCTAAATTCCTTAAATATGTTGAAGGCTTGATCCTTAGTTGTTAGAAAATAAGCCCACATGTAACGTGTACAATCATCTACTAGTAAGAAGATGAGTTTCTTTCCGGATTGTGTTGTTGGACTTATGGGACCACAGAGATCTCCATAAACTAAGTCTAGTGGGTTCTTGGATCTGAATTTAGCTTGATTGGGAAATGGTGTTCTGCTATGTTTTCCTAGTAAACATGCATCACATACTTGTCCGGTATGGTTTATTCTTGGTATTCCTTCTACTAGACCCTTTCTTGTCATCTTGCTAATATCGTCAAAGTTCAGATGACCTAATCTAGCGTGCCATAACCATGCTTGATTATTCACATTTGCTAAGAGGCATATAGGTGCTTCTATCTGTAATCTAATACTGTAAAGTCTATTTTTCGACCTTTCTACCTTCATCAACAACTCCTTCTTCTTATCATACAAAGTCAGCTTGTTTCCGTCCATTATGATCTTACAACCTATTTCAGTAAGTTGTCCTAGACTAAGTATGTTGCTCTTGAGGTTTGGTATGTAGTAAACATCTGTTATCACCTTCTGCTCCTTGTTTCTACATCCTAATATTATTGAACCTCTACCCTTTATCTCTACATATGATCCATCTCCAAAACGAACGCGTCCAGTGATACTTTCGTCTAAATCTTTAAAATGACTCTTCGTTCCCGTCATATGGTTGCTTGCACCATTATCTAAATACCATATGCTATCATCTGTTGTAGCATACTTTCCGGGTTGTATTTGTCCTTCATTTAACAATACTTCTTCATGTGTAGTCATTAACAGTGATGGTTCATCATCTTCATAGATAAGGTTTGATTGTTCTTGAGTTGTTGGTTTACTTCTACATTCTTTCTGAAAGTGTCCATGTTTCCCGCAATTGAAACATTTAATCTTCTTCTTCCACTCACCTCTTTTTCTATTATACTTATCATTGTGAGTTGGGTTTTCTCCATTCGAGTTGTCTCTATTTCCTTTATTCTGCCAGTTTCTTTTTGAGTGGTTTGATCTACCCTTATACTTGTTAAATCGTTTCTTATGTCTAGAGTGATCGCTTTGTGCGAATAATAGGTTATCCTGGCTTTCTGCTTGTCCTCCCTTTCGGAGTTTTATCCTTTCCTCGAATGCTTTTAACTTTCCAGTGATCTCATCTAGGGTGATATCATTTAGATCACTTGTCTGTTCTATGGATGCTACTATCTGAATGAACCTATCTGGTGTGGAGTCTAATAGTTTTCGTACTAAAAGTGATTCATCCAAGGTTTTTCCTAATTCTTTTGCCTTCGTGGCATAACCATTTAGTTTATCTGTAAATACATCCACCGTCTCCTCATCCTTCATTTGAAGGGCATTAAATCCTATCATCAGGGATTGTAATCGTGCTTGTTGCACTCTTTCTTCTCTAACGTGTCTCTTTTTCAATGATTCCCACAATTCTCTAGCAGTGTTACAACTTGCTACTTGTAATATCACATCCTCGGTTAATGCTTGATATAGGAGGGCAATAGTTGCCTTATCCTTCTTATCATCGGCTTGGGTGTTTTCTTTGGGTTCTATAGTCTCTCATAATCCATGTGCTTCTAATATAACCTTAATTTGAATAGCCCAAACAGTGTAGTTTGTGGTTTTGAGTTTAGGACATTGATATTGTGTAAGCGGTGTAATGGGTTTAACTACAGTGCTATTGACGTTAGTGTCATCTCCACCCGACATTCTAGATGTGTTTACGATCTTCACTTTTGACTTATATGGGAAATCTAACTAGTATGGTATAACCTTACTACTACGGGGAATAGAAATAGTTATCCGGGAATCCTAGTAATACGGGGATCAAATATAGTTCTCGGGATTTCCTAATAATGAATATCTATACTATAAATGTATAAATGAAATCCAATAATGATAACGTGACCTCGTATGATTTGCGTTCCCACTTGTGTCGATACAAAAGATATATCAACCACGTACTAATCTTTCCTCGTCTCCTTTCAAATCTGGTTGTCGAGTTTTATTAACCAAATTTCCACGTTGTTCCGTTTCTTCTTGACTTGGCTCCTACTACTCTGCCTCGTACCCTTGTTATGTATAGGCTTACTCCAAAAATTTCTACTCGAATTGAATTTCTGGCCACGATCAACCTTCAGAATTTGTTGTCGTTGTTTCTCTTAATCCAAGTCTTCTCTCGGTAAAAAATAATACCGTAGCAAAATATATATTGCTCTCCTTCTTCTTTTAGTACTCGTAGTACCAAAATCACAAATCAACGTCTAAACAAATGTATTTGTTTGTCGTTCCTGCTATTGCTTGCTTCTTTGCAACCGTTGCTCTCACAATACTCCTTCTCGTTCTTTAAATTCTTGTCCACACCGTTTATTCAACAACGCCTAATACCTAGTCGGTATTTTTTTCTTTTGTGAAGTGAGTGATCAATTCGCTTCAGATTTCTTCAAACTTGTTGTTGCTTCTTGTATTGCCAACGTGCCTACTCTTCGTATATATGTTTATATGTACCGGTATCTATCTCTAAATCCAAGCAATGCCAATTTGTTTCTGTTTCTGCTTCTGCTGCGCGCTTCTTTTTCTTGCGTACCAACTTTGTACACGATATTTCTCGACGTCTAATCTTCTCTTGTTGTGTTGTAGTAGAGAACACACAAATACGTTTCTTGTTGTTAACTTTAACAAGAAGATCTTCCAAGTTTCTGGTTTTGCTGTGGCGTACGAATCACAACAAACCAAAGTACCAAAGTTTTCTGAATGGTAACCTTTTTCGTTTGCAAATTTCGACACAAAGAAAATGTATACGGTTTTTCTTATGTCCCTAAGTTATCTATGCAACCTTTCTAATGTAACAAGGATCAAGGTTTGCGTTATTTCTGGTCGTGGGTTTCTGGGTTTCGATTCTGGTTTCTGTAACTCGATACACTAGTTTCTGGATTTCTGGGCTTGTTTTCTGGTTGTAACGAGATATCCAACAAGGCTCTTGATGCCAAATGTTGTCCCAATTCGTGTGTATATGTGGATCGATGTTGGTGAAACAAATACTGATTTGCAAACTACAATAACAAAAGATAACTTATATTTGTCTAACCATTGTAATGTTACAATTCATAAGTACTTATACTAAGCGAATGGTTGTGTTCGAACCATTGCAACGTTTCAATAGAAGGTTGTGTTGGTTCTGTTTCATTCGAACAGGTACAAACCAAACAACACACCTTTTCGGTTATTAACTAACTTCTGAAATTAACTAACTTAACTAACTTAACCGCTATTCGGTTATTTACTTTATAACGAACACGTTTGGTCCTTCATGTTTCTTTTCAAAGCTATGTCGAGATTATCTTGGTTCACAAAGGGCTGGCTCAAATCGGCTTGAAACATTGTTTGACTAAATTAATTATTTTTTGATAAGTAATTACCATGTCAAATACAGTTGATAGTATATTCTTTTGGGCGACTTTCGACCTGTCTAACCTGTTTGCTTTTTTATCATTTATGTTACTATACCCATTGGAGATCAAACATAACACGAATCAATCAAATCATAATGCCACCTCTAGTTACAATGATGAATTTCCACAACAATGTGGTGGCTGTAACCGTTTACTTTGAAAATATCTTAGTGTTATAACTTGTGGTGCTTCGTTTTATTCTTAACATATGTTGTGGACTTGTGGTTAAGGAAATAGTGTTTTTTCTGTGGTGAGTTTGTGACTATCAAAGCATAATTGATCTAGGAGACCATGTATCTCTCTTCACTTTGGTATTTTTTAATCGTTTTTTAAGTTATACACCTTTATGTGTTTTTTCAAATGCAGACTTTAGTTGAATCAGAGAGACAAAGAGCTGATGAATGTGAAAAGAAGTGCGCTGAAGCCTTGGAATCAAGTGAGATTAAGAGGCAAAAGTTAGAAGAAACTGAAAGAAGGGTACTTCAACTTCAGGATGCCTTGAATAGGTAATATTACTGCAGCTTCCATGATAAGCAAAATATTCTATGGTTAGTGTCAAGTTTATTCATATTACCATAGTCTATAGCATTAAATTAAATACTCACTTGAGTTTACTCGCAAACTTTCGAGTGTTCTGGTACATAGGCCTGTACCTTGAAGAAGTTAATTTAAGACCACATCTCTATGCGCTTTTTCAGCTTTTTGTATTCCGTCTATTTATCTTATTTATAGGTCTTTTATGGTGACTGTTAGAGAGGAACCCATGGTAAACGCTTGTATACTATAATATAATATGAAAATAATTCTTTCATGGCCTCTTTAATAGATAGTTTGTTGTGAAGTAGAGAGAAATGAAGTTATCAAAAAATGAAGGGTTTGGGAGAAAGAAAAGAGGATCCTTTCCATTACCCTTTATAAGATATATCGAATACTCCTACACGAGATATATCATAAGTGCAAGTTAAAAGTCTCATATGCCATTCAACTAATGCCACATGTATCTAGTGTGCCTCAGGATGATATACAGCATGTCAGACCAGTTTTCAGAGCTAAAAAATATGTTATGTGCTTCATCCAGTACGAGTGTAACTTCAGGATTCATTACTAGAGACGGTTTTGGTGATGCTACATCTACTTCTTCTGATATAACATCCAACGACTCTGATTTCACTCTCCAAGCACCCAATTCTACTTCAGAGACTGTCTCTACTCTCAGTCCTGGTGACTTTCAGATGATAGTTCGCGAACTTTCTGTGGCCGAAAAGCGACCAGGTCAGTCTAGTTTCTCTGGAGTTCCATTTTGCCCCTAAACTTTTTTTTCTCTATCCCTTATGACCCACGAAGTTTTGTCAATTCATTTGAATTTTCATTAATCGTTACGTGTATCTCTTCCGATCATTCGTTACGTGTCAGTTTTTTTTAATCAGGAAACCTCGAAAGAAACTATTATATATATTCTTTTTCTCGATGGTTGCTTTGTGCAGGATCTGAAAACTGGGAAAGTGACCGGGAGGGGACCTTCGATGACTTCTTCTGATGGAACTTGCCTTTGACTCTATTACCTCATTTCCTTGTTATATGATATAGTTTGACTGAGTAGGTATCCCTTCTGACTTCCCAAATATAGAACTCACTGCTTTTATTCCACATAGATTTGGAAGAGTTGGTCATAGTTAGATTGTCATCGTATAGCTCACAGTTTACTTTTCAAATTTATAAAAAGTCCATTCAAGGTTGCCTGATCTTTTCGATCCATGCATAGTTTTTATGTTTTCCTTATTTCATGCTTTATTTTTTTTTTATGTTATTTTAGTCTATGAAAATTTCTAAAGTTTAAAAGAGACTCATGGCTGCTAGGGATGGCTGTCAATTTGGGGTATAGGACCGTATCCTGATTTACATAAAGCACATGGTGAGGCACTAGTTTTAAAATCTAATTTACGTAGATAACATACCCGAGTGTAGCAATTCGTTAAGGTTTTATCAAGGGTGCATAAACTCTAACAGATTGCACTTCTTAGTTGCTAACTTCTCGTTATTCATATTTGAAGAATATTTCACACTGTAAAGTTAATGTTGGTGAATGCTTCAAGTTACAAGAACAGGCCTTCTACTACAACATGACTGTGATCTTTTTATTTTTCTGTTAGATCTGTTCATGGTAGCAATTTGGTGTCCCAAAGTTTTGTTTTTTGGTCATCTATAATCTGTAGTCCTTCGCATGAAATTTGGCTTTCATTATAAATCAACCTAAAGGAAGAAAGATATATCCCCCCTCCCACACCAGTACCAGTAGTAGGCCCGCATAAAGCAGCAGCATCCGATTCACATTCATCAGCTCTTCTCTCGAGTATCTTGCTTTCGGTAAGACTTCAATTTTTGGTTCTCATCTACTCAGTCCGAAAGTTTTGTTAGTAAATTTAGTACACTTGAGGGATCAATTCACACCTGGTAATGGGCTTGGAGGTATGGAGTATACACCCATTTGGTCACTGAATCCCCTGACTCAATAGTGGTTATGTATTGAATCTGCTGATAGCATGATTCTGCTGATTGTTGTTACCACTGCAAGTGTTAACGTTACCACTGCAAGGGTTGTTGTTACCACTGCAAGTGTTAACGTTACCACTGCAAGGGTTATTGTTACCACTGCAAGGGTAACTGTTTCCACTGATAACCACAGATCCTATAATTATGGAAATTATTATGTTATCATTAATGGGCCGTTAATTATACATAATTCCATGGGCTAGGGTTTTGAGTATTCTCTATTATAAATAGAGGTCACATCATTCTGCATGGAAGAATGAGTTATCATACGATTTACTAAACACAAAACCCTAAACACTTAAATACGCATCTGGTTCTTGGTTTGTGCCTAAAGCAAGAACATCACTTGGTCTTATCCCATAGAGATATTCGTGTAACCCAGGCATAGGGTCGAATAGTTTCTATTGGAAAGTGATACCACGATTTCAAGTGAATATCCGGTACCTTCATTGATTATCTTAACCCTAATCTGGGACTGTTTTGCAGCTAAACAACCAACAATCAATAGAAACTATTAGTGATAATCAATGGCTGCTGCTATGAGACAAATGGCTGCTAACTTTTCCAAGTTGGAAAAGTTTGAAGGTGTGGATTTCAGAAGATGGCAAAAGAAGATGCACTTCTTATTGTCAAGTATGAATGTGGTGTATGTTCTCACGACTGAGATTCCAGAAGATCATGGAGATGATGCTACTATGGATCAGATGAGGGCAAGGAGCAAGTGGGAGAATGATGACTACATATGCAGAGGTTTAATTCTCAATGGTATGTCTGATTCTCTTTTTGATATTTATCAGAATGTTGAAACTTCTCAAGAACTATGGGATTCCTTGGAAGCCAAATATATGGCTGAGGATGCATCAAGTAAGAAGTTCCTTGTAAGTAATTTTAACAATTACAAAATGGTTGATTCTAGACCTGTCATGGAACAATACAATGAACTTCTTAGTATACTTGGTCGATTCACACAACACAAGATGAACATGGATGAGGCTATTTCAGTCTCTTGTATCATCGATAAACTACCTCCTTCTTGGAAAGAATTCAAACATATGCTTAAGCATAAGAAGGAGGAGTTAACTCTTGTTGAGTTGGGCAGTCACTTGCGCATTGAGGATTCACTCAAAGCTCAAGACATTGACAAGCCAAAGAGTAGCACTGCTACTGGTCCATCAGTTGTCAATATGGTGGAGCATAACAACTCTACCAAGTACAATGACAACAAGGGCAAACGTAAGCATCAAGATAACACCAAATCTGATCTTAACAAGAAACCTAAGGTGACTTGTTGGAAGTGTGGGAAACCTGGACACTTCAGGAAAGATTGCAAGGGTGGTAAAGTTGGAAACAAATCCAATGGATCAGGCACAAGTGGAGGGAATGGTAACACCAATTCTCTGAAAGGTCAGAATGTGTTTAATAAGTCTTTTAAGATTTATTATGTTACATATATATCTGACATTTACTTTGTGCAGGATGATGATGTTGCGTGGTGGGTTGACTCTGGAGCAACAATTCATGTGTGTAAAGATAGAAGCTGGTTCAAGACTTATGAGTCAATGAATGATGGTTCTATTCTTCATATGGGAAACGAGTCAACTGCCCTGGTGCATGGAAAAGGATGTGTTGAGTTGAAGTTTAGTTCTGGAAAGAGTGTTTCTTTATTTAATGTTTTACATGTTCCTGATATTAGAAAGAATTTGGTTTCTAGTAGTGTTTTGAATAATTGTGGTTATAAACAGGTTATTGAATCTGATAAGTTTGTTTTATCTAAAAATGGTGTGTTTATTGGTTTTGGTTATTTATGTAATCAAATGTTCAGACTTAATATTGTTCATGATAATATTGATTCTGCTTTTATATCTACATCAAAACTTTATGATTCAAACCTATGGCATGCAAGACTTGGCCATGTACATTTTAAAAGAATGCAAGATATGTCTAAGGATGGGTTAATTCCAGCCTTTGATGTGAACACTGAAAAGTGTAAAACTTGTATGTTGAACAAGATAACTAAGAAACCTTTTCAAGGAGTAAAACGTGAAACTAAAGTTTTGGAGTTAATTCACAGTGACCTTTGTGATTTACATGCAACTCCCTCTTTGGGGAATAAAAAATACTTTGTGACTTTTATTGATGATGCTTCAAGGTTTTGTCATGTTTATTTATTACATTCTAAAAATGAAGCATTAGATAAATTTAAAGTATTTAAAACTGAAGTTGAATTGCAACAAAGTTCCCTGATCAAAAGATTAAGGACTGATAGGGGAGGTGAGTACATGGATACTCTGTATTTTCAGTCTGTTGGTATAATCCATGAAACGACTGCCCCTTATACTCCTCAGCAAAATGGTATTTCTGAAAGGAAAAACAGGGTGCTGAAGGAGATGGTTAATTCCATGTTGTCCTATTCAGGGCTGAGTCAAGGGTTCTGGGGTGAAGCTATGTTAACTGCTTGCTATTTATTAAATAGAGTTCCCAACAAAAGGAACAAAGTTACCCCTTATGAACTTTGGACTAAAAAGAAACCTAACCTTAATTATCTTAGGATATGGGGTTGTAGGGCTGTTGTAAGACTCCCTGATCCAAAGCAGAAAACTTTGGGTGAAAGAGGCATTGAATGCATCTTTGTTGGATATGCTGAGCATTCCAAGGCATATAGGTTTTATGTTATAGAACCTAATGAGTCTGTTTCAATTAACTCAATAATTGAATCAAGGGATGCAATCTTTGATGAGAATAGATTCTCATCTATCCCTAGACCAAGTCAAAGGATTCCAAATGGAACCAATGACAATGGTGTTTCAGAGGTTCCTACTGATGAGGTTCCTACTGATGAGGTTCCTACTGAGGTTGTGGAACAACAACCTGAACCTGAGCTCAGAAGGAGCAATAGGGTGAGGACTCCAAAGTCATTTGGACCTGAGTTTCAATTATACTTAATTGAAGGTACAAGGAGTGAGGTCTCTGACCAATACTCCTATTGCTTCATTGTTGAGGATGATCCCAAAACATTTGAAGAAGCAATGAAGTCCCAGGATGTTGCTTTCTGGAAAGAAGCAATTAATGATGAGATGGACTCCATCATGGGCAATAACACTTATGTGTTGACTGATCTACCACCTGGTTGCAAACCTTTAGGTAGCAAATGGATTTTCAAAAAGAAAATGAAGGTAGATGGAACTGTTGAAAAGTTCAAGGCAAGATTAGTTATTCAAGGCTTTAAACAAAAGTCAGGAATAGACTATTTTGATACTTATGCTCCAGTGGCACGTATCAGTACCATAAGATTGCTAATTGCTTTGGCATCAATTCACAATCTGATTATTCATCAGATGGATGTGAAGACAGCTTTCTTGAATGGTGATTTAGATGAGGAGGTTTACATGAACCAACCTCAGGGCTTCATCATGCCTGGTAATGAAAAGAAGGTGTGTAAACTGATTAAGTCTCTTTATGGACTAAAACAGGCACCTAAGCAATGGCATCAAAAGTTTGATGAAGTGGTTTTGTCTAGTGGTTATTTACTTAATCAAGCTGACAAATGTGTATATAGCAAATTTGATGAATCTGGTAAAGGAGTCATCATTTGTCTATATGTTGATGACATGTTGATCTTTGGCACTGACCAAAATCAAGTTGATCTTACAAAAGAATTTTTGTCATCAAAGTTCTCCATGAAGGATATGGGGGAGGCAGATGTTATCCTTGGCATTAGGATTAAACATGAAAGTAACAAAATTTCTATATCTCAGTCTCATTACATTGAGAAGGTGTTAAAGAAATTTAATTACTTTGATTGTACTCCAGTGAGTACTCCCATGGATACAAGTGAGAAGCTAATGCCTAATACTGGCAAAGCTGTATCTCAACTTGAGTATTCTAGGGTGATTGGCTGCTTGATGTATGCCATGACTTGTACAAGACCTGATATTGCTTTTGCTGTGGGTAAACTGAGCAGGTATACTAGTAATCCTAGTGCTCATCATTGGCAAGCAATTCAGAGGGTCTTTAAGTATTTGAAGAGAACTATGGATTATAGTCTCTCATATACTGGTTATCCTTCAGTATTAGAAGGATACACTGATGCAAGTTGGATCAGTAACACTGAAGACAATTCGTCTACTAGTGGCTGGGTATTCCTACTTGGTGGAGGTGCAATTTCTTGGGCATCCAAGAAACAAACTTGCATTACCAGTTCAACCATGGAATCTGAATTTGTGGCTTTAGCTGCTGCTGGCAAAGAAGCTGAATGGTTGAAAAACTTGCTTCTTGAGATTCCATTGTGGTCTAAACCTATAGCACCTATTTCTATCCGTTGTGATAGTGCTGCTACATTGGCAAAGGCTTATAGCCAGATGTACAATGGGAAGTCTAGACACTTAGGTGTTAGGCATAGCATGATTCGTGAGCTTATCATGAATGGGGTGGTATCTATAGTGTTTGTTAAATCTCAACAAAACTTAGCTGATCACTTGACGAAGGGTTTGGCTAGAGACTTGGTTTTGAAGTCTGCTAAAGGGATGGGTTTAAGTCCAAATTAGTCACTGAATGCAAGGATACCCAACTCCCTTCTAAGGAAACTTGGAAGCTGAGTTCAATGTGGAAAGCTGATCATTTGGTGGACTGAAGCACATGTATCACAAACATCCCAAGGTTGTGCTTGTTACCTGCTGAAAGGAGGATGAAGTCTTCACTTCTTAATGGTTAATTTTCTTTGAAAAAGTGCTAAGCAGGAGCATGAATTAAAGATGAACCACCTATGTAAATGTTGAAGTTTTGCCGCTTCAGGAAGCTTTGGACTTTTAGCTTTTACAACATTTATGAATTGGATATGGACACATGGCTTGTATAGTGTCAGGAGTATTTTAGTGTTTGAAAACTTGTGTGTATTTATCATCAGGTATTCAAATGGGTTGAAGGGTTCAATTCTTAGAACACCCTGATTCTCGAATATTTGAAAGTATATGTACTAATGTGGAAATTCAATCCTCAGGATATTTTCATTTATGCACTTGTTTTGGTTTGTGTTTGAATTTTCATGCAAAGTTAGTGAACTAAATTTGGGGAGGATTGTTAGTAAATTTAGTACACTTGAGGGATCAATTCACACCTGGTAATGGGCTTGGAGGTATGGAGTATACACCCATTTGGTCACTGAATCCCCTGACTCAATAGTGGTTATGTATTGAATCTGCTGATAGCATGATTCTGCTGATTGTTGTTACCACTGCAAGTGTTAACGTTACCACTGCAAGGGTTGTTGTTACCACTGCAAGTGTTAACGTTACCACTGCAAGGGTTATTGTTACCACTGCAAGGGTAACTGTTTCCACTGATAACCACAGATCCTATAATTATGGAAATTATTATGTTATCATTAATGGGCCGTTAATTATACATAATTCCATGGGCTAGGGTTTTGAGTATTCTCTATTATAAATAGAGGTCACATCATTCTGCATGGAAGAATGAGTTATCATACGATTTACTAAACACAAAACCCTAAACACTTAAATACGCATCTGGTTCTTGGTTTGTGCCTAAAGCAAGAACATCACTTGGTCTTATCCCATAGAGATATTCGTGTAACCCAGGCATAGGGTCGAATAGTTTCTATTGGAAAGTGATACCACGATTTCAAGTGAATATCCGGTACCTTCATTGATTATCTTAACCCTAATCTGGGACTGTTTTGCAGCTAAACAACCAACAAGTTTTATCTTTTTACAAGCTCACCTTGTCAGTTGTCCACTTGTTTCTCTTCAGTGTCTATGCTCTTTATTCTACTTAATACACTATTAGATAATTGTCTTGAGACCCACTGGACGCTTGGAAAGATAGCAAAAGGACAAAGATCAAGTGGTATGGTCAGCTGATATTAAGGAAAGGAGAGGTCATTAGTAGCAAATTCTATGGCCTGGTAGTACTTAAGAATTATAAGATACAAAAAGATGAATCACATTATTGACAGTTGACACATATGTGAAAGAGCATGTTATCTAAGTTATATATAAGCTATAGTGCTATAGGATTCTTTTTTAGAAGAGGTTATAGATGCATCCTACTTATGAATAATAGCAAATCTTGTAGGTCACATTGCCATGCTAGTTACCGGATACATTATCTACCTTGAAACTAGTGTTGTCATCATATACCTGTGGCACATATTTGGTAGTACTAGTACCAGAGATGGTTTTTATCAAAACTGAAGAAAAATAAAAGGAAAAACACGATGTGTGCAGCTTTCTAGAGGTGCATCTCTCCCTGTTAAAGCTCAACTGAAATACGAAATCAAATTTCTTGAATCAAGCATAATAAATAGCTAATAAAGTTTTGATCCCTATTTCTATAAAATTTCAACCTGGAACCCTGACTTACTATAAATACTAATACTAATCCAAAGCTGTACAAACAATAATATTTTTTTTCTTTTTATCTAATATTAATACCACTAAAATTTCCAACCTAAAACCCTGACATACTATAAATACTAAGACCACTAAAGTTTATCTATTGCATACTAATCTAACAATCACAAAACACCATTTCTACAGTAGAAGTGGAGCTGCACACATGCTTGGTGATATGTGATCGAGTATTATGTGCCATCTCTGTAGTTTACATCAGAGAAGTACAGTAGTTTCTAATAAGTGAGGAGCATGGTCAAAGGGGTAAAATAGCTAAGTTGACTTTAGTAAAGAATTAGGATATGTCATTTTGTATGTGTCTGCACTTTCATAACTCCCGGTTCGTTTCTGCTTTCAAAACAACGCTTGCCCATATCATCTTTAGGGCTCTCTTCTGGTCTGTAGGTTAAATTTGGTAGGAGATTTGAGGTATATGAAGGGACATTTTTTTTATCGATTTGAATTTTGTTTTTACCTTTTGATAGGTCAAATGGGTTAGGCTAAAAGATTTAATTAACTATAAAATAGTTAATATAGGTCAAGTAAGTCAGACAAGTAGAAAGTTATCTCAGATGTGTTCAAATGCACTAAACATCCTAAATCTCTTTGCAGAAAAAGTGTCGATTATCATCTTGATAACATAAATTCTCTAATCATATTTAAGATACTATTTATTTATAGATTTCAAGTATAAAGAAGTGGTTGCAGGCTGGCCCAACCCGAACTTCTGCTTTTCAAATTCCACTTGCACAAAAATATACCCACTTTGACCCGTGATCCAACCACCCATTTTGTTATTTCTAATGCGTTGATTCATGTATATATAAGCCCACACAAAATAATTGATGGACTCAGACAATCAAAGATATAATAACCTTTTTTTGTCTTTTGACTTATTAAATTTAAATCAGCCCCAGTCAAGTAGCAATGTGGCCTAATGGAGTAATTAATGGCAGCACGGAGGGATGTGACCTACGTTTGGTCCATAAGATAGCGCATCTTCTGGTGTTCTATAATTCAACTCCAATAAGGAGTAGATAGAGAAGAGTTTTTTTTATTTTTTTCTAGGTGGCAAGATGGGAGGACTGGGAAGTTGGGTAGCAGGTTAAGCCGAGTTTGGGTTGAAACAGATCATAAGGGTTGATACTGGCCTGGTCAAGCTGGGTTGGCCCATGGACACCTTTTTTTGTCCAATTTCATTTAATGATTCCATAATTGATTCGTTATTACAATAATAGTTATCTAACTCTTTGAAGAAAAAGTTAATACAACCTCTTGAGGTTTACTTTTTAGTAGAATCTTTGTATGTCTTACATGCATTGTTTATTTTTCTTCTATTAACAAGACTTATGTTTCTCACAAGGTTGTCTCATTCTTTCACAGAGTGTATCACTGTTTATTTTTTGAATTTTCATACGTAGTAGTGAGTCCAACTAAACTATATTTCCTCTAGAGAAAATTTTTATGCGAAACTATAACAGTATATATATCCATTTTGACTAAGGTGTCACTCTTTTTTTTTTTTTTTTTGGGACATAGGAACTAATTATATAATGAAAATACCAATTAAGACTTTTAAGTAGATAGATTATCGGATGATGAGTGGTTAATTTTCATTTTGCCCAAAAAAAGAGAGAAAAGAGAAGATAGCATGCCTCATAATTCAACTGGTTCTTTCATTCTCAGGAAACCGAGTGACCACTGCAGATCCCATTCATCGGATTCCCATTCATCATCATCATCATCGGACTCCCATGCATCAAAGCATCAAGAAGAATGAAAAAAAGCAAGAAGAGACCCCCTTTTGTGTACTTAATGGTTTATTAGATTTTATAGAATTCAGGATGACCCTTAGATATATTATACCAGTGTCAGCATATGATCTTTTCCTTCCAATATCCTTCATGACCTTTCATTTACATTAAAGGTCAACCATTCTTTTATTTATGGTTTTATACCCCTTTGGCAATATCTTTATGAATGTACTTGCACACACTTAGCTCCAACATATGCTTCAGAGCTAAAGAGTTGAGAATGGGTATAATCATGTACTGATGGAATCTACTTTACCATCAGGAAAGAAAATGCAGGGATGACAACCAGTTGACTTCCTTGAAATGTAAGTCTATGCATTTTGTTGGTGATTAGTTTTCAAGTTATTTTAGTTTCATACCTATCTTAAATTCTAGATGATTGTTAGTTTTTATGATATCACTAAATCAGTGGTTTCAGATAACTAAGAAAAGGAATTAGATAGGGAAATTAGGCTTCGGATTTGTAAAAAGCTACTTGCTTGTGAGAAGTGCGAGAAGGGAGCGGTGCACAACTTTTGTGAATCCGCTCAATAATGTTTAGTTGTGAAAAGCTTAACAAAAGTTGTGAATTAGATCCTTCTCCTGTAAACCAGATAATGTCTTGTAATGTTATTAGAAACGATTTACTGTTTGTTTATGTTATTTAGTATTGGGTCGAATGGATCAGAAAAGGCATCTGTATGTTTGGGCCGAACCAAACAGCCTTTTAGATAAGTTAGTTATTAGTTTGACAGTTATCTTTGAAGCGACACAATGTTTGGCTTCATAAGTCATGTAGTTTCATATAGTATATATAGGATTAGGATTCATTTGTAATAGTTAACCTTTTCAATTAATAAAAACATCGTTTATAAAGGTTCATAACATATTTCATTATATACAAAGTGTGAGTTTGTGTATCGTGTGTTTGTTCATAGACCATGTTTGATTCGTAACAAAGAAGATCCGGATGGGACCAACATTGGTATCAAGCATCAGAAGTTCGAATCAAACCCGGTGTTCAGTTTGTGTTTCACAAAGGCGATCATAGGAGTGCAACGATTTGCAAGAAACAAAACAGAACACCAGAGAGAAGAATAACTTGGTTCAGGGAATCAAGTTTCAATAACGATTCAGGGAATTGTTCCAAAGAAGAGAAATAGAGACGATTGATTCAGGGAATCAATCAATAGAAAGAAGTGGTTGATGGTACAAACGTAAAAGATCCAAAGAAAGTGGTTGATAGTGCTGTTGTAAAAGATCCAGAGAGACCGATTGATTCAGGGAATCAATCAAGAGAAGAGAAGAAACCGTGCGCATACCGGTTAATCAAGAAAAGAGAAAGACAGTGAAGAGATTGATTCAGGGAATCAATCAAGAGAAAACCGATCACAGAAGATCAAAAGAGACAAATTCGACTCAGAAAAGTCGAATAGAGAAGAGAATAGAGAAGAGAAGAGAACAGAGAAGAGATAGAAAGCGATCAGAGGATCGATGATTCAGAGAAAGAGAAGTAGCATTTGAGAAACAAATGCAGAGAAAGTTATATTGATGTCAGAATTGAAGAAAGACAGTTTAGACAAAGAGAAGATGTCAAAGAAAAGGGCAACAAGAAAGCAACAAATAAAGGAGAAGAAGCAAGCACATCGAGCAGTGATAATTTCATCATCATCACTTGAACAAGGAACCTAGAAGCATTGGAAGAATAACATTAAAGCATTAGGAGGGAGATGTAAACCAGATAATGTCTTGTAATGTTATTAGAAACGATTTACTGTTTGTTTATGTTATTTAGTATTGGGTCGAATGGGTCAGAAAAGGCATCTGTATGTTTGGGCCGAACCAAACAGCCTTTTAGATAAGTTAGTTATTAGTTTGACAGTTATTGACAGTTATCTTTGAAGCGACACAATGTTTGGCTTCATAAGTCATGTTGTTTCATATATTATATATAGGGTTAGGATAGGATTCATTTGTAATAGTTAACCTTTTCAATTAATAAAAACATCGTTTATAAAGGTTCATAACAGATTTCATTATATACAAAGTGTGAGTTTGTGTGTCGTGTGTTTGTTCATAGACCATGTTTGATTCGTAACAAAGAAGATCCGGATGGGACCAACATCTCCCACTTCTCACATATATCTAGCTTCTTATTTGATCATAAACCTTGTTTCCTATGTCTACATATATATGCATGTTTTGACTATTAAGAGATTGTATGAGTATATTTTTATTCTCCAGTTTTGACTATTAAGAGATTGTATGAGTATATTTTTATTCTCCAGTTTTCACACATTATTTTTTATATCAATCAGGCTTTATATGCAAGTTTTTATGAATCTGTGCAACAGGATCGCATCAAATTCCGAAAAATCCAATTGTTTTATGGGTTATTATGGACATATTTCAGTTTCTCAAAAGAATCTTGCAAAAGTGGTCACTGCTGCACATTAATTCTCGTTAATATATGAGGATGCTAGTGATTCAAGATTCTTACAATACTGGTGGTGCCTGGCAGCATGATGGTTTCTTAAAATTTAATATGTGGTTGGCTCTTTGTATTTTCTTTGTTGTTATTTCTGTTATCCCGTTCATGCCGAAATGAAAATCCCATGTTTTAGCTTTTAGGCTACCTTCAAAAGAGTAGCTTCTGTCATTGATTATCCTTAGCATTTGCATTTTTATATAATTTGGAAAAGGTGAAACTTGTCATCTTGTTAGTGACAGACTCACAGTGTTGAATGACTGTTGGTTCAAGAACTTAGTACTAGCTGTGAAAACTTCATGTTTGTCGTATGTGTATATTTGACTTGAGATGTACAGTAATACTTAGCTAATTCTTATTGAGAAGCTTCAAGTCATTATTGCTCCATTTTCTCCTTTTAGGTGAATTTATTGGAAAAAAACGCAGTTTGGTACTGTATGTTATAACTCTTTTGGTTTCTCAATTTAATTTGCTAGACTTAGTTTTAATAATTTTAAGCTTAAATCTTACATGTTAAGGTTTTTTCTAGCGTAATGCTTGTTGACCAAAAGGTTTAACATAATGTCTTACATGAACTAGAAAGTTGTTAGTATGAACTAGGGTAAGTGTAGTTGAACCAAAGTCATTGAAGCATCTTCCTTTATATGTTAAACGGAAACGCTTCACACATATCATTCCTCTCGTTCATTCAATCCACTTTGTGTCGACCCGTTGAAACCGGCCATGGGTATATATCTCGGTTTCTCATAATGCTTTAGAGCCAAGCCTTTCAGCTCATAGGAAGTGGCCTCACTTCCACATTCAGATAGGTGGTTATTAACTTATTATAAAGGAAGTTAACATAGCTTAAACATCCCAACATATCATGGGTTATAATTCCATTAAGAATTTTCCAATTCACCCTTTCCTTACATTACGGTTCAAGTTCTACTAGAATGATTATGAAATTCGCACTAGAATGATTATGAAATTTGCAGTCACGTTCGGATGATGTACTTTTGCTTCTCTAGAGACTTGGTGAATAACCAAGCATCAAGACAAGGTTCTATCATGACTACCCATACGTGGGCTTGAGTCACATCCCTTGCGAGGTACTTCAATCAGTTTTCTTGGCAATCATTTTGTGAAAAGATCTTCTAAGTTCTTACTAGATCGTAAGAAGCGAACGGTGATCACCCCATCATTTATCAACTGATTGACTTGTCTGTGCCTGATTCCGATGTACGTGGACTTGCCATTGTACACTTAATTGTACGCTCTTGATAGTGTAGATTGACTATCGCAATGCACAGAAATTGGCGGCATGGGTTTTGGCCATAAGGGTATGTTTATTAATAAGTCATGCAGCCATTCAGCTTCTTTGCAACATAAAGCCAATGCTACGAATTCCGCTACCATAGTAGCGTCTGTTGAACATCTTTGTTTCTTTGATCCCCAAGACACTACACCCCCACCAAGCGTGAATATACATCCACTCGAGGATGTGTAGTCTTCTTGATCAGTTATCTAAATTGCATCAGTATAACCTTCTAATACTTATGGATCTCCACTATATTCCTAACCATAATCAATGCTTTTCTTTAAGTCTTTAAATACTCAATTTACAGCATCTCAATGTTCTTTGTCAGGACTACTAGTATGTCTACTTAATCTTCCTACGACATATGAAATATCAGGTCTAGTACATGTCATGGCATACATAAAACTACCAATAACCTTAGCATACTTGTTTTGGGCTAAGATTCTACGAGTGTTGTAAGTTAATATGGAACCTGCTTCGAATGGAGTGCTAACACGCAAGCAATCAAAGCTATCAAAATGCTTTAAAATCTTTTCAATATAATGAGACTAAACTGTGTTTGGTCATTTTTGTTCTAAATAAAAAATTTGTCACAGAAAGCTGATGCAGCGTATCCTCAGTTTTTTATAACGACATATCAAGTTTTCCTGTCTGAGACCCAAAAATATTTTTTTTCTCTTTTTTTGTATTTACTTTTTAGTTTTTATTCTTTGTACATTTGTATTTTGTTTCCTTCTCTCAGCTGCTTTGTTTTCTTGGTGGTTTGTTTTTCAGGACATAATGGAGATGGAGAAAGACATTCACGCAATGACCATGGAAGAATGGATGGGGTACGAAGTAGAGAAGGTTCGGCATATGATGAGTAATGAAAAGCCCAAGGAAATTCTTGTAAGCCAACACAACCCTCATTCACCTACCAATTCTGCAATGTCTTGTTACCAAGAGAATAAAGAGATCGATATCGATAACATGACAATGGAGGAGTGGAAGGCTTCTTAGTTAGGAAAGTCTAAAACCCGAAGTTGTTATGTTGATATTGACCAGATGAGTATGGAAGAGTACATTTTGTACGAAGCAGAGGTGTAAACGCATTAATGGATTGAAAGATCTCACCTATGGTTATACATCTCAATGTTGCTATCAATCACCATGCCCACCAAACCCTCTACCAGAAGAAGAGGATTTAAGCTTGGAAGAAATCTTGGATTTAAGTCTCGAAGATCTTGGATGACTTATTCTGGGTTGGGGCACAAAACACCAAGAAAAGTAAATATTTTCTGGATTATTGTACTCATTAGATAAGCATAAAATAGAAAGATGTTCGGGTGTGAAGATGAAGAATTTGGGAATGTTGACCAAGTTGAAGAGATGGTTGATGTTGAGGAGGAAGTGGAGATGGTTGATGAGAGTAATGAAAGTTTTTTGGGAATGTTTGATACTTCCATGGTGGATGAGGACTTTGATCTATCAAGGAATAACAATGAGCTCCAATGGTTACCGACCAAAGACCCCTTTTTATCTTTTATAGAGCTCAAGGAAAGCTCAACTAATATAGAAATTGATAGTTCATCAACCATGCCGGAAAGGTAAAGAGGGGAATGCAATGAATTTGTTACCTTATTTTTCCTCCTAGTATATATTTACACCATGTTGGTGTATATTGCTATTACCACCGGCACTTAATTGTAAGTGTCGGGACGGGCACCCTATTACCTAGTAAATAAGGGTGGAGTCAAGCTCGTGACTCAAACAAAAATAAATGCTAGTATTTTCATTCACGTTGAATACACGTTTATTTTGATATGGAACGTAAGATTGGGGTAATATATGGTTTACTTGACTAGAGGATTGAGAAGAACAATTCTCGACTCTTTTCTATTAAATTCAATGATCAAACGTACATCAAAATAAATAAATAAATAAAAATAAAAAATAATAAGAAGCGCCCTTTTTAAAGAAGAATATAAGTCAGGCCTATAAATTGATAAAAAGAAACTAAAAACCTTGTAATTAAATTAAGAGTAAATTACATGGTTCGTTCATGTGGTTTGGCCAAAATCCCTAATTGAGTCCCTATCTTTTCAATTGCACCAAGTGAGTCATTATTTTGAAACTATGTAACACCGTTTGATAACATCAAATTGTCCTCATATTCTTAGTATCATTTTCCTCAGTTATGACATAATTTTATGCTCATTTACCTTTTATTATGCTCTTATTTCTTTATATCCCATTTCAGGACAAGAAATGAGCAGACGAGCATTATCGATGATTATTTTGGCTAAAGATTTGGATTTATTCCCAAGATGATTTTGAAGATATGAAGACTACGCCGTAGCAAGCAATAGAGCTATGGCGTAGTAGTGCCAGCTAGGAAGCTACGCCGTAGTTGTTTGATAACTACAGCGTAAGTATGACGACAAGTGCTCTACGGTCATGACTAGTTACGGCGTAGATGTGATTATATGAAGACTACGACGTAGCACTCCATAAAGTTACGTCGTAATAATTATTAACAAAGGCTACGGCGTAGTACCTACAAAAAGCTACGCCGTAGCCCAGTCGGGCATTATAAATACATGAAGAATTTCGTTTGTATGACATCTCCCCTTTTCCCAAAACCCCATTAGGGTTTGGGGAGAACAACCTAAAAGAAGAATGAAGACCTGAGAAGACCGAAGGGACATCATTAGCTAGGAGAAATCCTAGTCTAATACAAGTTTGATTTCTATTACGTTTTATGTTTCGTTTTAGATGAATACTATTGTTAATTAAGATTCGGTTTATTTTACTTTGATTATCTATATAGAAGTTTATGTGCTTGTTTTAGACCCTTTCGTTGTGGTAGTATTGAAGCTCGATAGTACTTATTAGTTGGGAGAATTGAACAAAGGACCCTTCACGAGTAGGTAGCAGGGATTGGTAAGATTTGGTCGTATTACCTTCCCTTGTGTGCGAATTGACCAAAGGATCACTTATCGATTGGATTTACTTAAATAATGAAGGGAAACTTAAGTTCGACCACTTAGGTTTCACATAAGCAAGTCTATTAAACATGGTACTTAATGACTCAGCATAGTCATCCGCGGACCTCCGTTCATTACTAAGGTTAAAATCTTTAGATATCGGGGTAGGGGACTATAGGAAATAGGATTAGACGGATTGAGAAACGAGTCTAGTTGATCTTTACCCACTATATGGAACTGATTAATCAAGTTTATTAAACCTTTATATCTTGATTAGTTATCCTTTCTATTATTCTTGTTTTTAGTTCTGATTTTGTTTAGTTATGTTTAGTTATGTTTTCGATAACTTTTGATCTATACTATACCCTTTTTATCACTTACCTTGTTTCGCCAGAACAACAGCTCTTGGGACGACACTCGGATTTATCTAAAGACTATACTACACATGACCGGGTACACTGCCCATGAGTATGTGTTAGTCCTAATATCTCCAACTGTATAAATTTAAAACAGGATGAAGATAACGCATCTCCGTTCATCCTTTTCGCTAACTGTCATTATCTTCTGCGTTAGCTCCCAGTCCTCAAGCGAAAACGTTAGTCCATTAATCAAATGATCGTTTGCAACGTTAGTCCTTTTACTAACGGTTGTTTTTAATTAACTCCAAATTTGGGTTTCTTAGAAAAAATTCTTTTCTACATGGTTTGTATACGTTTTCGTCCGTTTTGATATGTTTTCGTCCATTTTTTTTAATGTTTTCATACGTCTTTATCCGTTTTTAAGTTCAATAATCTCTGCGGTTCTCTTTTGGTTCAAATGAATAAGTAATTAACCTTTGAAATGTATAGATTGATGTTATTATTTTATATCTTTTTAATGTAAATCAAGTTTTTAGTCGACCTTTATAAACGTGTTTATCTTATAAATTTTTAAGTTTTAACAAATTTGAAATAACATAAGCACTTTCATAAAATGAATAAAACAATTACACATTTTTCTAAAGAGTAGAAAAGAATTTGGAAACAAAAAGCACATTTAAACACACCTCCAAACTATACCTTCTTTAGGTAAACTTTATTTACACCCTATATTAACCTCATTGCTCTTTCTTTCACTATAAATTAAACAGTTGCACCTTTTCATACATGCTATATTCTTCTAACACTTCTCTATCTCAAAAATGCACGCTCACGAAAAGTAGTCATCTTTAGTGTCAAATGGATCACAAGTTCAAAAGCAAATGGGAAAGTAACAACCTAATCTATGATAAAGATTATGGGTATGATGGTATTTCTTGGCGTCAGAGAAACTTTATGTGCAACTTTTGCAAGAAAGAGTATAAGTCTGCACAAGCTCTTGGTGGACACATGAATGTTCACAGAAGAGATAGAGCAAGACTGAGGCTATCTTCACCATCTCTTGATCAACCCCCTAGCCCGAACACTAACACTAACCTTAACCCTAGTTTCACATCTCCACCATCATCGTTATTGTGCTTACCTTACAAGACCTTCAATGCTTCTCTTTTTCCTCTAGCTTCACCATCTTCAACCATCAAAATTGAAGAGAAACAAGAGATGTTCCAATTCGCACCACATACAGCTCGAAACTTTCTTGGAGAAATGACAAAGAAGATGAGCATGGAGGGGTCTTTGGCAAATGTTAATGGTGGTTATTATGGCAGTTCTATTGATCAAGAAAATGAAAGTAGGGTTTGGAAGAAGAGAGAGAGTTTTAGACTTGAATTGGAGATGGGTTTGCTTAAAGATGGGAAGTTTGAAATGGAGTTGGACTTGGAACTTCGACTCGGACGATCTTAGTCTTGTTTATCAGATTAACATTCGGTGTTTAGTTGTGTTCGTCAATAAGCTATCTATCTAGGTTATGATATATCAATATTCTAGGGTTTCTGTTACTTTTGTATGTGCTCTTGTTCTTATCATTAACTATATATGTGTCTAGATTAATTGTATGATCCAAATGCATGTTTGGTAACCATGGAAATTGATGGAGGAAAAAAATGAAGTGTTAGCTTTCTAAATTATAGATATCGTGTACGAATCTGGAATGATTGAATGTTCACTTCCCGGCCTTCTCATTTTTCAAGATTTCTAATACCACATGCTTATTTCAACAGAAGTACTAGCTTATACTTAAACTTTGTAAGATTTTCATGAGAAAGTCTCTATTGAAGACTAATAATTATGAAGCATCTCAGTTATGATTTGTCTCCATCATTATAGTTCACAACGAAAATTATATTTAAACTTGTTTAGGTTATATATAATATATCATGAGAAAGTCTCAACTGTTTGAAAGAATTTACGAGATAATTTTCACAGGGAATTAGTTCTAGCGCGCTAACAAAATCAACATGTTCGTTAACTAAGTTAGTAGCACGTTCTTATCACATTTCATTTAAAGATCAAATGTATAACCTGAAATTTGATAAAGTAGAGTACTTTATAATCAATTCTAAACAATAGAAAAAACAAATATAGAAACGCATTTCTTTTAACAGCAAGAAACTCATTATCAGTGACCCAATGTATGACATAAAATATACAAAAACTGAAATTAAATATATCATCAAAACAAGCAAAAATGTTATCCCAATGAGAATTGCCTAAACTTGTTTGGGAAGGGTGGGTTTAAGTTTATAACCTCAGCGCGTCCAAAATTCTATCGGTAACTGACAGGATCATACTTATATGATCACGCTAAATACTTGACGAAAATTTGGAAAAAGAGTTTTGTAATTGGATAGAGTGGTTCTCTAACCCATGTAACGCCATAAACATATATCCATTGTAACCTTTTATGCTAGCTCCTTGCTAGACTCTTAATCCAAATTAATGTCATTTCAAAAAAAAACGTGACGAAAGGATTATTCTTTCTAATGAGGTGTTTATATAATGCTTTAATTAGCTTCATATTTCCTCTTGAGTAACGACCTTCATAGTTACTAAAATATGCTTGTGCATTATACCTCGGAAATTATTTATTACTTGTATGATAACTCATATCCAACTGATATATCAAGAGTGACGATCTGTTGCGCTCCACATTATAATTCAACTAAAACACAGTTATATATTCTTGAACGTTATATGCAAGATTGGTAAAGGCAATCCAAGGCGATGTGAATGTGAATGTGAATGTAATAAAGTTTTAAATGCATGAGAACGACATAACAATCATCATATTTCAAGGAGTATACATCTAGTATCTAGTGTTCTTGTTTCACTCACAATCTCTATATATAAAGAATTCAGTGTGCCTTGATGCTTTGGTTATATACATGCAATACTGAAAGTAACGTCAAGATGATGCACATATATAATTAATGCAAACTAGCTCTAGAATAAGAAATCATGAGTAGAATGTCGCGTGCAAATTCCTAAATTTAATGCCAAAAGTCTGTGTGCAGTGGCATTGAGTCAATGAAAACTCTAGAATAGGGGGATAGAAACATAAGTGTCTATGAATCATTAAATGATACACTAAAATCAGATCTAGCTGATGCCAAGTAAGAAACTCTTCATGGTATGTCTTTGAAGCCATATTTATGCCATCTTCACATGTCAAAAATTTCAATACATATGCCTTCTTCTGTTCTCTGCATTTATGTATGTATAAAAAGGGTATGCACCCTCTCTTTTTAATGTTTTCTGAAGGTGTGCACCATCCATGTGTCTATTAACAAGGACATATATATCTGATTATTTACATGAACTATAAAAAACATGAGTCAAATTATTTGACTCGGTCTTTTGAAAATCATAACGCCCTGCACGCACCTTCATTTATAACGCAACACGTACATATCATAAGAAACTTTCTAGCCCCGCACTCATGTTTATGTTTCCTTTCTCATGTTAAATAAAATCATTGTATATGTATATGCATCATGCATATGGAAACAAAAGTACTATCTTATAATTCTAGGACATCATGTAAGAGTGATGAAATGCAAAGGTTTTAAAGGGATGATGATGGTTCCAACACATGGATGCACCTTTGGCTTTTGCTAGTTCCCAACAATTGTTTATAGAGTTTTTGTCAGTCAGTTTCATGATGTCTTTTTCCTAATATGGAAACCAGACATTTTGTATCAGTTTCATCATACATACTTCTAACTCCCCTATTATGCTATATGCTATGCTAAACCACCACTCATTCATTCTCTCTATTACATAAAGGGTAGGGGTACCTAGGGAGTAGAGTGGTCCCTACAACAGGTGAAATCAAAGGCATGAAAAAGGAGGTTTTGGGAAGTAGAGATGAGGGTGACAAATGTGGATGTTTTAGTGTAAAGACAATAGACAAGTATGGGATAAAGGGATTGTATTGGTGAGATGTCACTGCTCACCACCATCTCTATACTTTTCATCCTAAATTATTGGAAGCTAGATTAGATATACTTCCTTGTCACCATTCATTTCATTGACCTCATAAAAGTGTTAGTGATCAGATAGTTATCTAGCTAGAAACTTAAGTTGAAAGATATATAAAATCACTACTTAATTAGGAATCACTCACATGTAAAAGCAATGTAACAAATCGTGTACGTTTAGAATTAGTTGATATATGTGCACCACATTAGGGAGAGTGATTGTGCATCAAGAAAAACACAACAGGATTTACAATATAAAAGTCTTGGATACAAGTCTTATATAACTGTATATACAAGCAAAATCGTATGTTCAGAAACTGCATTAAGTATGACCCATTTTGACTAAAATTATGTTTGCACTAATATGACCCATTTCGACTAAAATGCAAGAACAGTACAATTAGTAATCGAACAAATATTTCTTCAACACAACTTTACTTGACCTTGTACTTAGCAACTTGACACAAAAATATGTGCAACTAAAATCGAGTTTGTACTATAACCCAGCTTGAAAAAAGATCCATACTTCAAACGTAATTGTTCACTCCATAAGTTATCCCATATGAAAATTGTCAAATTATTTAACGAAGACTATGGTTTCAAGAGGGGCTTGATGAGCCTTGACTTGATTTCCTTGTAATCTTAAACCTGAAACCAACGGCATGATGACTTAGAACACCAACACATCTTCCCATAGAAAGAAGTATTAGATGACTTTCAAACGACAAAATCTCACAACCAACTGTTAGTACGAAGGTTAAAATTAAAGCCAAGTTTTCACAATCACGGACGATAACAAAACTGTTATTGCATACCTTTTTTTTGTTGCAAAAGGGTGAATTATATAGTTTGATACATAATACAGTATGTTTTGTTATTGCATACCTGTATTATGTAGTATTGATGATTTATGTATCAAACTACTAGTATCAATCTATGAACCGACCAAACCTAGAGAGTGGCAACAGTGAGAAGTCATAACAGTAAATACCGCAACATCATGTATATGATATGATAGGTAAATGTGAGGTCTTAACAATTGAAAGCCCCTCTCTTGGCAACCTAGCCAAGTTCAAAAAATGAGAGTGAAAAGTATCACATTTTTTCCTTTTTTATTAAATGTTTTCTTTTGTATGAGTCTCAAACGTATTGAAAATCATGAGTGGAGAAGGTTACTTAGAAAGCATCTTAAAGTATTCTTCTTATAATTAATAAGGTGATATCTTTTAATAGGTAATATAAGTAATAGGAAAATCTCATTGTCATCTTTTACTTACAAAGACACAACAAATATTTCATTGAAAAGAAACAAGTACACATTGTGTATAAAGAAAAGGACACCTTACGTGTACAATGAATTGACATTTTGTTTTGTCGACCAATTATATTTTTATGCTGTAAATACGATCCGTGATCAACTGAATGATAATAATTTACCTTCAAGTATTGTACTTGTACTTCTTTCTTCAAAAGGTTGTCCTAAATGTTGATAAAAATCCTTTTTTTGGCCAATAAAAATCAAGCAATAATTAAGAGCAACAACAATTGTGATACCACTCGAGATTCCATTGGTTCAATTCTTATTATTATAACATTCAAAAGAGCTTATCGAAAAATTAGGAATTTAGGATATACAGTAAGTAACATAACTACTACGTCGGTTATTTGGCGGTTTTGAAATAGAGTTTGTTTTGACTTGAAATCTCCTCGAAAACGTACACTTGGTAAAAAAAAACCATATCTCTTTCACACCTTAAACGTGGATCACGCATAGGAATATAAGGATTTTTTTTAAATTAGTCGGAATGGATCCCCGACAGAATATCGGCTTGTGCCATTCACTAATGTTGCATTTGAATTTGAAATTTTTGTTTATTTAGCTTCTTGCTAGCTTTAGTATAAATCCGTTGTTCTTTTTAGCTAGAAACCATATATGTAAGTCTTAAAAAAAAATGTTTGATATAACGATACTAGTTATAATACCCGCGCATGCGCGGGTTTTTTTCTAAAATTTTTAATAATGTATTTTTATAATTAGGGTTTAAGCCATACAATAGATACGTACTTTTCTAAAATTTACAATAACGTACATAAAATGTGGAGAAAATTATAGTCGAGATGGGAGTGGATCGCATGAAGATGACTTGGAAGATTGCTTGATGCTGTATGTAGTGTTTTTGCTTGGGTTGTTCATTCTTGAGGTTGTTCAAGTATGAGTGTTTTGTTCTTTTCTCGTTTCAAGAGTGGTTTCATCACCACTCCATGCATGTACGTAACTCTTATAAGGTTTTTAATATATTTCACTGGGTATAAACTCTTTACCCAAAATAGAACTAATATCTTCTCTTTTGCATGAACACGAGGTTGTTGTATAGCAAATTTATGTGACAAATCAATTCAATTTTACATGATTCCTTGGAATAGATTTAAATCCTAATTATTCAGATGTATATTGAAATTAAAAAACCTAAATTTTGCACATCATGATAGATTATCACCACATTCTAATTATTCAAATGTAGGTAATCTTTTTCATCTTGTAAGAAAACCTATCAGAAAATAACCATAACAGTTACACCAAAAAAACCTAGGTTAAACATCTAAACAAAACCCACTCATCAAACTAAGGGGGTGCTTGGTGGGGGTTAAGAGGGGTAGGGAATGGGCAAGGTATTGATTTGGGCCCACCTCCCTCAAATACTTGTGCTTGGTTAGTTAGAGGTAAGGGATTGATTACCCCGTACTGGGTAATCAACCATTATAGAGTAAATTTGGGGGGGGGGGGGGGGGGGGGGGGTGGGTAAGGTATTGATTACCCACCTCACTCATTCATTTGCATTCTCTTACCCTTACCTTTTCCCTTTCCCCACTTTGAACCAAGCGGACCCTAAACGAACAAAGAATAATGATTTTTTTTCATATAGATAATTTTTTTTTTTGAACAGAAATTTCATATCACACCTCACAAATGGAGAAAATTTGAATACAACAAGTTACATCGACACAACAAGTTATATCGAACAACAAGTTACATCGAACATAACAAGTTAAGACAAAACAAGACATACACCCTAATAGTTGTGACAGACTATAGCAACACCATACAAAAGTGAGGGGAATCACCAAAGTGAGCTTTTGACAGACACAACCATATGCAGGTGTAGCTTGACAAAAGTACATAAAGTACATAATACATACATAGATGATAAAACTAGGCATCCTTAAAAGAGCCAGACCAAAACCTAACAGATCTAAAATCAAACCCCTAGGCAGCAGCGAGCCGTCAATAACGGGCCACAACAGATCTGAGCAGAAGGAACCGGATGGTAGCAAATCTGAGCAGAAGACAGCAGTTGCGGCAGCGATGACAACAGCAGCAGCGAATATGTGGGATGACAGATCTGTGGGTAAGGTTTTATTGTAGAAAAAGAAAAAGTACAAAAAGAAAGAGGTCCGGACGGCCGGCCAAAGCCGACCGCCGGAAAAGAGATATGTTTGGTTTAGGATAAGTTTAGATTATAGAGAGAGGTGGGAGGATAAGTTAGAGAGAGAGATTGTTTAGTGGATTTGATTATAGATAATTAATGTGTATTATTAAATTAAAAATAACATGATAAAAATACCTCAATCTTATGTAGGTTATAGTATGACTATGCTGGTAAATGGTAATGGTGGGCACCGATGTTGTGAGGTTTTAAGTGTTAATGTGATTGGTTAAGGTGGGGGATATGATGCTTATGAGGAGAGGTTTTCCTTGATGATTTTTTCTTCTTTTTCTAAATTTTACATTCAGTCCAAAAGTTATAAATTTAAACTTGCTTTTTCGAAAGGTTTTTTTCTTTTAACTTTTGACCCATGTGTTTTTAATGATTTTTTTGGCCTGAACGAAATTTTTATAACGTTTTTAATAAGTTTATGTCAATTTAGGAAATATTTTAGGTTTTTGTTATTAAACATATTTATTAGAGAAAATCAATAATAATTAATATTACAAAATAAGGAATTATTTGATTTTTTTAAAATGAAAAAATCCCACTAAGGGTTTTGTTTTATTATGAAAAAGATATATGTTTTTCCACATGTTTGTATTTGGCTCAATCAAGTCATTTCTCAATTTTCAGTTACTATACTTTTGCCGTCTATCTAAAGATATATGAAAGTACACCCACCATTAATGTAGTCATTCACGCGCGGTCACTAACATGACGATTGCGGTTACATAACAGTGATATGATCGATAACACGAATTCTAAATTCGTCATCAGCTAAGAAGAGGCATAGTTATGAAATTGATAAAAGAACACAGTAATTAAAACACGAAAAGATAACTCAAAGGAGTCGAATGCGAAAAAGTGAATTTAAGTCGAGTTTTTCTAAGGGTCTATTTTGACCATGTATAAAGGTGATATATAAAAAGACGAGTCCTAAAACCAACAAGCACCAGTGGTCTAGTGGTAGAATAGTACCCTGCCACGGTACAGACCCGGGTTCGATTCCCGGCTGGTGCATAATTATTTAGAAGAAATTTTTTTATTTTTTTTAAAGTTATATATCTCTCTTATTTTTACTTTATTTCTGTTAATTTTTCAGTTAAAAGAATCAAAAAGACATTAAACCTAATATAAAGTGCGCAAAACATTTGAAGATGGAAAAAATAAATAAATGAAAGTATATAAAGTACAGAGAGCAGCCGAGCACGAAAAAGATTGAGTACAAAAATACGAGAACTAGTACAGAAAAACATTTGAAGTAGATATCTTATCATCAAACCCAGCACACAAATCTGTATTTCAACAAGATTTTTGTACATAAACAACCACAGATAAGAACATTCTGTATGCAAGTTCTGACATCACACATTCACTTTGGGGTTCATAGAGGGCCCGAATTATCTAGTGAGGTAGTATATGACTAGGAAACCCACCACGAAAGAAGCCACAAGAGTTAACATCCTTCGGCTTGATTTAGTCTCAAATACCTGAAGAGAAGGAGTAATTCTTGCTTAGTAGCAGAAACTGTGTAGGAATACTAATTCCTAAATATTAGAAAATCCAGCTCGCCTTGTCCATTATCCAAATTTTGGAAATAGTTTATGTATTATATTTGACTACTTAAACTAAAATAAAACTATTTAATAATAGTTATCAAATGGAACGATTTTGAGCTTTTTTATAGTTGCCTGTTGGCCGTTACTAATAAATACAACCTGAATTGCCATAAAAATGGGTTGATATCGACACCCTCTAACAAAAAATATAGATCATATAACTTCACAAGTTGGCACCAGAATGTAGCATTTACAGGTGGTAAAATGGGTAGCTAGGGCAGCATGGATAACAGATTCGGGTTAAATGAGTCAAACTTTTAGTATGGTCGGGTTGTGTGTTGACCCATAAACGTTTTTTGTCCATTATAAGTAACTAATGTGTTGATTATGATTATAAAAACGATATTATTATGATAACTATATAAAGTTCTGGAAAAAAATTGCCGATTATTGACACAACCCAAAGCGTCTCATTCATAAGTACTAAGTAAACTGGCTAAATTTGTCACCTCTAGAAAAAATTATGGCAGTTGAATGATGTGGTAGAGATGCATACCGTTTTGAATTTATCCATAGTTCCAGAGAGGATGCCTCTTGAAGAATCCATATCATTCCCCTGAATAAGAAAACAGAGATTGCTATAAAGTTGAACAATAGAAATATAGATACAAGATTTAAAAGTTGCAGGCCTTCAAAGCACATACCATTCTATCCAACATACGGTTATGACCTTCCACTTCTTCATGTATATCACCTGTCAACTGTTGAGAAGATCGATATTATATTTATTACGAATAATTTTATTGATAAACTCAAAATGAAGGCAGAGTTGTTTGTCAATTGGCATGTGTAAATCAAGCTTATGATATTTACTTGTTATGATATGATAAATGTTATAAATTTTGACTAATCAACAAAAAATTGTAACACTAAGAGGTGTTTAGCATTGCATATTGAAAGTGATTGTCTAATCTCAGCTGGTTTGCGCATAGTGAAACTGATTTTCATAATGTCGTGCAATTTAGGGGTTAACCAATCAGTTTATTGTAACTATAACTAGCTTAAGACAAGCTGCAAGAGAACCGATATTAAGGCAAAAACAAAATTACAACAAATCTACAATGACCCTCAATTTAAACATCAAGACTTTTGACCAAATTTTTAATTCGTCATTTTTACCAACATATGCATCTCTTTTTTTCATTTGCCTATTGAACTTTAGATATTTAAAAGTTCCCAAACACTAACAAAAGTGACTTTTACGACTTCAAACAGTAGTAGCACATGCAAAAAAATGATCCTGATGAGTGATGACCATTTTGTTAGAGCTGATTAATTGATTCTGATTATTCCACGTCACAATGGCGCAAGGGGAAACACTCTTGGATGGAATATACAGAGCTACATTTCTGTTTTAATTGACGAAATCACTATGCACAAGACTAATATTGTTTTCTTTATCGGTTATTGTTTTTATCAGACCACATGAATTAATAACGAATAGAACTTACCCTTTTCAGCATAAGAACTCTGTCTTGCAGCCCATCCATTGCTCTCTCATTCTCATGTTCATTAATTTCATGGGAGGAATAAGAAGAAGAGGCCCTAATACCACCCTCTTCAATGTCATCAAACAGAGCAGTTCTGCCTCCACGAACGTCCCTGCATTAAAGAGATACTAGTAAACAAGCTGGAATGAAATTTGTGGCAATTGATGCACATCTAACCAAGATTTTAATGAATAAAAATATACATGATCTAACTGATACCAGAGCTATAAGAGTAAACATGAAACTAACGCGTTATCATAGTATAGAGAAAGCAGTAATAGTTGAAGCACGGATTAAACAAACAGCAAAGAATGGTCAACACTCAAACTCTCTGCCAAACAGGAGCGGCATCTATACATATTTGGACACTACTCTATTCAGTTATCTAATGCAAAGTGCAGAAAAGTTATGTAATGTGGCGCTGACATCACTTCGCACGTGCCATACTGACGTGTACGATGCAAACAGTTCTAGGCTTTTGCAATAGGAGATCTACTTTGGTAAAAGCGGAAGGCACAGGGAACGCCTAAAACTATAATATGGAAAACCTTTAAAGGATGCCAATTTCCAAGAGCTTCTCTTCACATGAGAAGCTCCAGCTAGAACTAACGGCGACTTTACTTAGCCTTTTAGAGAAGTTATTAGTAAGTATGATGATTCTTTATATTCAATTAAATATCTGATATTTCACCAAACAGGGAGAGTTTTAAATCTGAAGCTGATGCACAAAATATAGACATGCAGCAAGCCAGCAATTGGTATTCACCATGCCAAAATACCCATAACCCCCTTTAACCACCATCTTAGAGCTAGTCCAAAACTGGTAGTATTCCACTTATAAATAAATCAATTATGTTATATCTTCTCAATCATAAGCAATAATACAAGTGCGCATGTGATGGCACAAAAAAGAAATGCAAACAACAATTTGGCATATCTCGCCTTTTATGCATTTGCAAATTGCAAGCATCCGAACTATTTTGCTATATGCAAGTATGCAACAACAACAACAACAATAGTACCCAATCCCGCCTATATGCCTATATCCTTAATCCCTTAGTGGAATTCGATTCAAATTGATAAATGCATCTATCTTAGTCATGAATTTGGATAAAGTCTACAGCACCAAACCAAGATACCCCCAACCGTATATTATATTTAATCCTCGATCAACAGAGCTCAGGCCGAAGGCCGAGAACATTCGTAAGATCTCTCACTTAAATACAAGATTATACCAAACTAAGTTAGTTGAATATCTCCAATAAACAACAAAATGCCCAAAAAGAAAGAAAGCACATTTTAAATGATGCTGATGTTAGCTTATTTTTCCGGCTTTTGAGGTTACCAAGTTGATTTATGGCCTTAAATAAGTTGTAAGCTCAAGATGATAACATAAGCTAACACAAATACCCCTCTTAGCCTACTTAATCGATGTGCACAAAACATGACATAGTGTTCAGAATTCCTTATTTTAAACTACTTATACTTCTTTAATAGCAACTCGGAACCTTTTTTTTTGGGTGCAAAAGGTGAACTTATATTATCAACTGTGTACATTTATAACTCAGCATCATCTGTCTTGGGCATACCCAAACAGAAACTAGATACAAAGAATACAACAATTCATCAACTACATACTATCTCTGATACTACTGCTATCACAAAACAACTATATCAAACAATATTCTGAAAAACCCATACAATAGAGATAAAAACTCCCAGCTTCAACCAAGCAACAAGAGTTTTATTCACCTTTAAGCACCATACCATCTAGCTACATTTCCATTTCTCCTCCTCATTTAACTCACTCAACCTGCCACCACAGTGAATTATACAAGAAAAGGACAATGGCTTCACTAGGTACCCATTCACTCAATCCAGTCAAGGGCTCTTCCAAGTCCCCTACATTTCCATCTTTACAAATGGCTTCAGAAACTTGGAAACACTCACCTTGAGGGAGACACCACCTTACCCCCTGTAGTGAGGCATTGAATGGACCAAATAGGATCATCTTACACTCCTCATTATTCCATTCATCATACCCCACCCACCTATTCACTCTACCCTTCAAAAACAGGAAACCTACTTTATGATTCTTTATCCCACTTAACTCAAATTCAACACTGGAACCTGCTTTTTACCAAACAAAGGCCTAAAAGAGTTTCCAGGCTGAAATTGAAATAAGCTTTCCAAAGAAATCAAGGTACAAAGGCCATCTGCTTATGAGTGAATAAACTAATACTTTACCTTCCAAAGTAGAAGATAGAGTATATAAAGGATAAACCTTGCAAAGATTCCATTCAGAACTTAATAGAAAACAGCATTCTTCTTTGCAAAGATAGAGCAACTCGGAACCTAGCTATATGAAAATGCTATAAGCTGTTACACATCATAACCAGATCTAAATACACAACACTAAAAGTTTCGTAAACTGATCTAAGCAAACAAATACACAAAACTAAACATCAGATCACACAATTCGCAATACCTTCGAGTATTCATAGCAGTTCACCACTCACTATCCACAATTCTGCACAAAATCAAACAATCAATCATTCTTCATAAAATTTAAAAAAACCCTATTATTATTATGATGATGATGAATGAAACAGAAAAGCGGAAATCACGGATCTCTAACAACATTCATTTGGGTGAGTTAAAATTAAAAAGTGGGATTGTGATGGTTGGTTGGTTACCTGTTTGGCCGTTTGGGGGAAACTGGAAGAATGAGAAGAAGTAGCACCACCGTTATCAAAATATTCTTCTACTCCAAATAAATCTATCTTTTTCTTTGTTTAATTGTTTTTCTTACCTCTTTTTATACTATTTGTTTACAATTTTTTTTTCTTTTTTTTTAAAAAATAATTTAGTTTTCTTATCTTTTGTTTACAAAAAAAAAAAAAAAAAAAAAAAAAAAAAAAAAGAGAGATTGTTTACCTCAAAGTAAGGGAGGTGATTTACATAATCAATAATTTGATTGACACACTCTAATGTGTATTGTCATTTATACTTTTACATTACTTATATTATAAAGGTATAGATAGTAATACACACTAAATTGGAGTGTGACAATTAAATTGAGTAGTGTGCAAATCACCTCCTCTAAAGTAATACCGAGTAACTAATAAGGTTGGGCACACTTATGACCCTAATGACTTTTTTCCAGCCAAATTAGATTTTTCCCTCTGCTGACTTACAATGACTTTTTACCACACTAAAATGACATTCATCTTTTTCTTTTTCTTTTTTCTTCACAACAAATTAAAACAAATTACATAGTAATTCAAATAAAATTGTAAACATAGTAAGTATTAACGGTGTAACAAAAACAATTAAAGAAACTAACAATATAAACAAACATAACAACAAGATCTAAAATGAAAATGACGAAAAATACCAAATTTATTAAACCAAAAACTAAAACCTGCAGCAAAACAAAATACATCATCTTCTTCCCCTCTTTACGGCGGCAAAAACTAAGGGGAGCTTGGTTGGGGGGTTAAGAGGGTGAGGAATGAAAAAGGAAATGATTAAAGGTGTTTGTTGGGAGGTAAGGAATGCAATCAATACCCACTTTTGAGTAATCAACCATTACCCAACAATTTAGGGACTAAGGTAATCAATACCTTAGTATTCCCATTATCTTTCTCTTTCCCATTGCGTAACTTCAACCAAGCACCTTCTAAAAAAAAAAAAAAAAAAAAAAAAAAAAAAAAAAAAGTTTTGTTTGTATGTGTGTTTAAAGAATGGTCGAGTTCTCAACCTAAATACTCCTATGACTCTCAGCGACCGAATCACCCACAGTTGAGCCGACCTTCGACGGCCGAACGAGTGCGCCCAACCTAAGGGTGTTTCTTCAAACTTATTTATACATTTATTAGCTTATTTATGCGGTTATTAGCTTATTTATTTTTATTTATGTAACATAAGCCTCATTTCTTTGAATTATTCAAAAACTTTTTAGGTTAGTCAAGTTCATCATATCATAAAAAGACTTATATAAGCTAACAAGTTAAAAAAAATAAAAATAATAATAAGAATAAAAAATCAACTATTTTAGTAGTAAAAATCTTCCAGGAAAGTATGCCTCTACCATTACACGTGTTATAGTATATGTCATATGTGTGTGTTTTTGAGTGAAAGTGTGTATTCTTCTTCCTTCATAGCCTGGTATTTTATCAGAAGGCAAGGGTTTTGAGGAATTAGAATTAGAGTTGTGGAAAGGGCTGAATTTGAGTATCCAAACGAGTTACAGTAGAAACTCGATTATTTAATAAACTCCCTAAGATAATATTTTTTGTCGGTCCCGACTCGGGGATAGGGTGCTAAATTAATAATTCGCTAAAATTATAAGATAATACATTTTTGATAATTTCTTTAGACCCCATATAAAATATAAATTAATAACTCCTTATATATAACATATTACATGAATGATTTATGAAGGTTTCTTGAAAAATGACTCAATTGTCTTTTGTTTTTTATATAGAAAATATTTTTAATGTCCATAAAGTGATATATTAAACACAAGAAGCATAATAAGGTGGGAGATTGAAGGTTTCTTTCAAATTGGGCCATTCATTTGATATACATGCATTGTATACAATAATTAAGTGGAAGCTTGAAAGGTGTTTGTAAACTAAGTATTTTACTATAAATTAATAAAATATTAATTAATATATAAATTAATAATTATTAATTTATCGATTAATTAATAACTCTTTTAATTAATAAATTTTGGTGGTCCCAAGTGTATTATATTATAGAGTTTCTACTGTATATCAAGGTAAGAATTCGTGAAAACTTGGATTGAACCCTTAATGGGGGGTTTTGGTTAATTGTCATCTAAAAGTGGTTATAGAGCTTATGCATACATAATGATTCAACTATAAAATATGTTAAGATAAATAAATTTACTAGGTTTTGGAATGATACGGAATAAAAGGATGTGGGAATTATGTTGTAGGAATCATTAGTAATATAGTAATTGTTGTTATTCATCAAAAAATGATTTTGATAAACTATGATTATATAAAGATCATGCCACATGTGTGCCACACGTGGTCTTATTATATTCAGTCTTAAGTGGAATTGGGAGGCCTAAAGATATGCCTAAACATGTGTGTCATCATTCTGATGTTGCAGCAAGGATCTACTTTTTCACAAACCATTAAAATTATGTCAATTGACATGTATGTTTAGACTTAAATTTAAGCACATATGTTAGAGCTCACACTCATTTTCTGTGAGATTAAGGCTCCATAACGCTAAATAGGAATATAGGATACCTACAATTTGCAAAAATCAAATGCTATAAACATTTACAAACCAATGGAATTTTGTGTTACTATACTGATAAAGATGTGCCGATGAGAAAAGTTCTTGTTAGCTCGGCAGTCAGCATGATGCACCAATGAAATTTATTTCGAGTTGTTGCATGTGCTTCCATGTGGAAATTAAAATTTACACATCATTAGTCATTTCGTGATGTAACACAATAAATATTACTATAGTTTACACTTTACAGTTTACACCCTTAACACATTTGTATAAACTGAGTATCATAAAATAGCATGTTGTTATTACATAGAAAATTAAGAATTATTAGAAAGTAAGATGAGAATGTTCTTTTGTGATGGATCTATCGTATATAAAAGGTGTCTTTATCGGACTCAACTAGGATAAGTATTCTTGTTACATAAAGTAAAAGAACATTGGATAGAACATGCATCAGCCATCGTAATAAATAATGACGCTATAATTTCTAGAATATAAGCTAAAAAGAGTTGGGAAAACAAAATGATAATTACTAGCGCAATTTGGAACCATGTTTGCAAGATAGACTATGTTGGCTGTGGTTTCTTTTTGGGCGATACGAGGTAATCCAATATGTTAATAGAGTTACATGTTTACGTATCCGATACCTGAAAATGTAGTTTCGTGTCTTTACAAATTATGAAAGATGCTATAAAGAAGTTCTTTCAACAGAAAAGACTAGCCTAAACCCAACGAGCCTTTTAGATGTTAGGAAGCCCGTGTCACGAGTCACGACTAACAAGAAGTTCAATGGATGACCCATGTGTACATACGAAACATTGTACGCGGCGCAAAGCAGACATAGTACTTAACTTGCTAGACGACTTTTTTAGCTTTAACAACAGAGCAAGGCAGACATAAGGTTGTTTACTAAATTAAATGGTTTAAAGATATTACTATATTAGATATTTAATTGATAAAGAATTTTTTTTTTTTTTTTTTTTTTTTTTTTTTTTTACTACCTCATTAAGATGAAACAAGGGTTTGAGCCCACTCACTAAGTAGAAAAAAAACATCCCCATAGTACTAAACTACTAATACATATAAAAACCTCATAAGCACTTGTTCATTACACTTTTTTTAGCTTTAACAAATGTAGATGAAAAAAATACCGACAGAAGTACTAAACTTACTAGATGACTTTAGCTATCTCGTATTTCTTCAACTAACTCTAAACTCGTGGGCATTAATGTTAGTGGTCTTTAATGGCCATAAGCCCAGAATTAATTGACCAACATTCCAAAATTCTACTCTTGGGCTTTATGTTTGTCAATCCATAAGAATGTAAAGTACATTTCGAGAGTAAAATGCTTTTCTGCCGGACTCTCTTGGTATCTTTAACTTTCAAGTTTACCACTTTACCAAACAAACAAATTTAACCGGTCTTAACTCTTAATTTAATTTTGAGGAATAATACAACCAACAACAAACTTTCGCAAAAATATCTACAAAATAACGTGTCAACGGGTGATTCGTATATTTTTGTGACAGTTTCTCTCTCATCTCTTTAAATAAACTAATAAACTGCTGACACTTCATTTTGTGAATATTTTTTTAAAGTTTGTTTGTGGTTGTATCATTCTTTTTTAATTTTTCACTGAAAGTCTAAAACTAAGAAAACATTAATTTTGAACTATGCAAAATGTGTTGTTAGTACTATAGACCAAATTTTTGTTTGGAAAACGTACTTTAGTCTAATTGAGTAATTGTCATCCCTTATAACCGAATCAAATTCATTTTTTGCAGTTAACCCTTAGGCTGCATGCAGAAGGGGTATACGATCGACTTGGGTGATCGATTCCCAGTCGATCCCCTTGCTGTGGAGAATCGATCGAGCAACAACAAAAACACCAATCGGTCGTGTAGCCGATCGAATGGTATTCCACTTTTTACTTTGTTTTTTGAATGAAGTTACCGTTATATAATTTTGTGAATTCATGTAACGGTTTAAAAAAAAATTCAACACACTATAAATACCACATTAACACAACATATTTTACACACTTAAATTCACAAAATCTCACACATATTTCAATTCAAAATGGCGTGTAATAAACTGCCTCATACCGTCGAAAAATTTAAAAATTGGGTCAAAAACCAAGCTGAGAAAGACGACACGGCTCGTCAAGAAGCTATTTCCTAAGTTATTAGAGCATCTACAATGGGTAAACCATCTAAAAGCTTTTCACCATTCTAAAAAGCTATTTAAAGGGGTTTTTGGCATTGCATGAAAGACTTTTTGAAGAGCTTTTTAACAAAGACTTTGTAAACTAAAAGTCTTTGCAAAAAGCTTTAGTCATTAATTAAGTTGAGCATTAAATGCATTAAATGCAAAAAGTCTTTAAGACTTTCCCCCATTGTAGATGCTCTTAGCAGGTTTGAGCTGGCAAAGGCCCTCAAACAACGAATGAGAACACGCTACATAGATTGCGATCACATTTCTGACGACAGGAAATATGTGATCGACCAGTTTTTATACGACGAATTTCGTAAAGATCATGCCGTTGTTGAGGCATTGCGTGGCTGTGTGAGTCAGATACATGCCCAAAAAATAAACAAGATTCGTTGGAGCTTTGAAGAAAATGTGGAAGCTGGTATGGTTGAACAACAACAACAACAACAATTTGTGTAAGGTGCATCAAGTTCATCTGCACAACGAGTTGTTGAGCAACAACAACAGATGCCTCGTCTGGATAATTTTCAGGTAAGTTTTGAGGAAAATGTGGCAGCAGATGATGATGGCTGGAACTCTGAGAAGGAGCGGGAACTGAGCAGGTTAGAAGCTCAGTTAGAAGAAGAGAGGTTCGCGAGCTTTGATCCTTACGATGACGGTTACCGCTCCGACAACTCTCAGACTTGGGATCACCCGGACTACAACTGAAGTTAGGATTATAATTGAAGTTTATGTAATGTTTAAGTTTATGTTTTCAATCTATGTACTGTTTTATTTTTATTAATGAAATTAGTGTTTTAATTATTAAGTTTGAAAAAATAAATAAATAAATAAATAAAAAATAATAAAATAATAAAATAAAATAAAAACTGAACTAGGTCGCCCTTACTGGGGCACTGAATCACCTGCAGGTCGCTGGAAAGAGAAAGCTGACGTGGCAGGAAAAAGTAAGGGGATTGAATCCCCTTACTGTGGGTTGCCTTAGATAGCATGAAACAAATATTTCAGTTATCACTTATCACACAACATATAGGCTATAGCATTTGAAAGTTTAACATATAAAACAGAATTGTATAGATATTTAAACCCTCACTATTAATACCATAACTTAAACCTAAACATCTAAAACGAAATAATTGTGAAATCATGCTTAGTTAGTTAAAAAAAGGATTACTAAGCACATATCTCTTCCTCTATCCATACGTTCCTTGAAACAAACAAAGTTTATAGGCACTGGAACACTTCTACGTACGAGTAAAAATACCATTCATTCTTGCATACTTGCTAGTAGTTGGGAAACATACAAGATTACAATCTATTTATTTCACAAGTTAAATGTAGCATTGTACACAAGAAACTTTGGAGTCACCACATGACATTAAATCTAGTCAAACAAGACACAGGATTTAGCCAATAAAATTCTCATTTAAGATGACCCCCTCCTCAATTTCCAATCCTTCAAAGCTCAATAAAGTCTCATTTGGTCAAAATTCAAGTCTTTAAAGTCACTTAACCCACTTCGGATTAGACCCCTTTTGTTTTCTTTCCATAATTCGTCTTCTTTGACCACTATTTTACCCCTTCATGGTTGTGAAAGTTTACGAAGTATTTAAATATAAGTTCTAATTTCTAAAGTTATCAACAGAAAGTAAGTCTATCAATATATATATATATATATATATATATATATATATATATATATATATATATATATATATATATATATATATATATATATATATAGGGTAGAGATTCAATAAGAAGAATAATTAAAATAAGAAGGGTAAGAAGTAATTTTAACCACACATTTGAGAGGGAAAATTTAAATGAAGATGCATACATTTTTGTAGGTGCATCTAAAATGTGTGATTGTAGTTACTTCTTATCCTTCCTATTTTATTTATTCTTCCTATTTAATCCTAACTATATATATATATATATATATATATATATATATATATATATATATATATATATATATATACACACTCGGTGTTTTCTTTCATCAGGTGGTCTAAGCATGGCTTTATTGGGTTATCCATTTGTAGACATGAAAACCGATATAGTTGTGACAACTGTGTGTCATTATGTATCCATGTCAAAAGTTCTTTATAGATTCAACTTTTATCATAGAACCCATCAAGCAATATTAGTCACTCATTTTTTTTTATCAAAATAAAAAAATAAATTTTCACCCTTTTTTTAAAACTTAAATATTTCGCAAACCGTAAATCGTCAAGCTACAAAAAAAAAATACCATTGCGACGAGAATTAAATTATCTTTCTATAAACATGCATTGTTATATACTTTCGACGAAATTTTTTTTCGCCCAGAAAAATCATATATGATTCGAAGAATCGAATCATATATGATTTTTTATGAATCATATATGATTTTTACGAATCATATATGATTCTTTCTGGGCGAAAAAAAAGTTCGTCGAAAGTATATAACAATGCATATCTATAGAAAGATTATTTAATTCTCGTCGCGATGGTATTTTTTTGTAGCTTGAAGATTTACCGTTTGCAAGATATGTTGTATTGAAAAAAAAGTGAAAAATATAAATGGCTGGCTATGATTGGTTGATAGGTTCTATGACATGTATGGGTTATTCATGGATCTCAACTCATGTATCCATTTTGACGCATAAAAGAGGTCGGTGCAAGTAATTTTTTTCGATAAGTAATAGAAAGGTGCACCACGCATGTTAGCGTGCAACCCCCAACCACACGTCAAGCCTTATTAGGGCCACCCATGCATCACACGTGGAAGCCATTTTTTTAGGAGACTTGGTTTGGTTCGGATTTGGTAGTGAAGTAATTATTATGGGTGTTATGTACTGGAGTGAAAAACTAGTGTGACACTGAACAGTCGTTGGTGGCGTATGTCATCCTTGTTACATCCAGTGTTATAGTTGTTTAATAGAGCAATAATTAGTAATGAAATATTGGTATTACCCATGATCGTTACACAACATTATCAAATTAGTTTTCAAGACAAAATATATCTTTATCAAATGAAATACAAGGCTTGTCACCACACAAACAAATGGTATAGTGTAGTAAGTGGGTATTGTTGACTAGCACTAGAAATTTAAAACTCAGATAGTAGCGAGTTTATAAAATTGATAAGCAACAAATAATTATTCGTTTTTCAAAATGATAACTAAAACAAGGGTTAAGTGGTTTAAAGATATATTAATTTTAGATAATGTTTTTGGAATGATGTCTAGTTTAGCTATTTATTTATTTATTTATTTTGAACGACAATTTTATTAAAACTAGGAAGTAGCTAGAAAAATTACAAATTAAGTAAACTGAGACTTGCAACCAAGTGAACCAGTTGAGTTTGGACTTACTACGACAAGAACACTAAATGGGCGTTTATTTTTTTCCTTTAACTAAAGGATACCATTTAGTATTATTACTTTTTATGTAGGGCCCATAAAAATCTCTTGTTTGGTCTATATCCATAAGGCTTAAATTATCAAGTCCTCCCAATTAAGAGGCTTATATAAAAGTGGGACCTGTTGAGGTAAAATCTTGCGTCTACCCCAAACAAGCAAATAAGATCCTCCGGACAGTCTTTGGTCCTTCGGATTATCCTTAGGTCCTGTGATTGGTTTAAAGGTCCTTCGGATTCTTGCAAAACAGAAGCGCCTGTTAGTCTCGCCCCGGGTTTTATCCCAGGACCGACTCCAGCGTGAGAGTAAGTATCTAATGAGAAGATTAAGTGTAGGTGAAAGTTATGAATTAAGAGCTAAGAGTGAGTTACCATTGTGTGGGAATTTCTCCTCTTTATATAGGAGTAGTAGTTTTGTCCGCATCGGATGCGGCCAAGCATGATGGTGTCATCCCTGCCTGTCAGTCGTGTCTTTTCCTTTTTATGGCTTCTATCATTTCTGCTATTTCCTCTGATTGCCTGCTACTTACTCATTATGTTAGGTTTGACTTTGGCCCGCAAGTTACCGTTGGTCTGGAAGGAGGAGTTAGTTCCGGAAGGTGGGGTTTGAAGGATTTGGGCGGAATTAGTTGCTAGTTAACTAACCTAATACTAAAGATGCAATCAAAACAAAATACTAAAAATGAAAATAAACTATATTAAACTAAAATTGTGAGCAATAAGTGGGAGAAATGTGTTTACTTAGATTTCACTACTCCCTAAATATCTTTTACACGTTAATTACTTGTTATAGTTGCGTGGATGACGGATTGTATTCCTTAATACCATTCATGGGGTGGCGTACTTACTTCCCCAATCCTATGAGTGCCTACTTCACTCCTATGTCGAGCCGGCTAAAAAGCTCCTAACATGGGATCAGTAGAATTTACTCATGCATTAAATACAACCAAAACCTAGTACACATCGGTTCATGTTTCCTAAGACGTTCAAGCATGTTACACAATGGAGATCTGCCAGTTTTCTTAAGCCTAACATTGAAATCATTCATCCAATACAACCATAAACACGTAATCAACACATAATTAACATCTAGGTTTCATTAGATCTAAGCAAACAAGATAAATCTAGCCTAGCATGTTGAAATCAAGACAAGCACAAGATATAGACAACCAACACATAGACATATTGATTGAATTAAGAGAAGACTTATCTCAATAGCACATGAAAGGATTCAAGGGGTGAAAACCCTTGAATTTACTGTAAAATACGAGCTAGGGTTCACAAAGTTCGGCCCTAGGGTTTCTCCACACAAGTTCCTCTTCAATGAATGAAAAATAGAAAACTATATATAGATTTTAGAAGGTGACGACGTCAAGAACAAATGTCTGACGCCGTCATCTCGCCGCCAAATAGTTCCTCGGACTGCCTAGATCTGGGTCTGACGCCGTCATGTGTACACCTTATGCAGGCCGTCACCATATTAACTCTTGACGCCCTTTTTGTGACGCCTTCACGTTTCTTCTAGGTTGGCATGGATTTTACTCTTGACGCCGTCATACACTGTTTCCAGCATGGAAAATTAAGTCTTTGGCATTTTCTTCACTTTTATGCTCAAAAAATGTCCGAATTGCTTCCTTTTCCAGATTTCACTCCCAAAGTACCTAAAATCACAAAAGGAATGATTTGGGGCAATATTTGATCAAATAAATTCAATTCCGGGCTTAAATGGCCCCCTAAAAGTGGTTCATTTTTCGCCTCATCATATACCTTTACACTTGAGATTTGCGTGTCCTCAAGCAAATGCGCTTTTATTCTAATCAAAATACAAGTTAAGGGTCGTTTAACACTAATATAAAAGTAATTACAACAAATAATCGTTCCACTAAAGACCAAAGACAAGCACGGAGGTCATACACTAGCACCTCACATATAGTGTTTAGATACTCACATCTCTCGGGTGTAATAAAGTAATATCACAATATGGAAATGGAAAACATCTCTCACTACCTGTCATAGCAAAATAGATTACCATAGGCTTGGGAAAGGATCAAACCTCCACCACATGGTGTAAGCACCTAGGATAAACTATCAAAGAGGTCTTTTAAAGGGTTGTAACGTTAGGTGTAGGGATATGAAATACACGGTTTTGTTGGATATAGGCAGTCTTTACTAGTGGCGAGTTAACAATATTGGTTAATTATATGTACAATATGGCGTTGCTAAGCCAAGACTAGACTCGACTTAAGCTAATAAATCAAAAATAACAAAAACATAAAATAAACATAGAATGAAAAGGGATGGTAGTCCGTATGTTTTTCTCTTTTCTTTTTTCTTTTCTTTTTTTATTTTTTATTTTTTTTTTTGTTTTTCGATTTTTTTTATTTTTTTATTATTTTTTTTTTATTTTGCATATACTCTTACCCTACCATCAAAAATAATACATCATAGGGAATGTAAATTCCCCTTACACTTGAATTTTTACATACTTTACAATAAACTAATCTAATGACTCGAATTAAGAAAATCAAAACACTTGGAGTACTTTTAAGATTACCGCACATACGGGGGTAATAATATTATGTTCTTCCCCATTACTCCATAAAATAAGTACTTTACCCATGAGTCCCAATCGTCCCAAAACAATATGTACAAGGATATGACTCGACTTAGCAACCATGTAATCAATTAGATAATTAACTTAGGGTTTAACAAATAACAATAATGCACTAAAAATGAGTGCATATACGGAAGGCTATGGCGATTTGGGTGTACATTTAAGTGGGGTGTAACAAATTCTTCCTTTAAGTAAGATGCTTAAAGTTAGAAACGAAAAGATAGGCTCGGAGAGGTGTACTAGGGGTTTTGTGTAGTAAAAATGAGTACAACGCTAATGGCGTGGGAAAAATTAATTGACTTAACTAGCCAAATAACATGACTTAAATGGTCAAGTAATTATGATACGGGTTTAACACAAGGGTGATCCTAATGCCTCTTATCATGTAGTAAATCCTACTACACGAATGTAGTCTCACTAGCGGTCTCGGAATGCATCACTAACGCAAGTTCTAGAATCTAAATGCTACCGGTACACTCATAAGCACTAATAGTAAATGTTTTTCCTATCAAATCTAAAGGCGAACCTCACATATTTGGGTGGAAAATTTTTCTGAATGATACGGTTTTGTGCTAGTCATACAATCTCCTATCCATGAGACGCTTGCTATGGCTAAAGTTTCACTCCTAAATGTTGTAAAAAATTTTAAATTTGGCGCTAAAATTGCACTAACAGGTATTTCTCATAGTTTTATTACACAACTACCATCAAACAAACAAACTCAAGCGAAAGTGTATCTGTAAGGTATCATCATTTTACCCTCCCCTTACACTGAAGATGAACATTGTCCCCAATGTTCAAGTAAAGAATGTAAAAGTGAAATAAGTAAAAAGAATGAAATCAAATACTCCCCTGATTCGCTCGGTATGGATAATAAGGTGGCCAGGTTAAATATTCCTCGAAGAAAATAAACAATCAAAGCTTCCCTTACAGAATATAAATCATCTTCTTGTCATACATAACCTGTAAATCCTGAGAAAACAGACAAGACAACCTCGCATAAAATCGGCGGCAATCTACATATGTTACTAAATCCTAGAAAACAAAATAAGATATAATGCTTGTGGAATAATGTTTGCAGATTTCCTGGAGATTATAAAACTAATAATTCAACAAAAACTTTAAGACTCCGTTAGAAAAACAAAACCGGTAAAATTTCTAGATTTTTACACGTGACGCCGTCAAGAGTAAACTCGTGATGCCGTCAGAAGTGACCTGCAGAAATTCTTATGTTAAGTTTTCGGAAAATTTTTGGAAAACTTGGTTCTACTTCCTGGAAAATCCTGCAAAACTTCATTATGACTCGATACAAGCATTTGACTCTAACATATACGAATATACATATTCATTTAATATTGTGGAGAATCATGATCGGTTTGTTTCTTAAAAACATATTTGGGGTTTCCACTTACACTTATCTTTTGCAAAAATACCTTCGGGTGAAGTTAAGATTAACCAAAACAACAAAATAAAGTATTTCCACTTTTTAGTTTAGAAACATGATCTACCGACAATAAAAATAAAGCATGCATACGGAAGCAAATAACAAACAAACAAAATAAAAATCACACAAGCATGAGTTACCTCCCAAGAAGCGCTTTTCTTTATTTACGAGTCTTGTAGCTAGACTCAAGGTCATGGGTTACTGTGTATCGCTTATGCTCACATAACCAAGCGTGAGCCATCTAATAGTCGCTTCATCTTTCTTATAATACGATAGTATCTTTTGTTCTTTTCATGAGTATATTTAAGCCCTTTTCTCTTATCATTCTCACTTAGCATTTCTATGGGCGGATACCTACTACACTTCTCCATGGAGAAATCCTTGAACCTAGGGTGTGCACGGGGCATTTGGTAGACAAAATCTTCATCCCCATCCGAGAATATAATTAACCCTTTTGTAAGTTTTTCATCGAGGTTGGTCAACCTTTTGAAAGGTCTTCCAAACACAACTTGGGTCAACTTACTATCAATAAATTCTTCTAGATTCTCCATAACCATAAACTCAACAAGATAAACCAAGCTTCCTACAAACACATGCAATGGTATTGCCCTAGCAATAATATTTTCTCCTTTGTATTCTAACTCATCTACCATGATTTTATTATATTCTTTACACGAGATTATGTTCATTGGGAGAGATGAGTTAAGATAGGCGTTAAAGCTCCTAAATCCGATTTTACAAGGAAATTGCATGTTGAATGAACTATCACTCTCAATCCTTGTTCTAGGGTCGACATACTGATCAGTGCTGAACCGTCAGATTATTATTAACTAAGGTTAATAAGTCAAAAACAGCTTAGACTAATGCTCCGTGGAGTACAAGGTATCCTCGGGTCGTATTTCCCAACGAGGCGTGAAATCTGTAATAAAACGAAATTTGGGATCGGGTGATTATGAATGGGCAAAGGTGAGTTTGATTTATACTACTGATTTACAAAATTTAAACAAATAAGCAAATAAACTTTAAACAGTTACGTAAACTAAAAAAAAAAAACGTATACAAATTAAAACTTACGTCTACGTATAGAGAAAAAGGTGAGTTTTAATGCAAATTTAAACTACAGGGGGTAAAGTTGAAAATTCTACAAACTTAAAACTTAAAAGAAAATTTAATTTAAAAAGAAAATTATTTTTTAGATTATTTTATTATTTAATATTAATTATCTAATTAAAAACTATTTAACTATTTAATTTAAAACTATTTAAATTAAACTAAAGATAATAAAAACTATGAATTAAACTAAAAACTTGCAAAACTATTTTATAAATTTTAAAATGAACTTGAAGAAAGTATAAAAAATTAAAATAAATATTTTTGTCTTTTTATGGTTTTTCTTTTAATTAATTACTAATTATTCTTATTAAACTATATAAACTATTTTGAATTACTAAAAATACTAAAATAACTTAGAAAATTATGAAAAAATTTATAAAACTAATTAACCATCTCAGGAATCCTAAAAAAATTATAAAATTATTCTAAAAATTATATTTAGGCTAATTTACTAATTAATTACTTATTTATTATTTAAGATCTATTTAACAAATTTTAATTAAAGAAAATAGGAAATGAACAGTAACAATTAGGAAATTATTTTTTACAAATACCCTATGGTCTATAAGACTTTTAAAAAATATAAAAAGATGTTGTTATTAACTAAAAATTATTAAAACTATTTAATTATCTAATATTACCTAATTACTAATTAAACTCGGATTAATTAAAATAATTAGTATTTGAAAATTAAAAATTACGAAAAAATTACAGCTAGTATATTTAGTAATGAAAAGCTTAAGAAAAATAAAATTGGTCCAACAGCTTATCCAAATAAGCCGTAATAAGCTAAAACAGCTTATTTAAGCTTATATCCCAAAAATGGTGTTAAGTATATAGATTAAGGAGAGGATGACGGAACTGGTGCCCCAGAGCTACTGGAAGGGGGTGTGTGTATTATGCATGTTTACTAGCCAAGAGGTCCCAGGTTCGATTCCCACACACTCCAAATTTTTTAAACTTTTTATTTTTTTTGATTTTCTTTTTACACACCTACTTAACAAGTAAAAATAAGCAACTTTAACAAACACAACTTTTTTAGTTTTCACAAATAAGCTCTGTAAGAGCTTATTAGCTCAGCAGTTGGCTTAATAAGCCAAAAATGGATTTTTAATAAGCTAAAAGCTATAAATAAGCTAACAAAGGTGAAATAAGCTACAACCTAATAATTTATACCTAAAATAAGCTAAACTAATTAAATAAGCTAAAGGAATGAGCTTTAAGCTCAAATAAGCACTCTTAATGAGCTGCTTATTTGAACAGGCCAAAGGCCAATGTGCAGGCTTATGTGGGGCCCACAATTAAGCTTAGGGATCTAAAATGAAAGGTGATCCTAAAGGCTGGGGAGGAGGGCTTATAAATAAGCCAAGGTTCAAGCAGTGGTGTCCACTAATAAGCTCTTCATGAGCTTATGGATATGGGTGTTTGGACTGACCACTCAGTGAACTGGGTGGTATGGGACAATTTGTAAAGTCCAAATTAACTATCCAAATAAGATGAGAAGCTTGAAATAAGCTCATAACCTACAAGACTAGCTACTGAACTACACAAATAACCAATTTTCAAAAGCTAAAGACCACTAGGAAGCTTTTATTGAGCTTATGAAAAGTAACTCACTACACTGATGACTCAATAATGCATAGTGGTGATGGGCAAGCTAAAAGCTACAAGCAGCCCTATCTAATAAGCTTGCAATCTAAAATAAAGCTTGGAATCCTAAAGTTTGGTGGTTTGGCTTTCCAATAAGCTAAATTACATAGGCCAAGGACAACAATTGAGCTCAATAAGAGCTTGTGATGTTGGGTGTTTTGTACTGACCACTCAGTGTACTGAGTAAGGTCAGGGCAACTTTTAAGTCTAAAATAAGCTAGGGCAAAAGCTTCCAAGCTCAAAATGAACACTTAATTAATGATTCAGCTATGTGAGCTTCTCAAAAAACTAAAGAACCAAACCTATGTCTCACTAATAAGCTATGGGTGATCTTATGAAATTGAGTGGATAAGCTTGGTGCAGGGGAGATCAAATCTCACCCAGGCAACTTTGGGCTTAAAATTCAATGAGCAAATAAGTTTGAAATCCCAATTTTATTTTTGATTCTAACACACAGGCTACCCAAGTATCCAAAACAACAAAAATTACTTACTTCCAATTCCTAATGAATCCTATAGGTTGTTTTGAAATTTAAACCATTTTGACAGTTAAACACTTTTGACTTTTATGGTTTACACTACACAGTTGACTTACTTGAGTTTAGGACTGATCTAATTCATTGATTATAATGTATTAAGCTAAAATGAAGCAAAATTAAGCAACTCTAAATACTTCTAAGCTGATTTGCACAAGATTAAACCAAGAATCACTCACAGTTAAGCTGTGAGTGAATTTAAAAATGATTTTGACTTTTTATGAATTGGCCCATGGTTTTTATTACTAAACTGCACTATTATGACCTAAAGAGACTTACTACAACTAAAAACAACAACAACCACTCACTTAAAAACACAGAGAGCCTCTGTGCCAAACACCCCTTTAAGAAGGCTAACTTGTGATTTTCAAAACTTTTGTGAGATTAAGACCATGAAACTTATTCCAGAGGTTATATCATCATTCCATAAAACTTATTAAGCATAAACTAACAATAATACAAGCATGAAACTAACAAATTACCAAAATGCTAATTTGACTGTGAATCTTTGATTTTAAGTAACAACAAATTTTTAAGGAACAAGCTCATTATTTTAAGTTAAATTATGACTAAATAGTAATAATTAAGCAATAAAAACTCAAAGATAAGCAGTAATAATCAGGATACAGTAAAATGGAAAATAAGAAGATTTGCTTACAATTTTGCATTCCAAGCTAAGAACCATGAACAAGGATCAAAACCACTTCCTAAAGCTTCCCATAAGCTTCTAATACCAAGGGCAATCCACAATTAACCCTGCTCCTTCTTGATGAATTCAAGCCTGCAAATTTTTTATTTAAAAACTATTTTTCATGATTTTTTCTATTTTTTTTTTCTTTTTCAAGTAAAACTAGAATTTAAAACTTCTAATAACTTTAATAAGCTATATCAATAGCTTATATGAGCTTAATGATAACAAACAACTTCAGATTACAACTAAGAAGCTTAATAAGATTTTGGAAATTAGAACAAGGTAGCATAAACTAAATTGGAACTTGAACTTGTATTAAAACTTGAATAACTGGGTTCTTATAACATTACAATAATATGGAAATGCTTAAAAGCTTAAAATACAAACTGAGAAACTAAGTTATGCTAATACGATTTGAAAAGAAAACTAAGTACAAAATTAACTTCTCTACTCTTCATCTTCTTCCTCTATTTATAAGCTTCAATGTTCCAGGTGTCCACACATGCAAATCCCACCATTCTTTACCCTTGACACGTATCTGTATTGAACACACCTGTTCAAAAGATATTTTGGCGCCAAAACCCACATAGGTTGCTTGCAGCCTTTTTTCAAGCATTTAATGCTTCTGATGTGACAATGGGGGGTTAAGGGAACAATTTGAGGTGTAAGGGGTGATGGTGGAGTAGTATGGTATGCAGGGGTGATGCAGGGATGGTGGAGGTTATACGTGTCCAATGCTAGAGCAATTCTAAACCTTTGGTACTCTTGGAGGGGATGACATGTGGACTAGAGGTGGAAAGTAAATGCAAGTGGAGGGGGGGTGGTATGGTGGATGGTGATGAAGCAGGTGTTGGGAGGTTGAAGAAGGTGGAGGTGGAGTCAACGCGGGTCAAAGACCCGTTTTATTAATAAGGTGGAATGGGCTTAGGGGTTGATGGGCTTATGACTTTGGACTGGATCAGGTTTTTATTTGTTTTAAATTTGGAATTGGATTGTTAGTATTGGATCCGTTTGGTTTATAATAGTTTAGCCCAAGGACTAAATTTGTAAAATCTGATTTCCAGGGACCAAACTTGAAACTTTTCCAAACTATATCACAAAGGACCTTTCTTGCCATTTAAAATATTATAAAGGCCTTTTTATTATTTTTCCAAATTAAAAATTAACCGGGGACCATTTTTGCCAATTTCCAAAGTATAGGGACTTGTTTTGTAATTTTATGAATTTATCATCTAAGGGTAAAATTTGTCAATTTGTGAATTACCAAGGACCATTTGATGATAAAATTCCATTTTTGAATACTGAGGGGTATTTTCTGTCAATATTGAAACTGCAGGGACCTGTTTTGCCAATTTTGATATTTTAAACTTCCAAGGGTAAAAATTATTATTTCATGATTCCTGAGGATTTTTTTTGACTTTTCTTTAAAATAAATCATCCAGGGATCATTTCTGGCATTTCTTGAAAGTTCAGGGACTGATTTTGACAATTTGGTAAACTTTGATCGTTTTTCCTTGTTTTCAGTTCTTTTATGTTTGAAACATATAAAAACACCTTCTAAGGATATTTGTAGTATTTTGTGGTGTTTCTGAGTGTTTTTACATGTTTTTTTGTTGTTTAGATTTGACAGAAATGATGAGTTTTTATGAACTCATCACATACCTAAGAGGGTTTATTTCCTCTTCCTTCCTATCCTCATTAATCACATCACCATCATCAAGATCCTCATCGGAGTCTGAATAGTAAAAAGGACTAGCCCTTTGGTCATCATCATGGTCAGACTCCTCTAACTCAGAATTATTGTCAAATTGGTGGTTAGGCGAAAGGTTAGGTGGGTTCTCATTTTCCACTAAAGGAATTGGGGCGGGCATTTGGAAAATCCTACGACGGAAAACACGAATAACAGGAATCAAACGATCAATGTTATTGTTATCCATCGAGCTAGTTTACAAACAAAGGAAACAAAGAAATAAGATAGACTAAAGAGAACCTAAAAATAAAAATAAAATCTTACTAGAAATCATTCATCCAATACAACCATAAACAAGTAATCAACACATAATTAACATCTAGATTTCATTAGATCTAAGCAAACACAAGATAAATCTAGCCTAGCATGTTGAAATCAAGACAAGCACAAGATATAGACAACCAACACATAGACATATTGATTGAATTAAGAGAAGACTTATCTCAATAGCACATGAAAGGATTCAAGGGGTGAAAACCCTTGAATTTACTGTAAAATACGAGCTAGGGTTCACAAAGTTCGGCCCTAGGGTTTCTCCACACAAGTTCCTCTTCAATGAATGAAAAATAGAAAACTATATATAGATTTTAGAAGGTGACGGCGTCAAGAACAAATGTCTGACGCCGTCATCTCGCCGCCAAATAGTTCCTCGGATTGCCTAGATCTGGGTCTGATGTCGTCATGTGTACACCTTATGCAGGCCCTCACCATATTAACTCTTGACGCCCTTTTTGTGATGCCTTCACGTTTCTTCTAGGTCCTCATGGATTTTATTCTTGACGTCATCATGAATTTCCTCTTGACGCCGGCATACACTGTTTCCAGCATGGAAAATTAAGTCTTTGGCGTTTTCTTCACTTTTATGCTTCAAAAATGTCCGAATTGCTTCCTTTTCCAGATTTCACTCCCAAAGTACCTAAAATCACAAAAGAACGATTTAGGGCAATATTTGATCAAATAAATTCAATTCCGGGCTTAAATGACCCCCTAAAAGTGGTTCATTTTTCGCCTCGTCAGATGGATTTATTGATCCGCTCGGACTGGGTCCTTTGGACATATACGCTAACAAGAATCATCATAGTTTAACTACAGATTTTAGAGAGTAGGATTTTTGTGAGACTCCTCACTAAAAGAGTTTTGATCAATTTAACAAGTGAAAAAGAAACACCTTTACAACCTCATAATTAAGAGAGAAGTTTTTGTAACCCTCCGATAAAAGAAAATAATGGTTTAAAGTTTAAACCTGCTAATTCAATGGAAAAGAAATACACCATTAGTTTTAATGAAAAAGTTGAGTACAAATAAGAGATCGTAATTTATGTTTTAAGCAAAAAAGGTGAGAACATGAAACTAGAAAAATTGTAAGCATTTTTTAATTTATAAAAGCATTAATTAAAGGTATAGGCTTCAAACTTCGACAACATTATTGATACAGGATTTTGTTTCTTAGGAAGAAAGATCTTTTTGCGAACATCGTTTGTAAGATTATTCTAAAAGCGAATTGTATGGTGGCATGCCATTTTGTTAACTCAGCGTCACGTCATCATTTCATATTTTACACTCATATAATAAAAATACCTTTTTTCAAAATTTTTGCGTGCTGTTTTGCAATTTTTCAGCTCTACCGTTTATCTTTTTTTTTTCATTTTTTAAATAAACTAAATTTTCATTCATTTAAAAAAAACATATATATGACATTACGAAAATTAAAAATGCAATAAGAAAATTAAAATAGAACACAAAAATAAACATGCTTCGAGCTTTTACATTTCTCTGTAATTGTTAATGAACTAGTTGGAAAACCGTGCGTTGCCGCGGGGTGTTTTCTGAATAGAGAAAGTGTAATAACGGTCGGTAGCTACTTAACGTCAATTTAGCGACTAAGGACTGACTTTGCAATTGACGTATAACATGAAGGACCAATCATGTAAATTATGAGAGGACTAAATATGCAACGAACTTCTGAGATGAAGGACCAATTTGGTATGGATTTTTAAAGAAAATGTTAAAGATAACGACCGTTAGCTATCAGCCGTTAAATATCTAACGACCGTTAGTCCCGACCCGCCCTGCCCAAACCGACCAGTCCTAAGCGGTTTCTACAGTGTTGCATGGGTGGGGTTGCCATAAAGGCTCCCAACAAATGTATATATGTATAATTCTTGCTTCTCAGCCATGTAGCGAAGCAATTTGTTCCTAGCCAATATAATGTTGTTTGCGTTTCTCATATCGACTCTAGTCATTCTTTCAATAGTGTACAGATCGTAGTTGATAAGGGATGATCTGGCAGCAAACCTACCTTGATTATTTTAGGCTTACGGATATGAACTCATTCATGAAAGCGACGAAACAAGTTTAACGTTTGCTCCGCCAGTGCGGAACCAGCATTATATTGTTCCCGTAGTTGCATAAGGATAGTTAATCTTACATCATTTGTTTCAGTAGCCATAGTTTTTAAGACGGTAGTTGGGAGAGTTTAAAAAGAAGTTGTGTGAATAAGAGAATGAGGGTAAGGGATATTTATATGGGGAAAAGTATTTCTTGGGGTAATACGAATTTAAAAGAGAAGTTGTACATGTACTAAATCAAACAAACTAAATTTCATTCATTTAAATAAGAATACAAATTATAATACGAAATTTAAAAACAGTATGAAAATTAAAACAATTGTCCTATTTGTTTATTTTATTCATCCAACGAACTTTGGCACTTATGTTATCTTGTATTTTGCTCACCAATTTATACAAATTATTTTTTAATCTCGTAAGCTTTCCAATATACTTCTTCTAGAAAAGTCTCAATCGAAGCTAGTTTTTCTTGCAGTATGTATTTGCATCCCGTGTATGCTTTCCTTAGATCATATTTAACATTGCGTATGTTGTTAAACTTCTCAGCTAAGTCGACAATCGCTCCTCACGAAGGTATCCTCATTAATTAGTTTTTGAACACCAGCTTTGATTTCATCAATATTATGTGGAAGTGACAAGACATAATTTTCGTAGAAAGAATTAAGATTTTTGTGTGAAAATTGGTTAAATATGAGTAGTATTTATAAAAGTGGGATAAAAAAATGAAAATAAAATAACATTTGAAGAAGTAGCCTGTGCAGTTGGTGATGCGACTTCAGTCACTTTTGAAATGGCGAGGCTGCTAAGTGGTGTGGTAACGTGAAGATGGCGGCGCCATTTCACCCTCCACGTATGAATAGCTAGCTCCGTGGGTGACCATACCTTTTGCTCTAAGAAGTAATTTTTTTTGGAAGGCTGAAGTGTATATAAAATCGTTGAGTAATAGACAAAAAAAAAAGCATACATAACTAACAAAAACGAGGAAAAGAAAGAAACACATAAGCCAATGCTACAACGAACGTCTTTGTGATATATATATATATATATATATATATATATATATATATATATATATATATATATATATATATATATATATATATATATATAATTTTCAATATACTAGACGTATACTCGTGCAAATTGACGGTGTATAGCGGCAAATAATTATACTTTAGAAATCGTGAATCTGGTTCGACCATTAATGCCAAGCATGTGTTTTTTTAAATATAAAGCATGTGTTTTTTAAAACTAATTTAGTTTTTTTTTTTTTTTTTTTTTTTTTTTTTTTTTTAAATTGTCAAGTTTATAATTGATTAAGAAAAAAACATAATTTAAGTTGTCAAGTTTTTAAAAAGATGCCAAGTTTTTTGGGCACTGAGAGATAATTTGGACTGCATTAATTTAAGTTTTAAGTTAAAAATATATATACAGTCTTTATAAATAGTATAGATAATCGTGTACTATCTCCGTCCCAAAATAATTGTCCTCATTTGACTTTTTAAAGTCTTAATTTCTCAACTTTGATCTTAAATAATTTTGTATATATTATATAATACTTGATGAAAATTATACCAATGAAAAAGTATTTAAAAACTAACCAATTCATATATTTTGTATCAATTAACATACAACATAAACAAAATTACTAAAGATCAAAGTTGAGAAATTAAGACTTTAAAAAGTCAAATGAGGACAATTATTTTGGGACGGAGGGAGTATTATTTAATGTGCGTGCATGTATGAGACAAAAGAATCGAAGTCATTTATTTTCCTTTTTCTTTATACTAGTTATATACCATCGTGAATGTACAAGATTTAGGCATAAATCTTACTTAATGTTTTGATATAAGTCACAATACATCTAAATTTTAATTATTTGTATATATAAACTTTATGTTAGCGGATATATAAATAATATGATTGGTTAGTAATGTATATTTTTATCATGTAAAATTTTATTTCAACATAGTAGGTTTGTCCGGGTGTATATAGGGAGTTGTTAAATAAGATTTGTTTTATAACAATATGTAAATCATTTATGCTTATATAATTATAATACAAGTGCACGTGCGAGTTTTTACATAAATTTTTCGTTACGTATTATTATTGATTAATATTTTGCATAGATTTTTGTTGGACAAATGATTTTACTTTGTTTAACTAACTACCATGGTGTTAAATTTGATATTGTGTAAATTTAACTAGTAATATCATGTTTTAGACATTATGCGTGTTTAATAGCACACTAGACGTGGACTCGCACAAAGCAACGATATATATCGGCAAATAATTATACTTGCAAAATTATGATTTTGGTTCGAACTTTGATGCAAAGAGTGTGTTTTTTTGAAATACAAAACGTGTGATTTAGATTTAACATAGTGTGTGTTTTTAAAAGTTGTCAAGTTTAGAATTGATCAATCTTAAGTTGTATTAAGTGATACTTAAGGGTAATTTAAGCAAACTACATTAATTTAAGTTAAGATTCATAATTTCAAAAATGAACATTCACTCTTTAGAAGTAGTATAGATAACGACCCTTAAAAATGTTCTTCAAACTTTAAAGATTAATTACATATGTCGTTGCTATACGCACAATATCGTGTATATGTTTTCATCTCGCAATAACCCGTGAGATCATGCCTTCGTTTTGATATTAATATTCCTGTTAATAATAATTTTAGGCGTATTTAATTTAGAAACCCGTATACGTACGGGTTAAACTTATAAAGAAGAATAACATTAGTCGTTGTTAAACGTCATTAGTAATTAGAAGAATACTTTTGGGGATCTACTTAATCTCATAAGGAATCATAACATTGGTTGTTAGTATATGTACAATCTCGTTTATTTATTTACATATAAAAAATAATTCATGCTTTCATTTTGTTATTTATAATCCTGCGCATATACATTAATTTAATAAGGATAATTCTATATGTATCCAATCTAAATATCCAAATATCATATTTACTCAAAATACAAATTTTGAATGCATGGCATATAATGTGTAATGTTGAGAAAAAAAAACAAAAAGAATTCCCTAATTAAAATGTATGATCCCTTTTTAAATGGGATGTATCGTGGAAGAATGAAGAAATTTTTTTTCATCTTCAATCAGAAAAGAGAACTCGATAGAAAATTGCACAGAACCTTCTGAAATAAATAAAATTCACGATATCGTTCTTCCTTATCCTACTTTTCCAGAATCTGAACAGAAAATAGAAATATCAGAAGAAAAAAAAAACAAGTTAAAGTAGGTTTTTATTAAATATGGCATGATGGTATTTAAGTCGGGTAAATATCCAATTTAATATATAAGGATAATTATATTTATTAATAACAACAATTTCTATTTTTATAAAGAAATATAAAGTTTATGAGATATTTCTTAAATATTTAACAACTAAAGCTTTAATAATTACTTTTTTTAAAGATTTTTCTTTATAAAATCAACACGTACGTTTATATATATTTATGAAATTTAGATATGTTTAACAAAATTGAAGTCAATTTTGATTTTCAATTACTTAATAAAAAGGTTCAACTTCAAAATCGAGCTTTTTTATTGTTCAATCAAAAAATTTATTTGTTCCATTTGTATATTCTTTTACTAGATAAGAAATATTTGTGGATAGTATTATATTTTGGATCTCCTAAATTTGTTTACTTTAACATTTAAGTCTCTAAAAACTTGTTATTATTCATAAATTAAATTAGTGTGCGTACTTTTTTATAAAAGAAAGTAATAAAAGAAAAAAAATGGCTTTTAGTGTGTTATTTTTGTTTAAGAAAATGAAAATTTAGATAAAATATGTGAGCATTGTGAACCTATAACAGGTTATAAAAGAAATATGTTTTTAAGTGTGTTATAAAAATGTCATGATGTAAAAATAAGTGTAAGGTTGCTACCAATGGAATATCGTAAGAGTGTGAGGATGCCAAGTCACGTGCCACCCAATTGGGTTGGTACATCGTGACGTGTAAGCCAAGCAAAAACCATGGATGAACGGTGAGGCTCTTATAAAATAGGATTGTGTGCAAAATGAGCGCCTTTAACATTTTTAGTATTCATTATTTGGTTTGTTAGTGTGTGTTGAGTATTTGTAAGGTATATTTGTATGAAAGTGAGTATTTTAATAAAAAGTGAGGGAGTGATGACCATTGATGGTGAAAAGTGAAAGCGAGTGAGGGGAGTTAAATGTGAAAAAAAAAATCTAATATAACACTCAAGTGAAAGACGAAATAATGTGCGTATTGAAGAGTTGTCTAACGAGTGTACAATATACCTATAACACTCTTGACACCTAGTTTTCTAAAAATAAACATGATAACGAAAATATAAGACCTTGTTCACAACAAAATGAACCAAAACATTTGAGTTATAATAAGGTTGTAGTAGGGCTGAGCATCGGGGCGCTCCCGACCCGTCCCGACCCGATCCCGACTATCTCGAATCCCGGCAAGCCGAAAAACACAAACCGAGTCCCGACCTGATTAAGCTCGGTTCGATTTCGAGACAGGATCGGTCGGTGTTTTGTTTTTTGTTTTTTGGTTTTCGGCCCGCCCCGACCTGATCCCGACTATCCCAAATCCCGACAAAACGAAAAACGCAAATCGAATCTTGACCCGTTTGAGATCGGTTCGGTTTCGGGACAGGATTCGGGACTCAGGATCAGAACAGGATTCGAGAGTCGGACGGTTTTGCTCACCCTTATATTGTAGGTATATATATCTGAGTTAGCATTTTTTTTTGAACATAGAGTTAGCAATTCAATAAGGGTACTAGCATCCTTGCGGCAAAATGTGTTCGACAAAGAGTGCCGATCGGCAAGCATGGCTGCCACCCACTCGGCAAGTCCTATTCTGTGCCCCAATCGATAAGTATCACCGATTCGGTGTGATCTTTTCCAAGACAAAAAGAGACGTTGGTTTTAGGCATGAAATGTTGAGGCATGGTTAGGCATGAGAGGATCAAGATTGCCACTTAAAATCCATGTTGAGGCATGGTTAGGCATGAAATGTGTTGTGACCATCTTATTAGTTGATTTTAGTTAATGTTGAGGCAAGGTTGCCACCCCCTAAGGGCATGTTTGGTACAAAGAGTTGAGGATAGGGAAATGGAAATGAATTCATTTCTTATGTTTGGTACCTCAAAGAAATAAAAATGTGAAGAATTGTAACTCCTAGGATTTGGTTCCTTTGTATTTTGTGAAGAGTTGGTTTCCCATCCTTTTGGTAAGGAAATGAATTCTTTCTACAACTAAATAATAATAATAATAATAATAATAATAATAATAATAATAATAATAATAATAATAATAATAATAATAATAATAATAATAATAATAATAATATTATTATTATTATTATTATTATTATTATTATTATTATTATTATTATTATTATTATTATTATTATTATTATTATTATTATTGTTAAAGGTTGGTATTCGATTAGGGTTTTCTAGGGCTACTATGCTTCGCTTCTGGTACAGTTTTCTCTTTTTAGGGTTTCGTTTGGTACTTTTTAGGGTTTCATTTTGAGACCCGTTTCATTCTCGTTGCTGCTGTGATCATTTTGTTTCTCCAAAACGGTGTGTTTTGTTTTGATTGGATTGTGGTTTTTTCCCCTTCCCGGTGGATCCTACAATTCCTAGGTCTTTTGCTCGTTGTTGGGTACTGTTTGCTGTGATATATTGTTTGGGGTTGCTCGTTTCATTGGCATCAGCAGGTTCCTTACAGGCCATTTTGGTTGCTGTGGTATATTGTTTGGGGTTGCTCGTTCCATTGGCATCAGCAGGTTCCTTACAGGCCGTATTGGTTGTTGTGGTATATTGTTTGGGGTTGCTCGTTCCATTGGCATCAGCAGGTTCCTTACAGGCCGTGTATTCAGTTTGTGGTTGGTTTTCACGGGTTCCTTACAGTTTGATTGTGGTGACTTGTGTGAGCTCGTTGGGGTCTATTGTCACAACTCCTAATTTCATGTCCTTTTTCAAACGTCGAAATTTCATTTTTATTTCAAAAAGTTACTATTCATTTCTACTATTCACTATTACTATTCATTTTCACTATTCATTTCCAAAATTTTTATTTCATATTCTCGTAAGATAAACTATTTTAACGATTATCCGAGAGTTTGACGCTCGTCGGATCATTTCTGCAAAAATCACGAAGCCGTGTCCGAGATTTACTTTTGTGTTTAAACGTCATTCCAGCATCCCGATATGTCCATAAAACACTATAAACGATAGAAATATGATTTTCTCTCATTTTACGACTATTTTAAAAGTTTTGGAATTTTACGTTTTCCAGTTCAGCGTTTTACGCAAATTTCGCGTTTTAGACCCGCGTTTCCAGTTTTAACAGCGTTTAAGCAGCCCGATGAAACTTACCATTCATTTTATATTTTATTATGGAGTATTTTGACAAGTTTAGTCATTCTTTCAAGTTTCATATTTTTACGATACCCGGATTTACGTTTTGTGGTTTAACACTTTACGGTTAGCGATTATCGGAACCAAAACCGACTCCGTGAACTAGATAATACCAAGTTTCCTACATACTCATCTACCATGTGCAGCCTCCCCCTCCCCCCCTCAAAATATCTAGTCAACTTGACCAATTATTTACCAAAATACCATTGGATTAGATATTTCCTACAAAAACACAAATAACACATTCATACTTATTTTCATGAATCAAAAGTGAGGTTTTCTCTCTTTTTCTTCCTCCCTAGCCACGACCAAAACAAGAACACCATCAAGGATCCATTATTTTTTCAAGATCAAGACATAATCAAGCTCCATTTACATTCCTTGTTAGGGTTTTGTGATGAAAACCTAGGTTTCTTACTCCATTTCTCATCAAACTCCATATATATCAAGTAAGCTTCAAGTGTATATTTTTCATCATCTAATACTTTCATTTCAATAGTTACATGATGTATTTTCAAGTTATATTGGCAAAGCATACAAGTATTTATGTTATTCATACCACTTTACAAGTTTTATGGTTTATATATATATATATATATATATATATATATATATATATATATATATATATATATATATATATATAAGCCTATGATCATCCCTTTGTAAACCTACAATATTTTGTGAAGTTTAGGACCCATGACACCTTGAGAATGTGTATGGTAGGAATAGACTAGATTTGTGGTGAATGGAAGTAATTTGGGTGGATTAGAAACTAGTTTGGAACCCTATAATTGATTTTTAAACGTATATATATACCTACTGTCCTGAATCGTCAAATCCAGAAAACTCAAGGGTTTCCGGGTAACTTTGGGCTAGAGATTTAGAAAATACTTTCAAAAACGAAGCCGTGGGCGAAAGAACGGATTAAAACGAGTTTATAACGAAGGAGATATGATTTTTGCAAGTTTAACGACGAAAACTATTTTCTGAAAATTGTACTTGCTGTCCCACGATTTTCAAGGGCCAATCTGAGGTGTAAAACTTGATCTATCCATCCCGACTTATCAAAAATATATTAGTATGTTGTCCCACGATTCCGGGGATATAAAGAACGTAGAAAACAAGCTTATAACGACCAAGATATACACGTTTTAAAATCGACGAAACTCTATTTATTTCCATCAGCTTTTTAGCAAAATATTACTAAGTATAGAAAAACAGTTTTTGTAATACATCATGTTGAGAGCCATTTATCTTATTGATAAACCCATTTATGGAAAATTTACATCATTGACAAAAAGTTAGTTTACCCAGCCTAGTTTCCAAAGCATCCAACCGTTTGTCAAAAGGATTTACAAAGAATAACTTATGGTCTTCCAAACTTTCCCGAAAACCGCCTAGAATCTGCCAAAACAGCCCAAACACCTCACTTGACGGCTATTTATCTTTATGATCGAGACCTGTATGGACAAACTTCAATTCTATGACTTTTTAGATATGGTGAAAATCTTCCTAAAACTACTGAGCTTCTTTCCTAACTCTTAATATTCACTATTTCGCGACTAGTTTTACAAGGACAATTTGGACATATTTTCAAGTAATGAAAATGTTATATTTTGCGACGAAAACCTTATATTTGCCGATAGAACACCAAACGATGATCGTGGAGTACCGTTTCAACATATTTACATGGAAAGTGGTTATTAACTTAACGAGACGTCAAAAATGTATTTTTCGACGATAAACGTTATTCTCAAAACTAACGAGTGGTATCGATAACATACGTATTTGCATGTGTAGCATCAATTCATTTCTTACATTAGATCATATCATTCATATTAGATTGCGGTTAGAGATCGAACCTCATTTCGTGTATCCACTTTTGCCATCGTAGCTATCGCACCAGGTGAGTCATAGCCCCTACTCTTTTAATTGTTTTATCAACTCTTTGGGGGAGAATACATGCTCGTTTTACTTAAACGCATTACTCGCTTTACATGATTGATTACTCAAATATTTTCAGCCTTATCTAATACCTGTTTGATTATCTGAGTACAATACTATTCACTTGTTACCTACTTGCTATTTACTCATGGACATGAGTGCATAATTTAAACTATTACAGATTACATATGATTGCCTAAGTTAAGAACCGTTAGCTACATTTCTTAAGTATGTTTGATTACCTACATTTCATAGGTATGTTTGATTACCTACATTTCTTAGGTATGTTTGATTACCTACATTTCTTAGATATGCTTGATTACCTACATTTCCTAGGTATGTGATTACCTACATTACTTGAGAGCGTAACCTCCTACATATAGCTAGAAAACCTTTTCGGTGCCTTGAACTTAGTGCAATCATTATTCTTTCCTAAACTAGTGCTATGAAACTTTGTTCGATAAACTATTTATGCGTTTTACTTATCGTCAGATTCATTTATATGGCGACATCGCCATGGCTACATTATTACTCTTACCTTTATATAGCGACATTGCTACACTTATCTTTGAATCTTAGACCACATATTACTTTTGTTTAGACAAACCAAATCATAGTTGGCAGAGGGTTGTGAACACACAGGTTACAAGTCTCTTATGGCGGGACTTGTAACTGAGTGGATTTACAATGCCTTTGCTGGGAAGTCTTCATTCATATGCATTACATTCTTTTTCACAAGACTCTATGAACTCACCAACCTCGTGTTGACACTTTAGCATGTATTTTCAGGTATTAAGCAATGGCACGCTACAGGAGGTTTTGGCAGGGCATGGCATGGTAATAGAAGACTCTGATTATTCATTTGGGGACCGTTTTAAACTATTTTAAGGGCCTACTTCCGCACTACTTTTAACAATGTAAATTCAACATTTTTGATTAAACTATTTTATTCTAAATGATTGAAGTGAAAACATTTTTGTACTTGTGTTGTGATATCAATTGAGTTACACCCCAGCTGCATGTATGCTTTCGCTGGACCCGATTTTGGGGGTGTGACATCTATACAAGTTCATTACTGTCGTGTTGTGTGACTTCCATTCTGCTAAGACTTTGGGCTGTTGAGTAGGTTATGTACATGGTGTTGTGGACCTGTTGCTCTTGGGTTGTGACTGTGTGGTAATTGGTTTGTGGTTTGGGTTTCGAAAACAGGTTGCATTTATTTCGAACCCTTACTCGGTTTGGTGTTGGTATTTGTTCAGTTTGGTACTGGTACTTATCAGCATTGTTTGTTCTCTGTGGCGTGTGGCTGTTTTTGGTTTGCTTCATGACGATTGTATGGTTTCATTTCCCTTTTGTGGGGTTGTGTGGTTGTCATGATGGTAGGGGTAACGGGCTTACAAGATCTTCATTGATTACTCACCTTCGAGATCGTCACTTTAATGAGGAGGTGCTAGTTGTTACTAAACATACTTTGGCTACTAGTCTTGTTGTTTTCGAGGCGGCTGAAGTTACACTTAAACGCATGGGTCATTGGTTGTGTGGTGTGTGTTTTACGACGCATACCTTTCGTTCCAAGTGCCGACATGGTAATGGTTCTAACTTTGTGTCTCCTCCTGATTGTGGTGATGGTGTGGTTAGGCTCGTGCTGTATGATCTCAACAAACCACAAGTTTCTTCTTATATTCAACCTGCTTTAGTTGATAATTTGGTTTTAGATGAGTTTGGTGGTTTTGATTTGCCTCCCCTCCACACTTTGTTTTCTAAAAGGCTGCGTACTGTCAAATCCATCCCTCCCAAGTGCCGTTTGGGGTTCTCTCGGGTTTTTAAAGGGGCTCTTGATAAGGTGATCTGCACACCCGATGACATTTCTTGTTGGGTTAGTTTGTTAGTCTTGCGCCTTTGTCTCCTTAAAACCTTTTGCCCGAGGAGTAATCTTGAGTGTAGGTCTACTATTAGGCGGCAACGCCAGGAAGAATATATTACTAATGTCATTCGATCTTGGGGTGTTCCTGGTGGTGGTTTGCAACTTGCGAGAGAGGTTTTAGCCGAACCCTCCCCAACATGGTCTGATGTTGATGAGGGGAATTTGGACTTGGGGGAGTGTAATGTCAAGCAGTGTAGGAGGAAGATTTGTGATGGCCATTACACTGCGGCTGTTAGAGTTCTTTCTTCTTCTGGGGTTGCTAATTATAATGATGCTACTCTTGAAGACTTAAAGGCTAAGCACCCCTTCAAATCAGCTCTTTCTTTGCCGTATTCACCTATAGACCACCATCCCCTTGTTGCATCTCATGCTGTGGTTCTTGATATGATTAAAAGTTTTCCTTGTGGTACTTCTTGTGGTCGGGATGGTTTACGTGCTCAGCACCTTTTGGATTGTTTAAGTGGTGTTGCGGTGGCTATTTCTGATGAGTTAGTCGCTTCTATCACCGAAGTGGTGAATCTTTTTTTAGGCGGTAAATGCTCTAAGGTGTTGGGTGAGTATATTGCTAGTGCTCCTCTCACACCCTTGGTCAAGCCGGGTGGTGGTATTCGACCTATTTATGTAGGGACCGTTTGGAGGCGTTTGGTTTCCAAGGTTAGTGCTACCATGATTGGCCACTCTTTGGATGGTTACTTAAACGATCTACAGTTTGGTGTTGGGGTATCGGGTGGAGGAGAGGCTATTCTTCATGCCGTAAATCGGTTAATTGAAGAACGTGGAGATGATGTGGGCCTTTCGATGTTGTTGGTGGATTTCAAAAATGCCTTCAACTTAGTGGATCGGGAGGCTATGTTACATAAGGTTTGTCTACGGTGTCCTGCTATTTCACGTTGGGTTGAATTTTGTTACTCCAGCCCAGCTAGACTATATTATGTGGAACACACTTTATGGTCGCATCAAGGTGTGCAACAAGGTGATCCACTTGGACCTTTACTTTTTTTCTTTAGTGTTACATCCTCTGGTATGCAAGATTCGAGACTCTTTTAGCCTTTCCTTTCAAGCTTGGTATCTGGATGATGGCACTATTATTGGGGATACTTTAGTTGTGGGAAAGGTTTTAGAGCTTATTATGTTGGATGGACCCCATTTTAGTTTGCACCTCAATGTTGATAAAAATGAGGTTTTTTGGCCTAAGGAGGATCCGAGAAGCAAACATTTTGGTGTTTTCCCACCTAATATTGCCCGACCTTTACACGGTGTTAAATTACTGGGTGCGCCTGTTAGTGTGGACCTTGATTTTAGTAGTAAGCTTGTCATGAAAAGGGTTGCCAAAACCATTGAGCTTATGGATGCTATTGCTAAAATTAATGATCCTCAGTGCGAGTTGTTGTTGCTTCGTGCTTGTGCCGGTATTTCCAAGTTACATTTTGCTATGCGCACTTGTTCTCCCCGGGTCTTTGACAGTGCTCAGATTTCATTTGATGTGGCTCTTCGTTCTTCTTTGGAGCGTATTGTCACTGCTTCTGGACCTAGTTTTGGTGATTGGCAGTGGAGACTTGCCACCTTACCCTTTACTTTTGGGGGACTTGGTGTATAATCTGCAGGTGATGTCTTGAACTATGCTTTCATTGCTTCTAGACTTCAATCTGCTAGCTTACATACTAAGCTTCTCCGACATACCAGTATTGTGACTTATGGCCCTTCTTTTAATGATGCTTTATGTACTTTTAATGCGAAAATGGATATGGACCTTTTGAGTAACACGAGTGAGATCGCTGCCCCCAAACTCATGAAGAAATTGGCGGATATACATTTCGCACGGGTTACCCAAACGGTTGAATCCACCTTTCGCCTATCTTCTCGACAGTTGGCGTTATGGAATTCGCAAAAGGAGGACTACACCTCGGATTGGTTCAGAGTAGTTCCAATATCTGGTTTAGGACAGACTATGAACGCCAGGACTAACCGATGTTTGTTGTGCTATTGACTTGGTGTTCCCCTTTTTTCTGTTAAGTTACCGTGCTCAGCTTGTTCCAAGGTCTTTGCTGGGGATATTTACGGGGACCATGCTGTATCATGGGCGAGGATTGTTGGTATTAAAAATCGGCATAATGTTGTGCGTGATGTTCTTGTTGACATATGTTCTCGGTCCGGGATTTCGGCACATAAGGAGGTTGATATTGGGCTTATTGGGGATAGGGACAAACCTCTACGTCCAGCTGATATGTTACTTTATTCATGGGATGGCGGGCTTGATGTATGTGTTGATTTGACAGGGTCTTCGCCCTTGACGCAAACTAACATGGTTGATTTTGTGCCGGGTCGTGCTGTGATTGAAGTCGCACAACGTAAACGCGTCAAGTACGAGGCTAAATGCTCGGATATGGGATATGGGTTTCTCCCCTTTTCATTCTCTTCTTTTGGAGAACTTGAGAAAGATGCGGCAACCTTACTAAAACGTATTCGAAGATTCTCGGTGACTCAAGACATTGGAGCACGGGCTGCTGCTCATATCTTTAGTAGGGTTAGCTTCGCTATAGTTAGAGGAGTGAGGGTTCAGATTGTTTTTCGGCTTCCCACTAATTTTTTATAAACCCTACGAGTTTCTAATAAAGTGATGTTAAAAAAATAATAATAAATAAAAAATAATAATAATAACATTTTTTTATTTGGCAAGAATATAGGTCTTTGAGTCTTTCTCATTTTATAGTTTGATCGTTAAAACTCATCAATTAGTTTCTAAATTGAATTTACATAGTGGTGAAAGGCAAGCGAGCAACAAGTTGCACCGCTAGCTCTTTTTGAATTGCAAAGCTAGCCCTTTTTGAATTACAAGCTGCGCCGCTAATAATAATAATAATAATAATAATAATTTCTTGAGTCAATTTTTTGACATTACCAGACACTAAATTTTATATTGAATTTTTATGAGAATTCATTTTTATGATTTAATTTCTACACGTACATCATTTCTTTTCTTTGAATTTCACACTACAAAACGTGCCGTAGAGTAATTGAGCACACAGCTTTCTAATCACAGTCAGTTCGACGATAATACAAAAACACTTTTGATCGTAGAAGTGTGCTGAAAAGGTGATGCAAGTAATGACTGAATTCCACGTGTAGGAAATATTATAAATGAGAAATCGACAAAAGCAGCAGTTCCCAGGTGCGGCGTTCGGCGGAAAAATATTTATTTAAACACTCTTTGTTTGAAAACGAACTATCACCAATTGGACCCACCAAACTTTTTTACTCCGAACGCACGAGCACTACATTTTTCTTCTCACTTAAAAATTTAATCAATTAGAAGATTCCTTTTTACTCACATATATACAAATGGAATTAAAGAAGCTAGATGCAAATTTAATTTGATGACTAATAAACAATTTATATATCGAATAACAATGACTCTTTTATTGATCATTATTCAAATTATCATGCCAATTTTTTATGTTTCGTTTTTGTTATGTTGGGTCTCAGAAATATGGAAAAAAATACATTTTCATATTTTGGCATCAAAGATGAACTATTTTGTCAAGTTTAATTAGGGCATTGGGTACTCTGATCTCGTCAAGCTCGTGCCGTGGGCAAAAAGTATTGTCACATCAGCAAAAATTTTCATGGCACAAAAAATTTCACGGCACCACATTCTGGCTGTAACACTTGGCACCATAAATTTTTATGCCATAAGCCATTTTTTTAATCTTTTACATAAAATAAAATATATACAATATTAACTAAAATAAACTTCATTAGTTAAAATGAACACACATTACATAAAAAAAACACACATTACATTAAAAAAATTGTATAAAAATAGAAACCTAGTACATAAACATAAAAATAAAAATTACTAACTAATTATTAAAGTTTCATAAATGCTCCAGAAGGTGTTGTCGAAGCTCGTCATGCACTTTTCTATCTCGAAGTTCTTTATTTTTTCTAACATGTAAATCGCATCTTTCGATCCAAGTTTCTGGCATGTTCGGAGTTGTAGCAACGAATGTATCTCTTAAATTCACTTCGAATCCTTCGTCTTCCAATATCATGTTATGTAACATTATACAACAATACATGATTAGTTTCAAAGTATTGATATGCCAAGCACATCCGGGTTGTCGTATAATTCCCCAACGACCTTGTAGGACTCCGAAAGCTCATTCAATATATTTTCTAGCACTTTCTTGAACCCTTTTGAAGTTCAAATATTTTTCAGACCTTGCAACACTAAACGTTTTGACAAACACGGACCATGCTGGATAAATGTCGTCTCAAAATTGGGTCCAGCGGAAGCATACATGTAGCTGGGGTGTAACTCAATTGGTATTACAACACAAGTTCAAAAATGGTTTTCACCACAATCATTTAGAATAAAATAATTTAACCAAAAGTATTGAATTTACATTGTTAAAAGTAGTGCGGAAGTAGGTCCTTAAAATACTTTAAAACGGTCCCCAAATAAATATCAGAGTCTTCTATGACCATGCCATGCCCTGCCAAAACCTCCTGTAGCGTGCCATAGCTTAATACCTGAAAATACATGCTAAAGTGTCAACACGATGTTGGTGAGTTCATAGATTTTAATGAACAAGTAAGTAATGTAAAACCATTTGGAGAGAAGAATTTCTCGGTAAAAGCATCGTAAGTCCGTAATAAGGTTGATGCAAAGGCATCGTAATTCAGTAGTAAGGTTGATGCAAAGCATCGTAATTCAGTAATAGATCAGTAATAAGGTTTATAAAAACCATCAGTATATAGCTTTAATCGTATGTACAATAGCCCAAGTATAAAGTAAAGTAGTAAGATTTCAGTCGCAAAAACTACATTGTCTCTTAAGCTCATGAAACCGAAGCTGGACATAGAATTGGCCCCACCAGAGTGTTTACCAGACACTCAAATTGTTAGGACATGAAATGCATTCGTCCCGTTGGAGCAACCCAAACGCGAATGGAGGCGTCACCCTCAATAGATCTATTCACTCACTCTCGCTTGGCAATATAATTAACGGTCCATAATAATAAAGGGGACTTAACTTGGTAGTACTAAGGAAACTTAAGCAATGTATGGAATTTGTAATACTTTGGCATTGTACAGAAATAATTAAAGCGGTGTATTCTCTCCCAAAAGTAGCTCAAATCGTATAAGAGTATAAAGTAAGTATTGTAAGCATGTATCTCCCCCAAAGAGATTTTAAAGTAATTAAACAGTAAAAGTGGGGCTATGACTCACCTGGTGCGATAGCTACGATGACAAAAGTAGATATACAGAGATGAGGTACGATCTCTAACCGCAACCTAATATGAATGATATGATCTAATGTAAGAAATGAAATGATGCTACACATGCAAATACGTATGTTATCGATACCAATCATTAGTTTTGAAAATAACGTTTATCGTCGAAAAATATATTTTTGACGTCTCGTTAAGTTAATAACCACTTTTCAGGTAAATATGTTGAAACGGTACTCCACGATCTTTGTTTGGTGTTCTATCGGCAAATATAAGGTTTTCGTCGCAAAAATAACATTTTCCTTACTTGAAAATATGCCCAAAATGGCCTTGCAAAACAAGTCGCGAAATGTTGTACGTTAAGGGTTAGTGATGAAACTCGGCGTTTTTGAAAACCTTGTAACAATATCTTGAAGTCGTGTCATTTAACTTTTGGCAATACGGGTCTCGATTGATGAGAAAATCGACTCTCATTGTTGTTACTTGAAAGTATTATGTTCAACACTTAGAAAATTTCATTATAGTAAAAGCTGTCAAAATTTATATAGTTTATCGGGTATATAGATGAGGTCGTAGTTTATTCGTTACGAGTCCAATGATCAAACGGCCAATTGATTTGAAAAGCTTGCTGGGAATACTTGATTTTACTTAACTACGGCTCGGACTCAAACTGATCCGATCATAAAGAAAAACAGCCGAGAAAGTGGTGTCTCGCAAAGACAGTTTTGCAGCAAAAATTGTAATAGAAAAGCTGATGGAAATATATATATATCGTCGGATTTCAAACACTTGTATCTTTTTCGTTATAACCCGTTTTCTATGTTCTTTATATCCCCGCGAAGGTAACCAAGTATACTAATATATTTTTGATAAGTCGGGATGGCTAGATCAAGTTTTAGGCCTCAAAACAGTCCATGAAATCTGCCCAACAGCAAGGTATTTTTCATAAAATAGTTTTCGTCGTTAAAATTGAAAATAGCATATCTTTTTTGTCGTAACTCGGATTTTATCCCCGCTTTCGGCCATAGTTTCGTCTCGGAATGTATTTTCTAAATCTTTGGTTCAAAGTTACCCAAAACCCACTGATTTTCCCGCGTTTCATATTTTTGGACAGAACCTTTATATAGTTTGTAAAAATCAATTTTTCTAGTTCGAGGCTTGTTCAAAACTTAACCAAACTATCTCAAATCAACTCCACAAGTACCCAATCCTACCATACACCTTCTTAGGGTGTCATGGGGTCCTAAACATCACCAATCTTGGTGGATCTCATGAGATTATTAGTGAAATTTATAGATCTAGTGTTTATAAACAAAAATAAACAATAAGTGGTATGGATCATAGTATATTTGCATGTTTTACCAATATATCTTGAAAACACATAAAAATATAAAGTAAATGAAAGTATGAAAAGATCAAAAGTGTTCTTGAAGCTTAGTTGAATATTTGAGGTGATTTGAGGAGAAAATGTATAATAACCTAGGGTTTTTACCACAAAACCCCAACTAGATCATGATTAGGACTTGATTAAACACTTGATTCTTGAAAAACTATGGATTTCCCTTTGATGTTGTTCTTGGCCGTCCATCCCAAAGAGAGAAAAAGGAGAAGAATGTTGCTAGTTTATGTTGTGTGTTGAATGAAAAATGAAAGGGTGAATTATATATTTATGGTCTTGGTCCAATTTCAAGTAATTATTTAATTAGGATGCAAGATCCATGTTTTAGGGGCTAGGGGCGGCACAAAAGGAGTGAAACAAGGGATGTTTGTGTGCTAATTAAAGATTATGGCCAAGAGTGTGTGTATATTAGTTAATTTAAATTGTACATTGGGTGTTATCGGGTACCGAGTTATCTTGAAATAAATGTTAACGATGTGAAATAAAATACGACGAAGTTGTAAAAGTTATAAAATATTATTCCTTGTAAGGATCGGGTGTTAGAATAATTATCGTGTTGAGATAACGCAAACCGACGGAGTAATAAGCTCCGACCGTAAAATGTAGTAATTAATTAGAAAACACCGGGTAAATTAATAATATATTTTTTTTATATTATTATTATGAGTATGTAAATATATTAGGATCGTAGTCGGGAGTATTGGGTATACGTTCGTAGTAAAAACTGAGTGGTAACGTTAATTACAGATTAAACATACGTATATAGAAATAATGCATATCCGTGTAGTAACTAATGTGATGATGATGTGTAGACTGCTCCAGTCTATATGAAATGTCATTAATGAATGATGCATGAATTCGCAACTAAACCACATTGGTTACGCGAATTTGAAGACCCGTAAACTCAGTTTACGCAATGACGAACGATTATCATGAATAGTGATTTCCCTTCGGGAATGAATAGTGTCACATGAATAGTAATGCTTCTCAGAATCACAACGGACTCCGAAAATGATGAATAGTGACTGGTGAATAGTAAATGATGAATAGTAACTAATGAATAGTGAATAGGAGAAATGTCCTGAAAATGCGGGTTGTTACAGTCTCACCCCCTTAAAAGGAACTTCGTCCCGAAGTTCAGTTTGTGTTGGTTTCTGAAGTTGTATTGGTGAAAAGATGATGATTCTTATCGTGCATACTACTGAGCTCTAACAAGGTTCAAGTCTGACGGCCACTAGGCCTACTATGTCAGAAATATTGAATGGTCCAGTGTATAACGGGTTTAACTTTCTGAAGTTTTCTGAAGGGTATCATGCCTTTCCTAGGCAGAACTTTCAACATAATCCTGCCACGAACTTGAAATTCTTAATGGTTTACACTTATCGAACTTCGTGCATACTACTGAGCTCTAACAAGGTTCAAGTCTGACGGCCACTAGGCCTACTATGTCAGAAATATTGAATGGTCCAGTGTATAACGGGTTTAACTTTCTGAAGTTTTCTGAAGGGTATCATGCCTTTCCTAGGCAGAACTTTCAACATAATCCTGCCACGAACTTGAAATTCTTAATGGTTTACACTTATCGAACTTGTAACTGATTCTTGATTTGTAGGAAATTCCAGGTTATTTCATGAATGCTTACTGGACTAGTGAGTTGGGCTTTTCCACTTTTTGATCCGTCAATGGATGTTGGCACTTCGACCATAGAATGCCTCAATTGGTGTAGTCTCTATGCTCGTGCGGTAACTACGGTTGCAACTGAATTTGATTTATGGTAAATGGTTAGTCCAACTATTTCTATAGTCAATCACTCGTGCTTTGAGCATATTTTCCCATGTTTGTATCGTTCTCTAATTTCTGACCAATGGTCTGCAGATGATAGGTGGTGTAGTTCCAAAAGAATCTTAATGAAATCGTTAGGAGTTTGAGGTGGATCAAATTCCTCTATTAGGAATAATTGAAATGGATATCATGAATCTTGTTTTGAAAGGCTTACAAGGTTAGTTCGTCAAAGGGTGTTGTTGAAAATAATAGATTAGGATCAGGATAAGGTTGAGCTCCTCCGCAGGATGTCATGAATTGAGTTTCTCTCCACCTATGATGCTTAGTTTCCATTACTAAGATTTTCCCCAAGTTATATGTCATCAAATCACAAACTCCTAAAGGTATAAGTGATGTAATATAGTGATTGATTTTTCATAGTTTGTTTTGAGATTGTGTGTTTTGTTCATAAACCTTCCCTGAATAAATGAATTTACAAAATTCTTAATCAAACGGTTTTCTAAGTAACATTTTTCTTGATGTTTCAGAATTTAATAGTTATGCAAGATAGAACTATTTTCAACATAAGGTGGATAATATGGTTTACCAAAGATCGATGTTTAAAATTTCGTAATATTCAATAGTTTTGTAAAAGATTAATCAAGAGGAATTTGCTTGTCAAAATAAGTGCCTCAGAAAAGTATTTCTTACATGATATATGTTTTGTATAACTGTAGTTTAAAGAAAAATCCATTTTAAAGTGAAAGCATTAAGAGGATAAAATAGCCAGGTATGTATGTCTGCACAAATGCATAGTTGTCTAACATGTTTCAATAAAGTCTATTGGTGAGGACATGTTCAATTTATAGTCTTGGGTAAGAGGTTGGATTTAACTCTATGGTGTTGCTTATTGAGCACTCGTATCGAAACTAATCCTGTAATTCAGTCAAGCCAATACTTTCTAGATGATGGAATTTTTGGTGATCAGGCGAGTGATAGTGGTTCGAATGGTTTTGTGATATCCTGAGATTTCTATTGAGTTTTAAATGGTCTTAATGTACCGAGGGATAATCCTCATAGATGGTATGGAAAGTTTTTCCTAGGGAGGTCATTGATAATATCCACTTATCAATATAGAGAGTAGTGAGTGATGGGTGACATAGGAATCTACAAGGTGTCACCTAATTCTTTGTATATATGGGGGTGGGAAAGGGATATAATAATGATGGCGAGAAGGGAAGAGACTGTGACAACTGCGACATAATAAGATTGTGGTGAAAGAAAAATATTGTGATGTAAGTGTATCGTGCATAGACGTGAATGTTCATGAGATGAAATGACCAATTGACGTGCTTCCAGGCGGCGGTTCACGAAGTGATGAAAAGTATGAATGTTCTAACAATGAGTATACACATACATGAATGAAACAGTTGGAAATTGAGTAGAGAATTTATTCCGGACAAAATTTTATTATAACCATTCTTAGTGTTGCAAAATTCACTTCTGAGTTAGACATAGGTGGTCAGCCTATATCTCACTATCCCGGGTTGAATATAGATGACCAGTCTATATTCCACCGAGGTTCCATGAATTTTGAAATACTCAGCTCAGTTATACTAATACCATGTCCTTCACAAATACCAGGACGTTCTGAAAGACAAAAGCAAGTGACCAAACTCTAGGTCAATTGATAAAACTATGCAAGGAAAAACATAACGTGGTGACATATATGATACGTGAACATGCTTATATGAAAGACCATAATAGTAATCAACTATAATAAATGAATATAATATATCAGATAATGAGACACAAATCTCATCACCTATGTCAGCAACTAACCACAAATGAGGCTTCAGCTTGGCAGGCAGGCACGTGACGGTCATAGGGTTAAGTTTTCGTGAAAGTAGCTATAGTCTAGGTTTTAAAAACACTTAGTTCGCTATAGCCAAAGCTCTGATACCAATCTGTCACACCCCCAAAATTGGGTCCAGCGGAAGCATACATGTAGCTGCGGTGTAACTCAATTGGTATTACAACACAAGTTCAAAAATGGTTTTCACCTCAATCATTTAGAATAAAATAATTTAACCAAAAGTATTGAATTTACATTGTTAAAAGTAGTGCGGAAGTAGGCCCTTAAAATACTTTAAAACGGTCCCCAAATGAATATCAGAGTCTTCTATGACCATGCCATGCCCTGCCAAAACCTCCTGTAGCGTGCCATAGCTTAATACCTGAAAATACATGCTAAAGTGTCAACACGAGGTTGGTGAGTTCATAGATTTTAGTGAACAAGTAAGTAATGTAAAACCATTTGGAGAGAAGAATTTCTCAGTAAAAGCATCGTAAGTCCGTAATAAGGTTGATGCAAAGGCATCGTAATTCAGTAGTAAGGTTGATGCAAAGCATCGTAATTCAGTAATAGATCAGTAATAAGGTTTATAAAAACCATCAGTATGTAGCTTTAATCGTATGTACAATAGCCCAAGTATAAAGTAAAGTAGTAAGATTTCAGTCGTAAAAACTACATTGTCTCTTAAGCTCATGAAACCGAAGCTGGACATAGAATTGGCCCCACCAGAGTGTTTACCAGACACTCAAATTGTTAATACATGAAATGCATTCGTCCCGTTGGAGCAACCCAAACGCGAATGGAGGCGTCACCCTCAATAGATCTATTCACTCACTCTCGCTTGGCAATATAATTAACGGTTCATGATAATAAAGGGGACTTAACTTGGTAGTACTAAGGAAACTTAAGCAATGTATGGAATTTGTAATACTTTGGCATTGTACAGAAATAATTAAAGCGTTGTATTCTCTCCCAAAAGTAGCTCAAATCGTATAAGAGTATAAAGCAAGTATTGTAAGCATGTATCTCCCCCAAAGAGATTTTAAAGTAATTAAACAGTAAAAGTGGGGCTATGACTCACCTGGTGCGATAGTTACGATGACAAAAGTAGATATACAGAGATGAGGTACGATCTCTAACCGCAACCTAATATGAATGATATGATCTAATGTAAGAAATGAAATGATGCTACACATGCAAATACGTATGTTATCGATACCACTCATTAGTTTTGAAAATAACGTTTATCGTCGAAAAATATATTTTTGACGCCTCGTTAAGTTAATAACCATTTTTCAGGTAAATATGTTGAAACGGTACTCCACGATCCTTGTTTGGTGTTCTATCGGCAAATATAAGGTTTTCGTCGCAAAAATAACATTTTCCTTACTTGAAAATATGCCCAAAATGGCCTTGCAAAACAAGTCGCGAAATGTTGTACGTTAAGGGTTAGTGATGAAACTCGGCGTTTTTGAAAACCTTGTAACAATATCTTGAAGTCGTGTCATTTAAATTTTGGCGATACGGGTCTCGATCGATGAGAAAATCGACTCTCATTGTTGTTACTTGAAAGTATTATGTTCAACACTTAGAAAATTTCATTATAGTAAAAGCTGTCAAAATTTATATAGTTTATCGGGTATATAGATGAGGTCGTAGTTTATTCGTTACGAGTCCAATGATCAAACGGCCAATTGATTTGAAAAGCTTGCTGGGAATACTTGATTTTACTTAACTACGGCTCGGACTCAAACTGATCCGATCATAAAGAAAAATAGCCGAGAAAGTGGTGTCTCGCAAAGACAGTTTTGCAGCAAAAATTGTAATAGAAAAGCTGATGGAAATATATATATATCGTCGGATTTCAAACACTTGTATCTTTTTCGTTATAAGCCCGTTTTCTATGTTCTTTATATCCCCGCGAAGGTAATCAAGTATACTAATATATTTTTGATAATTCGGGATGGCTAGATCAAGTTTTAGGCCTCAAAACAGTCCATGAAATCTGCCCAACAGCAAGGTATTTTTCATAAAATAGTTTTCGTCGTTAAAATTGAAAATAGCATATCTTTTTCGTCGTAACTCGGATTTTATCCCCGCTTTCGGCCATAGTTTCGTCTCGGAATGTATTTTCTAAATCTTTGGTTCAAAGTTACCCAAAACCCACTGATTTTCCCGCGTTTCATATTTTTGGACAGAACCTTTATATAGTTTGTAAAAATCAATTTTTCTAGTTCGAGGCTTGTTCAAAACTTAACCAAACTATCTCAAATCAACTCCACAAGTACCCAATCCTACCATACACCTTCTTAGGGTGTCATGGGGTCCTAAACATCACAAATCTTGGTGGATCTCATGAGATTATTAGTGAAATTTATAGATCTAGTGTTTATAAACAAAAATAAACAATAAGTGGTATGGATCATAGTATATTTGCATGTTTTACCAATATATCTTGAAAACACATAAAAATATAAAGTAAATGAAAGTATGAAAAGATCAAAAGTGTTCTTGAAGCTTACTTGAATATTTGAGGTGATTTGAGGAGAAAATGTATAATAACCTAGGGTTTTTACCACAAAACCCCAACTAGATCATGATTAGGACTTGATTAAACACTTGATTCTTGAAAAACTATGGATTTCCCTTTGATGTTGTTCTTGGCCGTCCATCCCAAAGAGAGAAAAGGGAGAAGAATGTTGCTAGTTTATGTTGTGTGTTGAATGAAAAATGAAAGGGTGAATTATATATTTATGGTCTTGGTCCAATTTCAAGTAATTATTTAATTAGGATGCAAGATCCATGTTTTAGGGGCTAGGGGCGGCACAAAAGGAGTGAAACAAGGGATGTTTGTGTGCTAGTTAAAGATTATGTCCAAGAGTGTGTGTATATTAGTTAATTTAAATTGTACATTGGGTGTTATCGGGTATCGAGTTATCTTGAAATAAATGTTAACGATGTGAAATAAAATACGACGAAGTTGTAAAAGTTGTAAAATATTATTCCTTGTAAGAATCGGGTGTTAGAATAATTATCGTGTTGAGATAACGCAAACCGACGGAGTAATAAGCTCCGACCGTAAAATGTAGTAATTAATTAGAAAACACCGGGTAAATTAATAATATAATTTTTTTATATTATTATTATGAGTATGTAAATATATTAGGATCGTAGTCGGGAGTATTGGGTATACGTTCGTAGTAAAAACTGAGTGGTAACGTTAATTACAGATTAAACATACGTATATAGAAATAATGCATATCCGTGTAGTAACTAATGTGATGATGATGTGTAGACTGCTCCAGTCTATATGAAATGTCATTAATGAATGATGCATGAATTCGCAGCTAAACCACATTGGTTACGCGAATTTGAAGACCCGTAAACTCAGTTTACGCAATGACGAACGATGATCATGAATAGTGATTTCCCTTCGGGAATGAATAGTGTCACATGAATAGTAATGCTTCTCAGAATCACAAACGGACTCTAAAAACGATGAATAGTGACTGGTGAATAGTAAATGATGAATAGTGAATAGGAGAAATGTCCTGAAAATGCGGGTTGTTACAGCTAAATAATAACCTTTCTTATATGTATGTCTGTTGACTTCAAATGAACTTTCTGGAGCTTTACCGGCAAGTTCATCATCATATAACGGAGAACCATATAACACAATAAGATCATTATTTTCCCCCAGAACCCCAAAATATGCATGCTAAATCCATAATCTTTGATCCGCAACCGCTTCTAAAATAATAGTTGGGTATTTATGATCACGTCTTTTGAATTGAGCTTGTAAGGCCTTTGGGCAATTTTTCCAATCCAATGCATATAATCAATACTCCTGAGCATTCCCGAGAGTCTATGTTTTTCTTCATGCAATGCATATATTTTTTCAACGTCATCTGAAGTGGGCTTTCTTGAATACTTTTCGTTGTATAAAACATGTATGCATTTAGTAAAGTTATCTAAACATTGTCATGAACAACGTTCACCAATTTCAAGTACTCATCTAATGCATCAGGAGCAGTGTCGTACGCCAATTGGCAGATAGCGGATGTGCACTTAAAATAGCGTTGAGAATTTTATTAAAAAGTCTAGAACTCATACGATACCTTCGCCTAAAATTCTCTTTGGTATATTTAGGATCATTCTCATCGTCGCCAAAATAGTCGTCGATTAAACGTTGTTCCGCCTCTTCTCGTTCACGTGGTATGTATGTCCTTGTCCTCTTTTCACCCAATCTCAATCCCCCGGCTTCTTGATCACACAAAGCTACAAATTCTTCATACGCCACATAACCCCGAAGATATCGCTCCCGATCATCTTTAAATAAACATCAAAAGGGTCGTAATAAGAGTTGTTGAGATTGTTTAGATCCATAATTGAAAGAAAGTTGGAATTTGGTAGTATATTGTAAGTGTGTGTGAAGTATGAAATAATAAGGGGTATTTATAAGGTTTTAAAGGGGTTTAAATTTAATGTTTTAATGTATCAAATGAAAAAAAAAAAAAAAAAAAACAAAAAAAAAATCCACTGCATGTGTTAACCACCACAACGCGAGTGGCCATGGCGCCAACCCCGGTGTGGTGTACCATGGTGATTTCTTTGCTGGTGGTGAAAATGTAACTCACGCTGCTCTTACTTGATCATACAGAAACATGTGCAGTAATCAACGTATAATATCATGATAGCTGTGAAATCGTAGAGAGGGGGGGGGGGGGGGGGGTGAATACGTTTCCGTTTAAAAATCTTTAAACTTGTTGTATCAAGTATAGTATAAACCATTGAGTCAAGTTTCGCCATTATTAGTCCGGTTTATATTTCTTTTCTAAAAACATCCTTAATACAAATTACCACTCAAGCTTGTTGTAATATGAATAATACCAATTATAGTCTTATGACTAATATAAACCATATGGCATGATAAGTTGTCACACAAGCATAAACTTCAAATCACAACACAAACAATAATATAGTGCAAGTGTAAAAGAAAATAAAGTGCAAACCGAACACGAGGATTTATAGTGGTTCGGTCACGGATCTCCTCTCCGCCCTACTCCACTCCCCGAGTACCCAACTCGAGAGTTACTTCACTAGATCAACAAGCTCCCTTCTAGGCGGAGAAAACCTTACAATCGTCGCTTACACTTTTTCCGGTACAAAGCTACATACCGAGTTCTTTTACAAGGTACAACCACTCCTATCTTCGCCTATACAATATTTCGACACTAAGCTAGATGTCGAGTTCTTGTCCAAAACCACTCCCGCTAGTTCTTTTACAAGGGTACAACAACTCCCACTATGTTTTGTGGCCCAACATAGAAACCTTGTGTTTTATGGCACAAACACATAAACCATCTAATCTATAATAAAGAGTACAATGATGATCCAAGACATGAATGTCTAATGGATATGAATAACTAATCTAAAAGAACTTCCATTGATAGAAAGCCTTCAATGAATGAAGATCACAAGTTCTCTAATCTTGTTGTGATGGATCTTCATATATGTATGCATGTGGTGGATGATGATGGCAAGATCTCCAAGCTTCTTTGGTGGATCAAGATGTATGATATGCTTACAACAAAGATGAATGTTAAAAGCATTATGATCATGATACTGAGGGTAATTAATTGTGTTTTCTACATGGTTTTCTATTGATCTAAGATCTATGCAAAGTGTAGAGAGAATGTGTGTTTTTCATCAAGTTGTTTGAAAAACCATGAGCTTACTATTTATAGGAAACAAGTAAAGAGGTTTTTCCAAACCATGTTCCAAAACCATGAGCTATATTACTCTAGTCACATCAAGATCTTCTAATGTCAACTACAATATCTATGACATATCTTACAAGATCTATGACAAATACATAAACCAAATATCTTTCTATATTTGTGTCTAGTCTAATCAAGATTCTTTCCAATTTAGATGACACTATACATGAGGTAATAAAAGAGCGTTTTCCATATTATGAAAAATACATTTAGACAAATGTATATACTAACTTAAAAAGGTAAGTTACTTGTATATGAAAAATATATTAACTAGCTATATAATATTTAGCAAGTTACTAAAAATGTTTTATGTACTTATATTGTTATAAGACACATTTTTATATATTGTAAACTTACTAATATTATCTAGACACTTAATGTGGCACTTATTCTATTTAACACCTAAAGTGTACTTTGACACCTAAAATACTTAAAGGCCCTCAAAGTATTTTACTCATTCTAAATGGTTGGTCAAGGACTTTGATCATAATGCCACATAACAAACATGTACGAACCTGTGTTGTAGTATACGAGGACTCGAGACGTTGAGAGGTGTTGAATGTATGTTGAGACAAAATAAGATTAAAAGTAACTTGTACATTGTACGTTATGTATCAAGTTATATGTTTGTCATCAATCAAAACAAACGAGACTGTGTAGATTAAATATCGTAATATTTGCACTAACAATCTCCGCCTTTTTGATGATGACAAAATATATAAATGTGATAGATAGTAAAATGTAAAAAGTTACTTGTGTCCGTATTACTTACTTGTATCCGTAACACCTTCTACATTTCCTTCTCCGTTTACACTCTTATCCCCCTTTTGTCGAAACAAAAAGGGTGTGTCCTTGGAGTTAACTTCATTTCTCCCTAAAATAGCGAGCTTGCATCATCCCTAGTGAAGTTTAGTCTTGAACTCCAATTTCCTAAGGTTGTTGCGTCCCTTAGGTTGTTAGCGGATCCATGGATTAAATTAAGTTCCTTAACCTACATCAAGGTTAGTGTTGTGCAACATAAAAATTATATAAAAAATGCATAATGAATGAAATGCATGTTGGACTATGTTGACTTATCTCTTTCTTTTTGTTGAAACACAGAAGTGTGTCAAAGAATGAGAATAAAGATGAATGCATGCATTCTTCCCCTTGATTATTGCTCCCCCTTTATCAATACTCCCCGTTGCTAGGGTCCCAACGTATATGACACAAGAAACAAGAAAGCTACAAAAACAAAGGTTAGTGCATGATTAGCTCCCCTTTGAGCAATACTCCCCGTTGCTAGGGTACCAACGTATATGATACAAGGATGAAGAATCCTACAAAATAAAGGTTAGTGTAAGATAATAATTATCCTATAATGAGTATGTGATAAATAACAATGCGTGTGTATGATGTATTCCAAAAAATGCTTGACGGAAGCTCCCCTTGCTTTAGGGTGTCAATATGAACCTACAAAACATATATTAGTATACTAGAAGCTTTGTTAGTAGACACGTATGTCATATACAACCAAGTGTATTGACGATGCAATAAGAGTGCTTGATGAAGATTCCTCATTGTTCGAAGGTACCAAGAAGCATCTAAAATAAGAAAATAATTGATGCAAACAACATCCTTAGATGAGTATGCTATATACGAAGAAGTATATATGATGAACCTACAATGAAAAGATTAGTGCAATATATTTCATCTTAAAGAAAAATAAGAAAACTAAGGTGTATTCTCCTAATAAGAAATACAATAAAATAAAAATGTGAATATAATATGATAAAATCCTACAAGATAGCCTCGAAGGAAGATATAAAGTGAGGTTGGAATATTGAGAGTTAGAGCGAGTGGTTCTAGTGTTGGTGTTGGTTTACTAGAAGGATTCATGTTGTGATAATTCGATAGATGAAGGATTGATAAAAGTAAGTTTTCGCTAATTCATTGTTGTGATGATTAGTGAAAGTGATGATGGAAGGTGGTGGTGATAACGTAGACAACTATTTAAAGAATTGGAAACTCGTATGTATAGCAAATGCTATAACGAGTATAAAGATTGAACTTATGGACTTATGCAATCTAAAATTCACAACTTAAGGGATAAAGGAATACGACTTACCTAATGCTAAGAGAAAAGCAAAATGTGAACGGACATTGATATTTAATGATGGCTACGGGTTATGATTTGATCGATTATGATTGACGCTAATGAAAACGAAATACGTTTAATGACCTATATCGAAAGACAATGGATGAAAGAGTACTAACATTGTTTAGTTCTACATGACCTTTAATGACATTATCATCTACCAAAGATGATGTATCATGCCATAATGTATGCTTGAATGGATTCAAAAAGAAGTGATGACAATAAGCACCTAGGAACAAATATTTCATAAGAAATGAATAAAGAATACTAAGAACCTATATGAGGATGAGAATGGCATTATGAGATGGGAGAGTGTTGGTTAAACCGATGTGTTGAGAAAGTGTTGGGAATGATGGTTTTGATTAATTTATCGTTTGCACTGACAATGACGTGCATGATATGTGTTGAATACGAAAGGATGAGATCCTATGATGTTGTTCTAGAAAATGAAGTTGTGAAGTCCTAGTTTAAGAAAGATCCTAGATTCCATTAGTTGTTGGTTGTGGAGATGAAGAACTTTGTCAAACACATGATGTGTTTTTCACTTGATGAGATATTGGTACAAACTAGTGATGTTGGGTTAAAAAGGGCTTGAAACACTTGTGGTTTTGTGAACCGATTTTAACTAAATGGTGTCTACCTATGTGTTGGTATTTTAGGGTGCAAGAAACATAAGTAGATGTTCTTTAAACACATTTTGACAAAATACAAATATGTGAATGAATTTCTCTCCGCCTTAATCGGTGGACATTCAACATATTGTGAAATGCATCGTATAAAGAATGACGATAAAGTGTTTGGAAGGTTGAAGGTTAATGAAAGCGATGAGCTTAGTAATGTTTTTGCGGATGTTGGTTAGCATACAACGAACTTCATCCATGAAGTCACGTAGCTCTTCTCAATCAATGCGAGATGATCGCATGAAGAGGCATGTGGTTTTCTTAGAGGAGGTGGAAAGGATTAGAGTATTGTTATAGCTAAATAGTGATGGAAGTGATTTTTGGAAAGCGAAAGCAATAATGCGATTTGAAAAGAGGTCGATTGAAAGATACCCAAACACAAACTTCAAATCTCTAAGACTCAATCCTATTAGCATTAAAACTATATGCAAGTGAAGGGATTACAGTTATGTGAGATGAGCATATAAAAGCTAGAACGAAGTGAGATGGCAAATGATTAGTTCTCAATCTACTACAACAAATTTGTTAGTAAGAAAAGATGTCAACAAGATAGAAAAAGAAATCATCTTATTCAAACAACACATTCCACAACTAGATATAAAGTTACCTCATAGCGTTAAAACAAACAATCAGATTACGAAAGAGCATGACATTGTTTGAGGCACTTCATTGTGAAGTTGTTTTGTTGTTTAGGTTTAGACATTTAAGCATACTTAACCATTAATTAGCAAAATGATCTATGTGATTAATTAGTAGGATAAAAGACTTCTAAATGTTAATCATACCAAAAACACATTGACGAATTATAGGTGCACATGTTGCAAAGAAATAGTGTGACAAGGACACAAAAGAAGCAAGACGAAAGATTCATGTAAACTGTGTTTAAAAGATAACATTTTGGAGCATGCATCATTAAAACATCCTACGTATATATTTAATGAGTGTCTCAACAAAACACAAGAGCATTAAAACATAGATATAAAAGAATCATGTATCAAAATTGGATATGTTAACAAGTCACATGTTAATCTTGCAAAGTATCATACAAATCATGTTAACATTTAGTTGCATGAAACATATAAGCATGGAGACAAAACCTTTCCAAGGTTTACATATTAATCAATTTCCAAGGTTTATATATTAATCAATCAAATAGTTATTATGTCAAGATACCCAATTATATCAAACAAATAACATTTAATCAACACATATATGTGTAATGCAAGTGATTCTTAATAAACTAAAGAGAAACTCAAATCTACTTCTTGTTTGAAGAATATTTCTAAGACAAGATAATTAATACATGATTTAATGAGACTCAACTATATTTAATAAAACTAAGGTGATGAAGATGTCAAGTTTTATATGGAAATTTAACAAATATGTGTCAACAAATTTTAATCTATGTAATTAATTTGATAAAATGACAAATTATAAGTGCACATGTAGTGAACAAATAGTGTGAGAACGAAACAAGTCGAAAAATTTATGCAACCCATGTTTAAATGATTACATTTTAGAGCATGTATTATATAGACCATCCTAAGCATGGATCTAATGAATGACCGAAAAAGACACAACCATTCAAGTATATAAATATCATATAAAGACATCATGTCTAAAATGACATACCACGAGTTAACAAGTAACAAGTTAATCATGCAAAACATCATATACATAAAGGATGAAAATATCATATAAATCATGTTAATATATAGTAACACGAAACATATAAGCATGCAGACATCATAAATAAATAACCAAGGTTTACACATGAATCAAATAGATAGTTATCATGGTTATGTTAAGATGTCCAATCATATCAAACAAATAAAATGTAAATGACACATGTATGTGTAATGCAAGAGATTTTAATCTTTGTGTTTAGAATCTATGGTTGAATGATCTAAAAGGTGACATCTTTAAGCATGTGTTACGCAAGTGATTTGGTCATCCAAGACCAAGAGATGAGTTTTTGGGTGATAATGGAATATGATAAGAACGTTCTCAAGAAAGCTCTTTGGAACAGGAATCTAAGTGAAGTTACCAACTTCAATAGATCTTGTGTATGCTCTAGAGATAGGGTTTAAGCTAGGTTATGAGCAAGGTTTGGTTATAATGAACGCTTGAAAGGAAATAGACACATATATTGTCTTTCAATAAGTAGAATTATTACGTGGAATAAAGCCATCATGCTTATGAAAACAAGAATGACAAGATGATGAGAAAGCTCTAGTTCATAGAACTTGCAGATGTTTATTTAAGATCATTAACCCGATGAGGTGTAATGAAATCTCATGTAACACAACTGTTCATGTTTCAAGGAGAGAATGATGCATAGGATATACAATATCCTTTTAACAGGATGAAAACTTAACGCATGATTTCTTAGGCATAATGTCTTCCAAAACATTATGTTTTCCTAAATGAAGATATGAAGCCAAAGTGTTTGAGTCGGATAGTGCTATCTAAATATACTTGGTCTTAAGATTATACTAGATGATGACAAGAGGAATTAACTCGAGTTTCTTATGTATTCTCCTCAAGAGTCATTGTTGCTCGGGGTACATGAGGTTGACTTTGAGATTGCATTTTAACATATTTTGTTAAGATGTTAATATAAGGTTTAATGAAACATATGCAAAAATTAAAAGTATTACTAATACTTTGATATCTTGTGAAAGTGGTACTACTTAGACATAGTGTAACTGAATGTGAGCTTCATGCTCATTTGATGGTAAAAGTTCTAATCCTATAGTTGGTAAGGTATGGTTGAGTGTTTGGACAAAGGGCTTTTTGAGTAATGCACTCAATGAATTCAAACGATGGTAACAATGGTGGATTGGTTGATTGGGGTGGTAGGTCTTCTAATGTGTCTTAATAAAGATGTGGTAATGTAGAGGTTTGTTGTGCTATGGAAGAACTTAAGTTTCATAGATGTTGAAAGTAAAACGGATGGATACTAAGCCTTGTGGTCCATAACTCATGAGTGAAGTTCTTGAGGTTTTGGTTATGTTTGTGAAGCTTAGGGGCTGAGATATATCATAGAAGTGAATGAAATGATGGTGAACGAAGAAGTGAACTTAAGTACTCAATGTTCAATGATGAAGACCTATTGTCATTTGTTTTATCCCTATTGATTGAGAGAGTGTTAGGATAAGTGTTTTAACATATGTTGTTAAAATACTTGGGTGTAGATTCTTTCGGATGTGACTTTTAATGACTACAATCCTAAGTCATATTTACTTGAATATTTCAGACGAAATACTTAAGTTGTCAATCTTAGTTTGTTGAGATTAGATAGTACTAAAGGATAGCAAGACTTGATAATACATCTATAACTTAAGTGTAAGTTATGACTTGATGTAAATCCTTATCGTCTTAAAGGATGACACATTACTTTCATGTTAACCAAGAGAGGTAACATATATAGATACAATACAATATCTATAATCACAAGTTAGACTTGTGATTTTGATATTTTATGTAATCTACGTAAGTAACAAGTCCGGATTAGTTAGGAAGTTGTCAAGTCACCAAATAAGTGAAGCTAATGGATGAAGGATGAGTTAAGGATGGAAGAATGTAGTAACCGTTGGTAATGACTACAAAACATTTGTGGTTAGGGACCCAAGGATGGCAAGGAACCAAATAAAGGATTCCTTCCTTTATGCATAAGGGTTCCTTGGGTGAGTTTTGTTTAAATTGAGTTTTTGGCGGGAAGTGGTTTCCTATTGGTTATAATAAGTAAAAATGGTCCTAACATGGTTAATGAATACTGAGGGAAATGTTTCTCACTAAAGTGAATGATTTGGTGGAGGAGTGGTGATTACGTTGGCATTGCAAGATTTTGGAGATGGTGTTGGAGTAGCAAGGTTGAGGACGTTTATATCTTTGATGGGTGAGGAAATGTTGAGTGATGAATCACTTGATGATAATGAGCTTAGTTGAATAGTTTTGTTGAGGCAACATGGTTTTACACTAATCCTAGCGGTTTTCCTAATAGGTCTAGATGATTCGGATAAGGTGTTGGATTTAGTCATTTCAAGACTTTGGTTAGCTAGAATTATAAAAATAAGAGAAGTGATGGTGATGGTGTGAATTAGATGTATGAATGTCGGTCATTTATAGGAAGAACATGTTATGAAAAGTAGTTTTTGGATTAGATGTTGTTCCATACACATTTGGAGGTTCCTAATCATTTGGAAGAGTTCAAAACATTTGTAGTCAATCCAATGGAGTTGGGTGGAGTGAAAGACTAACTTATGTACTAAGTACTATGTGATCATGGAAGATAATGTTCCACAGATTTGGAGGAACCAAAGGAAAGGTTCCTTCCTTGTAACAGAAAGGTTCATTCCTTGTAACAGAAAGGTTCCTTGGGTTAGTTTAGCCAAGTTTGAAAAATTGACGGGAATGATGATCCTATTGTTGAAAGTGTGCTAAGAGGGCTCTTAGAATTAGTGATAAATACTAACAAGCATGTAGGAAGCAAGTTTGGAACCTAAGGATTACTAGAAAAATTCAAAAAATTCAAAGATTAAAAAGTTTGCTGAATGTCTGGAGGAACCAATCGACAACAAGGACGGAACCAAGTCTTTGGTTCCGCCAAATCCGTGGAGACCCATAATTGAGACAGAATGCATTTTCGAAGCAGTAAACGTTTTCCGATTTTCAAAATTTTTCTTAAAACTTAAGTAATCAATTATTTGTAGGTAGAAGATAAAAAAATGAAGGTAGAAACATGCTTACCGATAGAGTTTACAAGAGCGTTCCTAGCTTTCATAATAATAGCCGAAAATGGAAAATGGCAAAGTACTTAAAAGTTATCCCCTGCAAATATTGTTAGAACACACATAATCCACAGACACAGTATCATCCTACAACATCTTAAAAACATAAAATAACATTGTTTAAACGACCAAATTGTTCAAATGCACCCTTGTGCCAAACACTCCTTACAAGGGACAATTATCGACTTCCGAAACCCGTTAAAACATCCTAATAATACTTGAAGCATATGCACCTAATTAGATGTGATAGATTAAAACCAAAAACACATATTCTAACATATGTTTGCATATAGATCAAGCCGAGGATTATGATCTTACCATAAATGGAAATTAATCCAAACACGGAAAATTGATAACACCAAAGTGTTATCGTCCAAACTTGACATGGTTAGTTAACATGATCAAACAAAGATGACTATCTATCATATAACACGAATCATTCATTAAACATCATAGTAGAAGCATATATATACCAAACACCATTTTATAAGACTACTATATGTTTAAAAATGTAGTGACTCATTTAGACAGTTGACCATATTTCAAGATACTTCATTAGCATAACTCAATACTCATTCCTAAGTGAATTAAGCAAGATAATCACTTAACATATGCAAAGATGAAAATCAAAGACTATAAGTACTACAAAAGCATTTTATCAACTTGGTGCGCAAGATCTAATAAAAAGTCCTATCAAACAAGAAAATAGAATATCAAGGCAAGAATGACACTTATGTATCCCAAATAAGCAAGTGTAATTCCAACTTAAAACAAGCAAACAACATGTATGCAAACAACTAAAACAAGTAGTCATATTAGCATAGCATAATTAGCGAAACATTTTTCATATTATATTCCGCTCAATGGTAATTTGATACATGGATCGTGCTCTATGTTAAAAACCATTCGTTTTGAAAATAAGAGCTACGAATCTCTGATGCCAATTTTGAAATCGTAGAGGGGGGGGGGGGTGAATACGTTTCCGTTTAAAAATCTTTAAACTTGTTGTATCAAATATAGTATAAACCATTGAGTCAAGTATCGCCATTATTAGTCCGATTTATATTTCTTTTCTAAAAACATCCTCAATACAAATTACCACTCAAGCTTGTTGTAATATGAATAATACCAATTATAGTCTTATGACTAATATAAAGCATATGGCATAATAAGTTGTCACACAAGCATAAACTTCAAATTACAACACAAACAATAATATAGTGCAAGTGTAAAAGTAAAGAAAGTGCAAACCGAACACGAGGATTTATAGTGGTTCGGTTACGGATCTCCACTCCACCCTACTTTACTCCCCGAGTGCCCAACTCGAGAGTTACTTCACTAGATCAACAAGCTCCCTTCTTGGCGGAGAAAACCTTACAATCGTCGCTTACACTTTTTCCGGTACAAAGCTACATACCGAGTTCTTTTACAAGGTACAACCACTCCTATCGTCGCCTATACAATATTTCTGACACTAAGCTAGATGTCGAGTTCTTTTCCAAGGGTACAACCACTCCCGCTAGTTCTTTTACAAGGGTACAACAACTCCCGCTATGTTTTGTGGCCCAACATATAAACCTTGTGTTTTATGGCACAAACACATAAACAATCTAATCTATAATAAAGAGTACAATGATGATCCAAGACATAAATGTCTAATGGATATGAATAACTAATCTAAAAGAACTTCCATTGATAGAAAGCCTTCAATGAATGAAGATCACAAGTTCTCTAATCTTGTTGTGATGGATCTTCATATATGTATGCATGTGGTGGATGATGATGGCAAGATCTCCAAGCTTCTTTGGTGGATCAAGATGTATGATATGCTTACAACAAAGATGAATGTTAGAAGCATTATGATCATGATAATGAGGGTAATTAATTGTGTTTTCTACATGGTTTTCTATTGATCTAAGATCTATGCAAAGTGTAGAGAGAATGTGTGTTTTTCATCAAGTTGTTTGAAAAACCATGAGCTTACTATTTATAGGAAACAAGTAAAGAGGTTTTTCCAAACCATGTTCCAAAATCATGAGCTATATTAATCTAGTCATATCAAGATCTTCTAATGTCAACTACAATATATATGACATATCTTACAAGATCTATGACAAATACATAAACCAAATATCTTTCTATATTTGTGTCTAGTCTAATCAAGATTCTTTCCAATTTAGATGACACTATACATGAGGTAATAAAAGAGTGTTTTCCATATTATGAAAAATACATTTAGACAAATGTATATACTAACTTAAAAAGGTAAGTTACTTGTATATGAAAAGTATATTAACTAGCTATATAATATTTAGCAAGTTACTAAAAATGTTTTATGTACTTATGTTGTTATAAGACACATTTTTATATATTGTAAACTTACTAATATTATCTATACACCTAATGTGGCACTTATTCTATTTAACACCTAAAGTGTACTTTGACACCTAAAATACTTAAAGACCCTCAAAGTATTTTACTCATTCTAAATGGTTGGTCAAGGACTTTGATCATAATGCCACATAACAAACATGTACGAACCTGTGTTGTAGCATACGAGGACTCGAGAAGTTGAGAGGTGTTGAATGTATGTTGAGACAAAATAAGATTACAAGTAACTTGTACATTGTACGTTATGTATCAAGTTATATGTTTGTCATCAATCAAAACAAACGAGACTGTGTAGATTAAATATCGTAATATTTGCACTAACAATAGCAATGTTGTATTGTGGTCGAAAAGTGTTATCCATTTTGATTTAAATGAAGTTTCTATGAAAGAAAATATTGTTGATGAAGATATTGGTGAAAAATAATATATTGACGAACCTTTTGTTGGTTAATGTTTTCTTAGTAAAGAAGAAGCTTTAGTATTTTATAAAAATATGCAAGCATGAAAGGGTTTTCGGTTCGAAAACTATAATGGCTTGAAAAAAAATGCGTGATTTCTTTTGTCATCGTGAAGGAAAGCAAGAGAAATAGGTAGATTACTCAAAACAACAAAGAAATCAAGGTTCTTCTAGATGTCTTAAAAAAGCAAAAACCCGGCCACATCCATCCCTGTCTCCTAACCAGTTCCCGCTCCCTTTTTAGTCTCCAGCTTCATTCATGATGACAAAAGAAATCACACATTTTTTTTCACGCCATTCTTGTTTTCAAACCGCCCTTTTTAAATACTAAAGCTTTTTCTTTACTAAGAAAACATTGACCAACAAAAAGTTTGTAAATTTATACTTTTTCATCAATATCTTCATCAACAATATCTTCTTTCATAAAAACTTCATTTAAATCAAAAGAGAGTAATTTCATATTGGGAAAACAAAACATTTGCTTTGTGTATGGGACGTACCAGATTGTAAGATTTACTTAGAGCACTAGGTGTCTTACCTTTTAGACCCACGTTATTCTTTCCTTTGCCACGTTAATGGTCACATTAAGGTACCGGGGAAGCAAGTTATTGCTGCGTTAACGCAACACGTTACCACAATAACGTGACGTTAAGGCCGGTTGGAATAAAAAAAATACACTTTTGCCCCCTTGCAAGATTTTCATTATTTGCTTTCAAGAAACCAAAAATTTCATAAGACCCCCTTGTGATTATAAATCAAAGTCTACAATTTAAAATTCCAGTACATCACATTCAAACTTAGAATAACGATACGAAAACACAAATTATCCTACGATTCTCACGAAGGTATTATATAGACTTGTAATTGTCTATGAGATCTGACTTCTCCCCCCACACTTGCAACACTTGTTCCCCAACCATCTTCAAGGCGACCTGAATTTGCAGATCTGTTTCATCGTTTCTTAATAGAGTTTCTAGACCGATTGTGATTGTCGGATGGTCTTGAAGCTGCTCACGCAACCTTTGGATCTCTAGAGCACGATCTTCCTTCTGCATCATAATTCTTGTTGTCTCACCTAGCAAACTGTTAATCAACCTTAGCTCTTTTTCTTGTTCATTTCGTAATTGGGTAAGAATACTTCTTTGCACCATAGATGGATCGTTAGCCATAGTGTTTGTGTGAGAGTATGAAGTGTTGTTAAAGTTGTATTTATAGGGGAACTAGCCGTTAAAGGATATTGTAACGGAAACTAGCCGTTACAAATTTTATTAATATTCAAACTAGCCGTTAGACGGTACATCATAGGGAAATTAGAAATACAAAAAATACGAAAGTACAAACACAACAGTTACGTAACTTACAAATATGAACGTTAATTCCTATATCTGTTCCATGCTGGGCTGTTTTTCAAGATCAACCACACATGCAGGTATTTGAAGCCTTGCCCACCATAGCGTTCTTTGAAAACATCAATTGCATCGAGAAGACGGCCATTGACCTCACGTGTAGGATGTAAATTCAAATAAATATCATTGAATTTTTCATAGTCACAGGTAAGTCTTGCCCACATACCAGTTATCTAGCTTTTGTCACGAACAAGACCATCAGATTGTTCGTTGAATCTTGCTGTAATGTCATTCCAAAAAGCGGGTTCACGAGGAAATTCGTGAACGACTAGCCACATGTCGGCATGCAAACTTTCTTCTTCAATAGACCAACGATTAGCCATTGTAAAAAAATTTATAAAGTGAAGTGTGTGCAAAATAGTATGATATGGTATGCTATATATAGGGGTGTTTAAAATTTGAAATTTTGAATTTAAACGGAAAGGCGGGATAGTATTTAAAATTTGAATTCAAACGGAAGGGCGGGATAATATTTAAAACGTGTGTATAAACGTTTAAATTTCAAATAGAGCCGTTGGATTAAAAAAAAAAAAAAAATCATTTCAAACGTTTTTTTATCCCGTATTGTAAAATATATGTTTTTAAGAATGAATGTTATATTTTTTAATAAATGTAGTATTTGTTTTAGCTTGGGGTTGAAATTAAAAATAATTGAGGTGAAGGTGAGTTATAGGTAAGTTAAGGTAAGGGGTGTTTTTTAATGAGTTATTGTGAAAAAGTTAAAGCTGATGTGACACTGAGTTATTGAATAACACTAGGTCAAGACACCTAGTGCTCTTACCAAAGTTCCACTTTTAATATGGATATGAAAGTTTAGTGGGATAAATAAAAAAATATAGAAATTTACATTTAACTAAGATATTCACAAGGATCAAGTTGTTAAAAGCTTTTCTCTATTTTAAAAAGATTTTTGAAAGGGTTTTTATATCGCATCAAAGGCTTTTTGAAAAGTTTTTTTACAAAGATTTTGGGGCCTATTTGGGAGAAGCTTTTTAGAGAGTTGTTAGCTTTTTGTTACAAAAATAATCTACTCTCAAATAAGTAACTCTGTTTAGATACATAAACTTTAAGCTTTTATTTCAAACAAATAGTTCCTAAATGAAAAGTTGATTCATGAAGCTTTTTAAATATATTGGAGTTGTTAAAACTTTAAATTACTGACATACCCTCCAAACATTTGTTTAAAATTATAAATATGTCTTTTATGTCATTTTATATAATTACATTTAACAGCTAAGTTACGAAACACTTTTATTGAAAAAAAGATACAGCTTATAGCTTATATTAACAGCTTTGCAGCTTACAGCATACGCCATACAGTAACAACTTACAGCTAATTTTGCCAAATATACCCTTGATAAACTTCATGTCTTTCTTTCAAGTTTTAGTTATTAAATGTATTATGCATTAAATGCATCAAGTCCTTAAACTTGATGCGTTATAGATGCTCTCAAGAGTGAAATTAAAATTTGATTACGGAGGGAAGTTATAACGGGTACTTTTGTAGAGATAAAAAAATGTAAAACATTTAATAGTTATTTATAGTTTTTATAAAAATTCTTGAGTTCAACTAATGCTTCTAACCATGTGCAGCATATGTAATCTGTAGTTTTAGAAAAGCCTTTTTGTATTTGGTAAAGTCTTTCAAATACTTTATTCGTCTCAAATTATTTGTTCACTTTCATATTTTATAAAGTTTAAGAAAGTAGGGCATTTACAATATTAACCGATAAAAATTCATTGTCACCCACTTAGAAGTATTTTGATTGGTTGAAATTGAAAGTGAACAATAATTTTAGGACAATAAAAAGTAGCAAAGTAGACTTATATTTTAGGACAGAAGGAGTAACTTGAAAGCATTGGAGAAGATGACTTTTCCGTGAAAGACTTTGTCGCACCATTTGTTTAAAGGTTTTGAACATCTTTATATTTTAATTATTTTTTACTTTTACTTTCTCGCACTTTTTTTCTTGATCGGTAGAGGAAAGCTTTCAAAAGTTTATTCTATTGGAAAAGCTATTTGAAAGATAACTTGTTCGTAACAAAACATTAAGAGAACTCCTATTCATAACACAAGTTAAAATCTAATATAGCAGCGTCACATCATCTTTAACCTTTTCACCTTAACTCACAAAAAAATACCCTCAATTATAAATCAACCTTAACTCATTTTAACTCAACTTTTCAAATATTTTCAAATTCAACCATAAACTAAAACTGACACTTCATTTACTAAAAACCATAACATTCATTCTTAAAATATATTACAATACGCACTAAAAAAAAGTTACAATGAAAAAAAAATACATTACGAAAAAAATAGTACGAAAAAAAACACACACATTACAGAAAAAAAAAATTACGAAATAAAAAAAAAATAACAAAAAACACACAACATAACACACTTATTCATTTTTTACGACGAGGCAACCCATATTTCTTGATGATTCGGTTCTTTTCCATATTAACCGACGCCACATAATGTGGATCTTTGTCTTTCGTATCGAGCAACAAAAATTCAAAATCCTTCAACCTTATTTGTGTGGCCTGGTTTTCTGCGGTTGATGCGTGGAATTGCGCCCTCGCAAAAGGTTTTACCTCTCAAGGGATCTTGAGAAGCTTGCAATCCCTACTATGTAGTGTACCTGTTCTTTGTAGTATAGTATAGTGACAAGTACAGGGGGATTGATCGTTCAACTAAAAAAATAGTGTTCGCTAGGGTTAAAACACACTAAAACTAGGTCTAGAGGTGAGAGATGATTCTTTTTATATTTTTATATTTTAAGGAAAGCAAGTAAAAATCTCAGTTTTGGAAGGAGTTGACGGAATTAGTTGCTAATCAACTAACCCAATTAACTAAAGATACAATCAAAATAAAATAAACTAAACTTAAACTAAATTATGGTGGTAACAATAATAAGAGAAAATCTGTTTACTGTAACACCCCCAAAATACCGCAGCGGAAGACTGTGTCATAGGGGTGCTACTTCATAATACAAAGTACAAGGTATAGAAAACGAACTCTAAATGAGACGTTTTGAAAAGTTACCATTCGATTAATAAATTCCGAGTTACAAACTTGAGTTCCATAATACAATACATAAGAGTTTTTAAGACATATCGAATGGTAAAGATAAAAGCATAAGTCTTCAAAACATACCAAGCGACTCTATGCTCCATGCAACAGCTTATCATCTTACAGACCTGAGACAAACATGCTAAAGTGTCAACACAATGGTTGGTGAGTTCATAGAGTTTGTCTTAAAACAGTTGAAAAGTCTTTAAAGAATATTCGCACAGCAAAGGCATCGTGAATCCACTCAGTTGCAATTCCCGCCATAAGAGACTTGTAACCTGTGTGTTCACAACCCACTGCTAACATATAGTATAATAAAGACATGTATAAGTTCATCAAGACAATTAAGCAATTAGTAGTGAGTCTCTACTTCATCTCCGAAGACCTCACTTTCGGAGCCAATTCCCAAAGACAACTAGGAGTCAATTCCCAAAGACAACTGGGAGCCACTTCCCAAAGACAACTGGGAGCCACTTCCCAAAGACAACTACTAGTCAGTAAATAGAGTAACGCAATTAAGTATAACGTAGTCATGTATGTAAGCAATCAAGTATAACACAGTCAAGTATAAACGTTTTGAGTATTTGTACAAGTAAACAAGTAGTTGAGCATGTGTCTCCCTCAAAGAGTTAAGACAAGTATGAAAAGAGTAGGGGCTATGACTCACCTTAAGCTTAAGTGATGTGAAATCAAAGTGGTAGTCGAATCGTGAAAGTTACTAAGAGCAGCCTATAATAGAACGTTGCGACTTAGGTTTGGAGTAATGTCTAAGAATACGAAGAATTGCCCATATATGTCTTGCATAATGTTCATGATGTAGTACTTAGTATATAGCGTAAGTCTTTGAATATAAATGGTTTATGAAACATGTATAAGTTGTATATCTCTTACTACCGTTCGGGCCGACATAATTCAGAAGTCATGGAGTAAACGTTCGAGGAGCCAGGACACTTTAATTCGTAAATCCACAACTCATCTCGACGGCTTACTTAATGAACTCCTCACATGAGGCTCCCTACTATTGAAGTATTTGATAACAAATGTATAAGTTTTAATCCGAAAAGTTACATGTCCAATATTTGAATAAACTTAGAAAAGTTTATTTGTACATGAAGATTGTTATTAGGGTAAGTTCATTATAACTTGTATCTCATGGTTCTTTAGGTGGAGAACCCCCAAAATACCGCAGCGGAAGACTGTGTCATAGGGGTGCTACTTCATAATACAAAGTACAAGGTATAGAAAACGAACTCTAAATGAGACGTTTTGAAAAGTTACCATTCGATTAATAAATTCCGAGTTACAAACTTGAGTTCCATAATACAATACATAAGAGTTTTTAAGACATATCGAATGGTAAAGATAAAAGCATAAGTCTTCAAAACATGCCAAGCGACTCTATGCTCCATGCAACAACTTATCATCTTACAGACCTGAGACAAACATGCTAAAGTGTCAACACAATGGTTGGTGAGTTCATAGAGTTTGTCTTAAAATAATTGAAAAGCCTTAAGAGAATGTTCGCACAGCAAAGGCATCGTGAATCCACTCAGTTACAAGTCCCGCCATAAGAGACTTGTAACCTGTGTGTTCACAACCCAATGCTAACATATAGTATAATAAAGACATGTATAAGTTCATCAAGACAATTAAGCAATTAGTAGTGAGTCTCTACTTCATCTCCGAAGACCTCACTTTGGGAGCCAATTCCCAAAGACAACTGGGAGTCAATTCCCAAAGACAACTGGGAGCCACTTCCCAAAGACAACTGGGAGCCACTTCCCAAAGACAACTACTAGTCAATAAATAGAATAACGCAATTAAGTATAACGTAGTCATGTATGTAAACAATCAAGTATAACACAGTCAAGTATAAACGTTTTGAGTATTTGTACAAATAAACAAGTAGTTGAGCATGTGTCTCCCCCAAAGAGTTAAGACAAGTATGAAAAGAGTAGGGGCTATGACTCACCTTAAGCTTAAGTGATGTGAAATCAAAGTGGTAGTCGAATCGTGAAAGCTAAGAGCGGTCTATAATAGAACGTTGCGACTTAGGTTTGGAGTAACGTCTAAGAATACGAAGAATTGCCCATATATGTCTTGCATAATGTTCATGATGTAGTACTTAGTATATAGCGTAAGTCTTTGAATATAAATGGTTTATGAAACTTGTATATCTCTTACTACCGTTCGGGCCGACATAATTCAGAAGTCATGGAGTAAACGTTCGAGGAGCCAGGACACTTTAATTCGTAAATCCACAACTCATCTCGACGGCTTACTTAATGAACTCCTCCCATGAGGCTCCCTACTATTGTAGTATTTGATAACAAATGTATAAGTTTTAATCCGAAAAGTTACATGTCCAATATTTGAATAAACTTAGAAAAGTTTATTTGTACATGAAGATTGTTATTAGGGTAAGTTCATTATAACTTGTATCTCATGGTTCTTTAGGTGGAGTAGATCCAAATTGTTTGTTCAAGTTATCGTCAACTCCTTGTTTCATGTTTACGCCTAAGTAAGCTTATATGGTCATTTAGTCATGGCTTCGCCGTGACCTTGGTCATTTTTCCATGGTCTTGAGACTCAACCTTGGCTTTAGCCATGGTTGTGGTCTTGGCTTTAGGTCATTAGACCTCTTGGTCTTAGTAAATCATAACTATAATATAGTGACTTTGGTCTAAAATGGGCTGTTAAGATTTTGAAGAAAATTATCACTCGGAAAGCGTTTTCAGGGCTCGAGCTTCTTTGTTCCTGAACGAAAACGTCGTTCCGGACAACTTTCGTGTTTTAACTTTTTGATGAATCGGACCAGAAGGGTGACTTTCAAAATCAAAATTTGATCAGAATGCTATTTAGGCAGTTTTGCCGTTTTGGTTTCGCTAACTTCTTATGGCCATAACTTTTGACTCGGGTACTCGTTTTGGGTGATTCAAATTGCTATGTTTTCCTTGTTAAGTCCTATTTAACATTAAGTAAGTGTCAAATATCAAAGTTATACTATTTTGGTCATGGTTCTCCATAAAAATCACTAGTTTGCTTGTTTACTTGTCATAAGTTAACATATATATATCAATACTTGTTTTATCCATTTTTAAACATCATGAACACAATAACAAGAACATATATAGCACGAAAGGAACACAAAGAGCATGAAAATGATAATTAAGCAAGAAAGTATGTTAGGGTTTGCTTACAACTTTTGGCCTTAATGAAAAAGGGAAACTAGGACAAGAACTAGGACTTTGATTGAATAAGCTTTCCTCCTTTGCAATCTATGATAAACCGAGGTTATTTGAAGATTATAACGACGCCTTCTTGAAGTCCAAAGCTATTTGAAGATTATAACGACGTCTTTTTGGAGACTTTAAAGTTATAACAACTTTTCTTAGAAAATTTCCAAGATTGAAGATCAAACACTAGTTTTCTTTCAAAAACTAGTTAACTTTCTTACAAAATATAAGAAAAGTGCCTTAGGTTTTAGGACTTGAAGGTTATAAGAAGGTGTGGTGCAAGTTTTCTATGTGTTTTTAGCTTGGTATTTATAGGGTAGGAAAAATAGTTAACCATATATTGGGTTAGAATTTAACCATGGTTAGCTTAGACACTTGTAAACATCCTAGAGATCAATGGTCAAGATCAAGCCACAAAATGGTGACTCCCCCCCCCCTAAATGGCGGTTCAAGGTGGATAAGGGTGACTAGATGATGAGTCTTGGTGCTATCTTGCTTAGTTTGTGCATTTTGACTCCGTAAAATGCTAACCGTAAATGATTAAGCCTTAAAACGTAAAACCGGGTATCGTAAAAATATGAAACTTGAAAGTATTGTTAAACATGTCAATATAGTCCATAATAAAATATAAAATGAGTGGTAGGTTCTATCGGGTGCTAAAACCCTGCTAAAAACTGGAAACACGGGCCTAAAACGTGTAATTCGCGTAAAACGCTGAACTGGAAAACGTAAAATTCCAAAACTTTTGGAATTGTCATAAAATGAAAGAAAATCATATTTCTATTGTTTATAATGTTTTATGGATATATCGGGATGCTGGAAGGACGTTTAAACCTAAAAGTAAATCTCGGACACGGCTTTGTGATTTTTGCAGAAATGATCCGACGAGCGTCAAACTCTCGGATTTTCATTAAAATAGTTTAACTTACGAGAATATGAAATAAAAGTTTCTGAGATGAATAGTGAAAAGTGAATAGTAAAAAGTGAATAGTGAAATTTCCCGGGAATAGTAATTAACCTGAAAATGCGAATTGTTACATTTACTTAGATTTCACTACTCCCTAGTTATCTTTTACAGGTTGATCAGTTTGTTACAATTGCATGAATAACGGGTTATATTCCTTAATACTATTCGTAGGGCCGTATACAATCTTCCCTAACTATATAAGCTACTACCTCTTCCTATGTCGAGCCGACTACTAGCTCCTAACATGGCCTCATTAGTAGTTACCTACGCATTAAATACAACCAATATATCATAGTACACCTCCGATCATGTTTCTTAAGACGTTTAAGCAAGTTACCAATTGGAAGTCTGCCAGTTTTCTTAAGCCTAACATCGAATTCATTCATCCACAACAATTATAAACAACCAACCAACCCATAATCAATATCTAAGTTTCATTACATCTAAGGAAACACAAAGAAAACCTAGCCTAGCATGTTAAAGAGAAGACAAGCGTAAGATATAATCAAACAACACATAGACATATTGAATGCTTTGATAAATGGCTTATCTTTAATTAAGCGTGGAGGAAACAAAGGGTTGAAACCCTTAAAATAGCTGTAAAATTCGTATAGGGTTTACTCCCTTCAAAATTGCACACAATGAATGAAAACTAGAAAACTATATATAGATTTTGTATCCTGACGGCGTCAAGAGTAATGTGTGACGCCGCCAAAATAAACTCGTATTGCCTAGATCCACTTCTGACGCCGTCACTCTTTATGGACTCTGGGCCGTCACTCTTTGCAATTAATCATGATGGCCTTGGCAATTTAATACGTGACGCCGTCACGACCCATTCACAAAACATTCTGGTGTGTCACATGTATTTGATTTATCCACCCCTTTGTCAAGTCATGACGCCGTGACTAGCAAGATGTGACGCCGTCAAGTGCAATTTCCAGCATGATTTTGAGACTTTGTCATTTTCTTCACTTTTTCGCTCCAAAAATGTCCAAAATGCTTCCTTTTGTAAAATACCCCTCAAAAGTACCTAAAATGACAAAAGGAACGATTTAGGGCAATATTTGATCAAATAATCTCGACTTTGGCCTTAAATGACCCCTCAAAAGCGGTACACTTTTCGCTTCATCAAATACCTTTACACTTGAGATTTGCTTGTCCTCAAGCAAATGCGCTTTTATTCTAATCAAAATACAAGTTAGGGGGTCATTTAACACTAATATAAAAGTAATTACAACAAATAATCGTTCCACTTCAACAAAAAATAAGCACGGAAATTATACACTAGCACCTCACAAATAGTGTTTAGATACTCACATCTCTCAGGTGTAATAAAGTAAATATCATAATATGGAAATAGAAAACATCTCTCACTACCTGTCATAGCAAATAGATTACCATAGGCTTGGGAAAGGATCAAACCTCCACCACTTGGCGTAAGCACCTATGATAAACTATAAAAGAGGTCTTTTAAAGGGTTATAACATGAGGTATAGGGATATGATAAACACGGTTTTGTTGGATAAAAGCAATATTTACTGGTGGCGAGTTAATCATCTTGGTCAATTACATATACAAAGTGGCGTTGCTAAGCCAAGACTCGACTCGACTTAAGCTAATCACAAACTAACATAAAATAAACATAAAAGGAAACGGGATGGCAGTCCGTATGTTTTTTTTTCTCTTTTTTGTTTTTTTTTTTTCTTTTTTTTTTTGATTTTTTTTTGCATACACTCTTGCCCTACCATCCAAAATAATACATCATAGGGAATTTGCATTCCCCTTACACTTAAACTTTTACATACTTTACAATAAACTATTCTAATAACTCGAATCAAGATAATCAAAACAGTTGAAGTACTTTCTAAAATTAACGCACATATGGGGGTAATATATAATGTTCTTCCCCATTACTCCATAACACAAGTACTTTACCCATGAGTCCCAATCATCCCAAAATAATATGTACAAGATATGACTCGGCAATCATGTAATCAATTAGATAATTAACTAAGGGTTTAAACATGTTACAATAATTCACTAAAGATGAGTGCATACACGCAAGGCTAAGGCAATTTGGTTGCACATTTGGGGTGGATTGCAAACAAATTCTTCCTTAATGCTTAAAGTTAGAAACGAAAAAGATAGGCTCGGAGGGGTGTACTAGGGGTATCGTGTACCAAAATGAGTACATCGCAAAGGTGTGGGAAAAATTAATTGACTTTACTAGTCAAGTAATTTTGACTTTATTGGTCAAGTAATTATGATACGGGTTTAACACAAGGGTGATCCTAATGGCTCTTATCATGTAGTAAATCCTAACTACATGAATGTAGTCTCACTAGCGGTCTCGGGATGCATCACTAACTCAAGTTCTAGAATCTAAGTACTACCGGTACACTCATAAGCACTAATAATGAATGCTTTTCCTAACAAATCTAAAGGCGAACCTCACATATTTGGGTGGAAATTTTTTTTTGAGTGGTACAGTTTTTGTGCTAGTTATACAACTCCTGTCCATGAGACGCTCATTAAGGCTAAAGCTTCACTCCTAAATGTTGTAAAAAAATTTAAATTTGGCGCTGAAATTGCCCTAACAAGTATTTCTCTTAGTTTTATTACACACATACTACTAAACAAACAAACTCAAGTGTAATTGTATTCTCTAAGGTATCATCATTTACCCTCCTCTTACACTTAGGCTGAACATTGTCCTCAATATTCAATAAAAAGATGTAAAAGTAAATAAGGTAAAAGAATGAAAACAAATACTCCCCTGATTCGTTCAATGTGGATAAACTGTTAACATGGTTAAATCCTCCTCCAAGAAAATGAACGTTGAAAGCTTCCCTTCCGAAATAATAAATCATCTTCTTGTCCAATATAACCTGTTAAACCTGAGAAAACAATCATGGCAACCTCGCGTAAAATCGGCGGTAATATATATATATATATATATATATATATATATATATATATATATATATATATATATATATATATATATAATGCTTGTGGAATGAATGTTTACAGATTTCCTGAAATTCATAAAACTAAAGAATTAACAAAAACTTTAAAACTCTGTTAGAAAAACAAAACTTGCAAAATTTCTAGAATTTTACACCTGACGCCGTCAGGTTATTATCCTAACGTCGTCAGAGTGATCTGACAGAAATCTCATGTTAAGTTTCCGGAAATTTTCTGGAAAAACTTACGCCTTAATTCCTGGAATTTCCTGCAAAACATCATTATGACTCGATACAAGCATTTGACTCAAACAAATACTAATGTACATGCTCATTTAATATTGTTGTGGTTCATGCTCAATTCCCGTTCTTAAAAACAAATTTAGATTTCCCTTACACTTATCTTTTGCGAAATACCTTTTTATGAAGTTAAGACAAACATCAAAGTAAAGCATTTTCAATTTAGCATGAATCATGATCCACAAATAATAAAAATAAAGTATGCATACAGAAACAAATAAAATCAAACAAACAATCAAACAAATAAAACAAATAAAAAATAAAAATAAATAAAACAACCATAATAACGAAGATCCTAAATGCATAAAATGAAATAGTACCAAATATCCAATGGCCAACAGAGGCCGAATCCTACTCTATTACAAACCAAATTGTTCGAAACATACAACAACAGATAAATTGTTCAGAAATCATGACACAATCATAAAAATATCACTGGGGAGGAGGACCGAAGCGGTAGTCATAACTAGGAGGGAGATGTCCTGTATATCCATAGGGTGGGTAGTCCTGCTCACGACCAGGGAATGGGTCAATCTGCAAATGAGGCTGGATGTGATCACAGGTCGATAGATGCTGCATCTGACAGATCGTGTGATCATACATCCAATCAAACCTCTTGTCAGTAGTGGCTCTCCAGGTATCCATCTGACCCCTCCAGGCCCCCTAATGAGCCTGCCAATCCCCCCGACCCATGTGCCGGTAGTAGTCTGCAGAGCCGACCTCATAATCCCCATATTGCTGCTGGGGTGGACCCTCATCATCGTCCTTATCATCATCATCATCATCACCAGCAGCAGCTGCTCCCCCAATAACATACCAAGCAAAAGACCCGTCCCCCAACTCCATCACAATGTTCATTTGCTTGAGGGACTTGGCCTTCACCACCCTGCATGTACCACAGTCACTCAAATACCCCATCATCTCAGGAACAAGAATCCCATAGGAACGGGCCAGGCGTGTCACAAACATCCCCCCATAGATCTTATCACATTCCTTTTCCCCCACACCTCCTTTAAGATAGCTCGCCACCCAGAATGGGATGTTGCAGTAAACATCTGTAACACCCCCAAAATTTGGTACAGCGGAAGACTCAACAAGCTTTCAGGGTTACGGGGATTGGTATCCAACACAAGACATAAAAGAACGAGATAAAGTAAACATAAGAAAAATACAACCACGCGGGGTTTTAAAGATTACATTTATCCCAAATTCATCCAAAGTCAGGCCCAAAAGAAATAAATATAGGTCCACAATTATTTATCAGAGTTTTAGAAAAATAGATCCATAACCAGGTGCCATAGCCAAGCCTCCAATCCAAGCATCCAAGGGCATCACTAAATTACCTGAGAAAACGCTCTAAAAGTCAGCTTTCGCTGGTGAGATCATAGGTTTAAATTCATAACTAAATAGAGTGGACATATACGCAAACACGCTTGCTAGCTATACTAGGCCTCAATCATCCAACCAAAACGAACCAACCAAATCTAACCAACCCTATAGGTGCACACTATAGCTCAAATCAATCCAATCAATAGCGTACCTAGCCCATGTCTAGGCCTCGCTCTATAATCAATCCAATACCTTACCTAGTTCGCGACTAGGCCTCGCTCAACAACCAATCAATAGCTTACCTAGTTCGGGACTAGGCCTCACTCTATAACCAAATCAATAGCTCACCTAGTTCAGGACTAGGTCTCGCTCTATAACCTACCTAGTTCTATAAGCATAGCAAGTTTTAAAATAAACAAAGTGATAATAGTCCACATAAAACAATTTGCACGTTTCTCACCCCAAGTATTGAAAACAAAGTTCAAGAGTAAAAGCGGGGCTATGACTCACCTCAAGTCCAGCAATCAACAAAAGAAATCGATAGATGAAAGATGTAAAGCAACTCAAATAACGGCAACTACAGACTCGGCACTTTCTAACAATATAAACGCGTTCAGAATCATTTCCTCAAAGATCAAATATTCCCAATCCCGAACGTATTCCATTTTACTTTCCAAAATCCATTTCTCGCATTATCCTCATATTAATTTGGAGTTTGACGTTTGGTATTCATGCGGGTGAAGGGTCGACACAACTCCAAACATGAAGCCACAACGAAAAGAATAATAAAACAATCTATAGGTCTAATATTAGTCCAATATATTATTTAAATAAATCATCGAAGTTTATCAAATCCGTCGATTTGGTAATCCCCCATATTTATTTACGTAATATATCACTCTAAGAATATACCCTAACCTAAATCACATAGCACAAAGAATACTATATGGTAAGTATCATAGTCCAATAAATTCCCTATATATATCGTCAAATTTGCGAAATTCGTCAATTTAGCCAACTTCACAAGATATTTAGTAATTCATTATTCCAATACACGTACCATAACCTATGGGCGTCGTAGGATACGATGCCCATTAATATATTCATTTTATATAGCTAAATAGACCCTATTTAACCCGTCGATTAAATAAGTTACGTAATTATAGAAAATGGATATATTAATCGTTACATATCCGTGACAACACAAAAGTCACATAATAAAAATAAAGTCCACTTGAACTCAAGTGACCATAACCCCGTATAACTCGATAGTTTTCCCTTGTTTATTAAAAGACATATTTTATTTAATAATTATCCAACGTATTAGATTTCGTCATCATTTATAGTTATTTATTTATAGTAACGCTCCCGACATTTATCACACTATTCACATAGTATAATAATTATCGTCACGTTATTATAATGTTTACTCGTGATCGTTTTATTATTAATATACGCATTTATATATATATATATATATATATATATATATATATATATATATATATATATATATATATATATATATATATATATATATATCCA